>JAWNOR010000094.1:100000-597500 GCA_035045885.1 Drosophila borealis
CTTAATCTAAGTTTAACAGTCGGAATCTTCGGAATTAATCAGAAGACGCGTATTAGGCTGGACCCAAACAAACAAGCATTAAATTAAATAATCGTTTATCGTTAATCGATAACCGATTATCGTTAGTTGTAGTGAATCTTACTCTCTTAACTGAAAGACGCGTTTGAAAACGATCTATTTCGGCATTGCTGTGACTAAATTTCGTGTGTTTCTTTTGAGTTTTGCTTTTTGGGTGTAAAAGAAAATTAAAGTATTGCCATTGAATGGCGGCTGCATGACAATTACCAAAAGCCCAAAAAACAAAGAGAAAAAAGCGACAACTAAACCGAAAACAAAATTCACTTTCGTGTAGCCATGGAACATGGATTCGGAGCGAGTCGAAAACTTTGCTCGACGTGCCGCGAATATGGATCAAAAGGCAGACGCTGCTGCCAAGCTGCCAGCTTGGCGGTTCCATTGCGTCCAAAGCAAATGCAAATTTCGCGAATTGCAGCTGTATAAAAGTCGACGCAGTTTTGGTCTGGGCATGTCAGTTGATTTTTGTTAACCGACGGTGATAATCAAATCCTAATCCCCCCAAGCCGCACAATGAATCCTTTGACGGTAAGTGACGGAGTGAGCCCCATTTCTCACATTCATATTGGATACCAATTCGGATTCGCTTTGCAGGTTGTTGCAGTCCTCTCCACCCTGGCGCTGTCGGCCCAGGCGCACTTTGCCGCCGCCCCCGCCCCCGCCCCGCTGGCCGCTGCGCCCTACTTTGCGCCGGCTGCTTACTCCGCGCCTCTGCGCTATGCTGCTCCTGCTGCTTACTCTGCTCCACTGGGATTTGCCGCTCCGGCTGCCTACTCTGCTCCGCTGGGCTTTGCTCCAGCTCCCTATGCAGCTCCTCTGGCCTACTCTTCTCCTCTAGTTGCCAAGACCTTTGCCCCTGCTCCAGTTGCTGCTCCTCTGGCTGCTGCTCCTCTGGCTGCTGCTCCTCTGGCTGCTGCTCCAGTTGCCGCTCCTCTGGCTGCTGCCCCACTGGCTGCTGCTCCAGAAATCGTCGATGCTCATCCACAGTACAAGTTCGCCTATGATGTCCAGGATACGCTGACCGGCGACTCCAAGACCCAGGAGGAGACACGCGATGGCGATGTCGTGCGCGGCTCCTACTCTCTGATCGAGGCCGACGGCTCGCGCCGCATTGTCACCTACTATGCCGATGACATCAATGGCTTCAATGCCGTCGTCCAGAAGGATGTGCCCGTTGTGGCGCCCGTCGCCCCAGTTGCGCCCGTCGTGGCCAAGCTCCGCAGCTTTGCGGCACCAGTTGCTGCTCCCGCTCCGGTGCTCGCCAAGACCCTGGCCGCACCCATCGTTGTCTAAATCTGCCGCCGGAGCATTGGAATTGGGCGTGTCGTCTTGCTTGCGCCTTTGTGTAAATGGATTGCATACAGTTTGACAAAGGATTTTCATTTGTACATATTCTCGATTAATCATTCGTCGTGCTTATATAAAAAGAAACTTTCATCGAAACCCAAAATTAAATAAATTACCTAAACAAATTTGTGATTCCCAAGCCGAGCTTGTGTTTTTGTTTGATTTAGTTACAAGATTTAAGAGGACTTCTCTTATTTATTCATTTGATTGTACCTATTTTCTCTTGGTTAATGGAAGAGTCGGATGTGCCCGACTTGGGAATACCCCGAATAAACTTCTACGAACACCAAATATAAAATTTAAGAAAGTTGCTTCCCATTTACCTGTCTCGATCTCGCATCGCCAATCAATCTAGCTACCGCCTCATAATCCACAACCATACCAAGAATTAAGTGGGGTCACGACATGATGTCGCACAACCTATCTCCGCAGTTCTACAAACGTCATATCTCCGCGGAGGTATATATGTCTATAGATCAATGAAGCTATTCATTCAAATCTGAACACATATTTTTTAGTCGAAATTCATGTCAAAATCTTACCCCAAGATTCGTATATAGACATGGGTCAAAATTTCCCAATCCCATAACTCGGTCAAAACTCAACCGATTTTTAAAAGGTTTAGCTTTTTGTTCATGGTTTTCCCTCCAAAATTATCTGGCATTCAAATCTGAACACATATTTTTTAGTCGAAATTCATGTCAAAATCTTACCCCAAGATTCGTATATTGACATGGGTCAATATTTCCCAACCCCATAACTCGGTCAAAACTCAACCGATTTTTAAAAGGTTTAGCTTTTTGTTCATGGTTTTCCCTCCAAAATTATCTGGCATTCAAATCTGAACACAGCTTTTTTAGTTGTAATTCATGTCAATATTTACCCCAAGATTCGTATATAGACATGGGTCGAAATTTCCCGCCCTCATAACTCAGCCAAAACTCAACCGATTTTCACATGATTTGGCTTTATATTCATGGTTTTCCCTCTAAATTAATCTGGCATTCAAATCTGAACTTATATTTTTTAGTCGAAATTCATGTCAAAATCTTACCCCAAGATTCGTATATAGACATGGGTCATAATTTCCCGACCCCATAACTCGGCCAAATCTCATCCGATTTTTAAAAGGTTTAGCTTTTAGTTCATGGTTTTCCCTCCAAAATTATCTAGCATTCAAATCTGAACACATGTTTTTTAGTCGAAATTCATGTCAAAATCGTACCCCAAGATTCGTATATAGACATGGGTCAATATTTCCCGACCCCATAACTCGGTCAAAACTCAACCGATTTTTAAAAGGTTTGGCTTTTTGTGCATGGTTTTCCTTTTAGAATAATCTGACATTCAAATCTGAGCACAGCTTTTTAGTTGTAATTCATGTCAAAATCTTACCCCAAGATTCGTATATCGACATAGCTCGAAATTTCCCATCCCCATAACTCGGCCAAAACTCAACCGATTTTCACAAGGTTTAGTTTTTTGTCAATGGGTTTCCCTCTAGATTAATCTGGCATTCAAATCTGAACACAAATTTTTTAGTCGAAATTCATGTCAAAATCTTACCCCAAGATTCGACATAGGTCGAAATTTCCCGCCCTCATAACTCGGTCAAAACTTAACCGATTTTTAAAAGGTTTAGCTTTTTGTTCATGGTTTTCCCTCTAAATTAATCTGGCATTCAAATCTGAACACATGTTTTTTAGTCGAAATTCATGTCAAAATCTTACCCCAAGATTCGTATATAGACATGGGTCAATATTTCCCGACCCCATAACTCGGTCAAAACTCAACCGATTTTCATATGGGTTGGCTTTATATTCATGGGTTTCCCTCTAGATTAATCTGGCATTCAAATCTGAACACACATTTTTTAGTTGAAATTCATGTCAAAATCTTACCCCAAGGTTCGTATATAGACATGGGTCAATATTTCCCAACCCCATAACTCGGTCAAAACTCAACCGATTTTCACGAGGTTTAGCTTTTAGTTCATAGTTTTCCCTTAAAATTAATCTGACATTCAAATCTGAACACATATTTTTTAGTCGAAATTCATGTCAAAATCTTACCCCAAGATTCGTATATAGACATAGGTCGAAATTTCCCGCCCTCATAACTTGGTCAAATCTCATCCGACTTCGACGAGGTTTGTCTCTTTGCTCATGGTTTGGCCTCTAGATCAATTTGGCATCAAAATCTGGCAACATGATTCTTGGTCAAAATTCATGTGAAAATGGTACCCTCAAATATCCTACATAGACATAGGTAAAAATTTCCCACCCCCATAACTTGGTCAAAACTCAACCGGATTTCATATGGTTTAGCTTTTTGTGCATGGCTTTCCCTCTAGATTAATATGGCATTCAAATCTGAACACCATTTTTACAGTCGAAATTCATGTCAAAATCTTACCCCAAAATTCGTATATCGACATAGGTCGAAATTTCCCATCCCCATAACTCGGCCAAAACTCAACCGATTTTCACAAGGTTTAGTTTTTTGTCAATGGGTTTCCCTCTAGATCAATCTGGCATTCAAATCTGAACACAAATTTTTTAGTCGAAATTCATGTCAAAATCTTACCCCAAGATTCGTTTATACACATGGGTCAATATTTCCCAACCCCATAACTCGGTCAAAACTCAACCGATTTTTAAAAGGTTTAGCTTTTTGTTCATGGTTTTCCCTCCAAAATTATCTGGCATTCAAATCTGAACACAGCTTTTTTAGTTGTAATTCATGTCAAAATCTTACCCCAAGATTCGTATATAGACATGGGTCGAAATTTCCCGCCCTCATAACTCAGCCAAAACTCAACCGATTTTCATATGGTTTGGCTTTATATTCATGGTTTTCCCTCTAAATTAATCTGGCATTCAAATCTGAACACATATTTTTTAGTCGAAATTCATGTCAAAATCTTACCCCAAGATTCGTATATAGACATGGGTCAATATTTCCCGACCCCATAGCTCGGTCAAAACTCATCCGATTTTAACAAGGCTTGGTTCCTTGTTCATGTTTCGGTTCCTAGATCAGTTTGGCATCTAAATTTGGCTACATTATTTTTGTCGAAATTCATATGATTTTCACTTGTTCAAATATATATAGACATAGGTCATAGGACGGACGGTGCTGATTGATGCTGATCATGGATATATATATATATACTCTATGGGGTCGTAGATACATTATAACCTTTTAGTCCATTTTCAATGGGTATACAAATTAATTAAACAAGTGTGATAATTGAATATTGCTGCTGGATTTGAACCGGTCACTTTCCCGTTCGCTAGTTATATGACTACTTGGTTGTTCAGGTTTTTCCCCAGCATCTTTCTCCTACTTTTAGGTCAAATTTCTTCTCAGCTCATGGGATGGGGGCTGTCGAATGTCAATCGATCAGCCAGTCAGAAAACACTTATATATATTTTTAAAAAGATTTTTTAAATGATAAAGTTGTATGTTTTCTGCATGTCTCCATCCGGGTTGCAAATCTAAAACAATTTGTCAACTCGCTGCCTTTAGGTTTACTTTGGTTTAAGCCTTGGATAATCTTCTCGTTCTTCAACTGCTTCCCTCTTGCCGAACTGATTTCCTTTCTTTCTTGCAGCGAGCTAACTGAGGAGTTTTGGAAACTGTCGCCGCACGAAAATGTGGCACGGATGCGCCTCAAGCTGGAGCCGCAGCTGTATCCGAACAAGCACGAAAATGCCGCCAATCTGCGGGACAATGCGACCAATGCCTACGACACAAAGTGAGCAGCTGCCGAAAGTAGCCTTTTGATTATCACTGATGACCCTTTTATTGCAGAGAAATATCCGAGTTTGACTCGACCATCAAGAATGCGGTGGTGCGCGATTTTCTGGCCGATGACGAGAGCTCCCAGCTGGAGGAGGAGCTGCGCCAGCTGATCGACACACAGTCGCAGCAGGATGCCGCATTGGAGAAGCTGGTCATGTCGCAGGACTGCGAGCTGATAACTCTAATGACCAAGGTCAAGGGTCGCATTGAGGTCAACCAAAGCGTGTTCACCTTTGTCGACCTAAGCCCGCCCCTCGAAGATGGCTCCAAGCACGATTTCAGGTGAGCCCAAGATTGAAAGAGTCGCTTTGAGAAGTAAATTTAAAGTTTCCTTTCGTTTTTTTTTCTCAAGGTTTTCCATCAACAAAATCCGTGAGGTTCATCTGCGCAAATATAATCTGCGTCGCAGCGCCCTCGAGATCTTTCTGATAGATCAGACCAGCTATTTTCTCAACTTTACGACTAAGGTGGGCGGAATTCCTGATTCCAGTTGCTTGGCTAAGTGTCATCCGAGTTGATATAACCAAGTCCTGCTCCTTCAATAACAAAAAGTCTCTCAATTCAAATTGTTAACTGACATTCCATTTTCCAGACTCGCAACAAGGTCTTCACCAAAATTGTGGGTCTTCCCCTGCCGAATATCTTGTATGGCTCCGGTCGCTCGCCGCCGGAACTGTTGCGCGCTTCGGGTCTAACCCAGCGCTGGGTCAATCGTGAGATATCCAATTTTGAGTACTTGATGTACCTCAACACCATAGCTGGTAAGTCCTAACACAGTCCTGTCTTCCACTCTAGCCTAAACCTTTTTTTTTTTTTGTTCCTTCACGCAGGCCGCTCGTATAACGATCTGAGCCAGTATCCCGTCTTCCCCTGGATTCTGGCTGACTACACCAGCGACGTGCTGGACCTGACCGATCCGCGTTCCTTTCGTGACCTGTCCAAGCCAATTGGATGCGTAGGTTGACATGCATGTAAATCTTTTTCTTACTAAATAACTCTACTTGCAGATCAATCCCAAGAACGAGGCGGAGGTGCGCAGCAAATACGATTCCTTTGAGGATCCCTCGGGTGCCATACCAAAGTTCCACTATGGAACACATTACTCGAACTCGGCGGGCGTGCTGCACTATCTGCTGCGCGTTGAACCCTTCACCTCGCTGCACGTTGAGCTGCAGAGCGGCCGCTTCGATGTGGCCGACCGACAATTTCACTCCATACCGCAGACGTGGAAGCTACTAATGGACAATCCCAATGACGTCAAGGAGCTAATACCCGAATTCTTCTATTTTCCGGAGTTTCTCAAGAACATGAACAAGTATGTGGCTCCTATAACTGGCGTCCCTCAGGTCTAAACTCTTGCCTAATCCCTTCCAGATTCGACTTGGGTCACCTGCAAATCACCAAAGAGAAGGTCGACGATGTCATTCTGCCCGCCTGGGCCAACACGCCCGAGGAGTTCATAGCCATACATCGGCGTGCTCTGGAATCGGAATACGTTAGCCAGCATTTGCATAACTGGATCGACCTCATCTTCGGCTACAAGCAGAAGGGCGCCAAGGCCGTGGAGGCGCTTAATGTGTTCTACTATTGCTCCTACGAGGGCGCCGTCGATCTGGACAAAATAACCAATCCCATTGAGCGCGAGGCCGTCGAAGGTAGCTCGGTTCAGTTCAGTTCAGTTCGGCTCAAGTTGTTATCGATAATCCCTTCCAGGCATGATCAACAACTTTGGCCAGGTGCCGTCGCAGCTGCTGCGCGAGCCACATCCCCGTCGGCTCACCCAGGACGAGACGACGCTGAAGCTGGTGCGCGCCGAGCTGAAGCGACCCGATTTCACACAGTTCCTGGACAAGGTGGTGCAGTACTATTGTGAGCTGTCCACGGCCAAGGATCCGATTGTTTACCTGAGTCCGCCGCGCAGTCCGCCGCGCTCCTTTCTGCAGCTCAGTCCCGATGTGCTGGTCAGCGTCTCGAAGGTCGGCATTCTGGGCTGCAACTCGTGGATGTCCTACGACAAGGAGCAGGGATTTCTGCTGGAAATCGACGCAACCACAACAAATCTTAAGTGCGTGTCGCTGCCAGCTCCTCCTCCTCCCAATCCAGCTCATTTATTTATGTATTCACTTTGTGTTTCTTCTAGGAACCGGAAGCGCGTCTTTGGACCATTTCACCCCTCGCAGCCGCCGCACTCGCAGAACTTTGCGGTCAGCACCGATGGCAAGCTGCTCTACGCCGGCGGCATTTGGGACAATGCCCTGCGCGTCTACAGCCTGAACAAGGGCAAGACCTTGGCCTCGGTGACGCGCCATTTGGATATAATCACCTGCCTGGCGTTGGATAATTGCGGCTCCTATTTGGTCACCGGTTCGCGCGACTGCACCGCCATTGTGTGGAGCATACAGGGAGGCAATCAGCAGAGCAGCATGCCCAGCAGCAACATTCCAGTCCACGCCCTGACCGGACAATCCCATCTGCAGGCCATAACCCAGCTCAACACGCAGAACAGCTACTCGCCAAAGCCTCTGACTGTGCTCTATGGCCATGACGACGCTGTCTCCAGTGTGGCCATCTACACGGAGCTGGATCTCGTTGTCTCCGGCTCGCTGGTGAGTGTGATCTGGATAATCTATGTAGAAGTGTGTCGCCTGATTGACTGACTGATGATTGAGCTACAAACTGTATACAGTTTGTATAAAACTGTATGTAAAAGTGTCCGTGTAAAACTGAGAGATTGACGGACTGCTGGATTGACGATCAGCGTACATAAGCCTTAACAGTAAGAAATATATTATGATTGAGTGATTGACTGACTGATGATCAACGCATAGTTTAGGATGTTTGAGCTAGAAACTCGAATTTCTATATATAAAACTGTACCCCAACTGAGAGATTGACGGACTGCCGGATTGACGGACTGCAACCAGCTGAATAGTAAGACTGATTGATGGACTGACTGATGATCAACGCACAGTTTAAGATGTATGATCTAGAAACCTGAATTTCTATATATAAAACTGTACCCTAACTGAGAGATTGACGGACTACCGGATTAACAGACTGACGACGAAATCACAGCCTTAACAGTAAGAAATATATTATGATTGACTGATTGACTGACTGACGATCAATGTACAGTCTAAGACGTTTGAGCTAGAAACCTGAATTTCTAACTGAGAAATTGACTGACTACTGGATTGGCGGGCACATGATCAAAGCACACCCTTAACAGCTCGACTGATTGATTGACTGACTGATGATCAACACACAGTCTAAGACGTTTGAGCTAGAAACCTGAATTTCTATATATAAAACTGTACCCTAACTGAGAGATTGACGGACTACCGGATTAACGGACTGACGACCAAATCACAGCCTTAACAGTAAGAAATATATTATGATTGACTGATTGACTAACTGACTAAGACGTTTGAGCTAGAAACCTGAATTTCTAACTGAGAAATTGACTGACTACTGGATTGACGGACACACGATCAACGCACACCCTTAACAGCTCGACTGATTAATTGACTGACTGACGATCAATGCACAGTCTAAGACATTTGAGCTAGAACCCTTAATTTCTATATATAGAACTGAAAGACTGAATTATTGACGAACAGACGATCAAAGCACAGTAAGACTGACTAAGTGATTGATTGATTGACTGACTGATGATCAACGCACAGCCTAAATCTTAAGAGCTAGAAAGTTTTTTCCTTTTTAGCCGTTCTTTCTTGTTATATTCAAGTTGATTCTTGATCCATTCACAGGACGGCACTGTCAATGTCTACACACTGCAGGAGGGTCAATTTGTGCGTACCCTGAAGCCCATTGGCTGCACCGAATCCTGTGTGCAAATCTCCTACGTAACTGTTTCATATCATGGTGAGTATTTCCAGCTGCGCCTGCGCGTATGCAATGCATTTAAAAGCGGACCGGCCCAAAGTATGCTATAAGTCGAATAGATTTTTGATTTCCACTGAAAGAACTTCTTTTTTTTTTTATGGGTTCAGGCGTCCAGCTTGAACTCTGTGGCCCCCCCAAGTCGATAAGATAAGCCTCTGCCGTTTGTAGGTTGGGGGTAGCATTGAACTGGCCCCATTTTTATCAGTCTCTGTCAACTTCGAACGCATCGCCCGAGGCACATTCACGTGAACCCGATTTACTCGCTGTCTGTTTGCAGAGCAAACAATTTCAAACAATTTAATCAACTGGCAGCTCGCTTATCAATGCCCCGTAAATTGCCACACACACACACTCGCTGATAATGCCACAAAAATCACGTGACACCAAGTCTCTATATATATATATATATTTATATGTATATGTATATATTGAGTGTGTCTCGACTTTTGTTCGTGCCTTTTTTCTATTCGTCATGGTTTCAATTTGTACAAGTTCTCTACTCATATCTTATCTTAATAGGTTCCAATAAAGCTAGCGGGTTTTTAGACCAGGGAGCGCTACTTGATGACTTAGCCTGAACCAAGGTTAGGATTTAGTCTGTGCACACATTCAACTATTTCAATCAATCAAATTTCTGTCTCAGCTATCGCAAACTTTTTACAAACCATTTTTGACACCATTGAGTTTTATAAAGTTGTGCAAATCTATAATCAAGTCTTTGCCGATTACTTAAAATATATATTCCTGATCAGCTTCAACAGTCGAGTCCATTAATCCTTGTCAAGCTGATTGATTGCTTCGAACTGAGTATCTTCTTTTGGCTCGTATATCAAGTGGAGCTTAGTTTTATAATATCAAACGTTACCTAAGCTATCGGAAATATCGATAAATATCGATTAACAGCTTTGTAGTTCATAAGTTTAGATTAAGTTCCAGATTAATCTGCACTCCTTAAGGCTGCCAGCTGAGAGCCTGCCTTGATTTATCGACGAGAAGAGCCCGAATTATGTTTTTTTTTTCTCTCTATAGAGTTTCGCCTAGTCCCCCTCTCCTGCTCCCTCTCCCTTCTCTGTCTCTGTCACAGCTAAATTCCAAAACTCAAGTGCAGATGCCAGCTAAGTCCAAAATTTCCCCATAATAAATCAATTTCTCCGCAATCAGCCGCCTGATTATCAAAACCCGCACGCTTCAGCTTTATATAATATTCAAGTATCAATATATATGTATGCATATATGATGATATACTCGAATATTATACAAAACTGAACCACCTATATATGCATATATATATATATATATATATATAGCTTATATGCATATGTACAGCATTTGGAGAACCTGTCAGGTGCAGTCAGGCCTCTTATCGAGGAGGCAGAGTGTTATAAAATATTGAGTATCGATTCATATTTTGCAATATCCGGCAGCAAGTTAAACCAGAAATTCCAGACGGCCACAATTAATTATTAATAATATATATATATATTATCTACCATGAGATAATCCGTTAATTGCTATAACATATATTCTTATTTATATAGAATATATGCAAACATGGTAATTAACCAAAAAATTCACATAGAGTAAGAGCAGGAGAGAGAAAAAGCAATGAAATCAGACAGCGCGAGTGCAAGAGAGTAATTAACAGTGAGAGCGAGAGAATGTGTGAGAATCGCATAGAAGGGCCAATGGAAAAAGAGTAATTTATAGTGAGATCATGAGTATATGATACTTGAATTGGTGAGAATCACATAGTAGGGCGAGTGCAAGAGAGTTATTTTTTGTGAGAGCGAGAGTATACGTTACATAAATTAGTGAGAATCGCATAGAAAGGCGAGTGCAAGAGAGTATTTTATAGTGAGAGTGAGAGTATATGATTCTTGAATTCGTGAGAATCACATAGAAAGGCGAGTGCAAGAGAGTATTTTATAGTGATAGTGAGAGTATATGATTCTTGAATTCGTGAGAATCACATAGAAAGGCGAGTAGAAAGGAGTAATTTATAGTGAGATCATGAGTATATGATACTTGAATTGGTGAGAATCACATAGTAGGGCGAGTACAAAATGGTAATTCATAGTGAGAGAAGGGCAAGTAGAAGAGAGTATTTTATAGTGAGGGTGAGAGTATATGATACTTGAATTCGTGAGAATCACATAGAAGGGCGAGTAGAAGAGAGTAATATATAGTGAGAGTGAGAGTATATGATACTTGAATTCGTGAGAATCACATAGAAGGGCCAATACAAGGAGAGTAATTTAGAGTGAGAGTATACTTGAATTCCTGGGAAGCACATAAAAGGGCGAGTTATCAGAAAAGTTAAGTAAAACTTGATCTTATTACTTATACTTATTACCCGGCTACGTCCGGGCCAAGAGCTTATGTTAATTTTTTATGAAAAATATAACATTTTTAGTATTTCAACCCATGAAAAATTATAAGTCTTCTTACTATATTAAGCCCCCATCTACGCCCAGTAAAGTGGATTAATGCAAGCGATTGATCACGTTGCAAATACCATTTTGGGCGGGTGTTTGGAAATCAGATTGAAGATTAAAACGAAAAGGCTTCAATTAACAGCTTTCGGCCTTGGGCTGGACTTGTCAAGAATCGGTTAGGCACGAATTTATTATTCAATATGGAGCTGTGCATCGATCAGCAATCAGGCGGTCAGTGAGTCAGTCAATCGATCGATCGATCGATCGATCAATCAGTGCAAACAGTTTTGTATATATAAAGATATACGTATACATATATTAAGTTTTATAAATCAATTAAATTGAATCGCCTGCCATTTGGCTTTATAGGCAGTTTTTATTGCGTTCTTGGCAAGCTCAATTAACGACATGGGTTTAATTAAATGTCAAACTTTGTCAAAGCCCTCACACACACCTCCGCTCCCTTCCCTCAGGCGATGGACTGCTTATCAATTCGAGCTCAAATATGCGCATTCATACATCACACACACACACACACACACACACACACACACACATACACAAATACTTGGGCATTATTAATGGAATCAAATTAAAAGCGAGCGAACGAGTCCCGCAATCGCATCACAGTCACACGACCCGACGACCGCCTTCGATTCCCAGCACCCCTCTCCAATAATGTAGCCCCTCTCCCCCCCCCCCCCCCCCCCTAACACCTCCGCCGCACCCTTGCCTATCCAATGTGTGCGTAGCCCCAAATAGCCAGAAAGCAGAGTGCACTTATCGGAGGTGCCAGACTAGAAGATACCATCGACAAAGCTCCAAGTGCTCGTATTAATTCCTATTGGAATAGGGTTACTAGAATTCGTGAGAATCGCATAGAGAGGCTTTATTTGCGATAGTGGATTAGCGTGAGGAGTGAGTGAGATAGCAAATGAGAAAGCGAATATGAGAGATGGGGCAAGTAAGCGAGAAAGACTTAACTAATTAATGAGTGAGAAGGGGAAGAAGGGCTATAGAGACAGTAGATTTGTTAACTTGGGTAGGGAGATGTTAGTAAAGGAAAAGAAATGGAGTGCGAGAGAGGAACGATTAGGAGAAGACAGTTAGTGAGTTAAGGCGAGAGAAAGAGAGCGTGAAAAATAAATAGAGTGTGAAAGGAAGCGAGAGAGAAAGAGCAAGATTGAGTCTGAGTCGAAGGGAAGGGCTTTTGCATTAAGTGAGAGTGAGAGAGGAATAGAGAAATCATTTGCTCTCTCACTCACTCCTAACGCTTTTCCACTATCGAAAATATCGCCTTCCTATGCGATTTTCACGAATTCAAATAACACTAATAGGAATTAATACGAAGATATAATATATTGAATGCTTGGAGAAGGGAAGAGGGGCTTTTGAATGAAGTGAGAGTGAGAGAATAAGTGCGAGAGTGAGGCAGACTAAGACCTAAGATCAATAGATGGAGGTCCCCCGAGTTAGATAGAGCTTATTTAATCATTAAGACTGGCAGCTTTATGGGCTCAACATTTATTTTGTCTGCCTTTCACATAGGGTTCCATAATTTGAGTATACCCTTTACGCATTTTTAATGGGTGCAGCGTATAAATATGTAAGCGAAGACTCATTCATGACATTTGGGTTTTTTTTTTTTAAATTTTATGAAATAGTAAAACTCGGGGAGGGGCGCATAGAAGGCGATATATATATATATATATATATATATATATATATATATCTGTGTGAGAGTGTGTGTGTGATATGTGTGTGTGTGTGTGGAGATTCTAAGGAAAAAAAGTGCCGGACATGGAATGGGAACTTTTTGAATGAATGCAAATGTCGCAATTGGCGAGTATGAGACTGAAGACTTGAAGACTGGAAAACTGAGAAGCGTGATCTTTGAGATCTGATTTGGGGGAGGGGGTGGCAGGGGCGGAAGGGTGGAGGGAGGAGCCTATGCAAACTGGCTACGGCACGGTTATTTCTAGTTTCAACAATAAATCACGAGGAAACATGCCGCCAGAATTCCGCATCAACTACTCGGAAACGATGCCATTCAAAAAAAACTAAATTAAAATCAAATCAAATAAAATAAAACCTAATACGATCCCCAAGCTGTATATCACGTCAAGAGGGCACTGGCCAAAAATCTAAAGTAAAACCTAATACGAACTCTATATCAAGTATATCAAGTCAAGAAGCCACTGGCATTTCGTTCTATCTCTCCCTCTCTCTCCCTCACCCTCTCTCTCCCTCACCCTCTCCCTCTCTCTCTCTCTCTCCATCCCTCTCCCTCTCTCTCTGGCTAGCTTTGTCTCTTTCTCTATGCGGAGCATAATTAATAAATTAAAACCTAATACGATCTCTATATCAAATCAAGAGGCCACTGGCACTTCGTTGTATCTCCCCCTCTCTCTCTCTCTCTCTCCCTCTCCCTCCCTCTCCCTCTCTCTCTGGCTAGCTCTGTCTCTTTCGCTATGCGTAGCATATTTCTGCAGCATTTGGAACGGGTTGGTTTTGAGTTTACTTCATTTCAATCAATTTCATTGGCAATGCTCACTGATAAGCCCAACTACGCATCGCTTTAATCATCAACATTCTCCTCATTCTCATTCTCATTCTCGTCGTTCTTCATCTTGTCTTTGTTGTTGTTGTTGTTGTTGTTATCTTGAGAAGCGTGTCATAATCTTAAATTCCATGTTGTACGGAACGCGCACGATTCTTCAACTGTGGCTGTGGCTGTGCAGGTTATCAACTGGCATAGAGCAAGTGGGCCGGACCCAACAACTCCGGCGGCCCATTGGCATTTCCAACTGCGTAGAACCCGTAGAGCCACTCGACGCAACGCACCCTGCCCCACATATCGCAATCTTAGGCTCTATCTCGTTCTCGTTCTCCCTCTCTCTCTCTCTCCTTGATGTAAGTCGTTGCGCTCGTACGACAATCAAAAAGAAGAAAAAAAACTAAACATTTTGTACTTAAGTTAAGTACAAATGTTGGCAAAACCTGACCGCGCGCAATTCTTGTTTCAAGAACTTTCATAATTGCAATTGATGAACTTAATATAAGAAATGCTGACTTACTTTAAGCTTATGTCTTCTTTTATCTGTCTTCAGACTTATATTGAAATTTCTTTATAGAAAAGTCAGTAGAAAACGGAATAGAGTTGACTCTATCTCAGAAATGTTAGACTTATTTGAAGCATGCAAATTCTTTTAAGAAATATTTTGTACTTAAATTAAGTTCAAACTATAAAATTGCTTTGTGCTTTGAGCACGCGTGCGGCTTATTTAAAGCATAGCTCTTCTCATAATAAGTTTCTTTTTACTTATCTTCAGACTAATTTTCTTGTTTGGAAATAGAAAACTGTGTAGAGTTTACTCAAACTCAGAAGTCTTGGTCTTATTTGAGGCAAGAAAATTCTCGTCAGAAATATTTTGTACTTAATTTATGCAATTTTTTCTTATTTAACTTATATCTTGCAAAGCAAGCATGAATCAATCTTAATTTAAGAATATTCAAGAAGAATTTTGGAATATTTCAAATATCGAACTTAATTTATGCAATGTTTTCTTATTTAACTTTCATCTTGCAAAGCAAGCATGAATCATACTTAATTTAAGAATATTCCAGAGGAATTTTGGAATATTTAAAAAATTGAAAATGAAAGCAAATCAGAATCATAATTTAACTTAACGTAAAAGTAATTGAATTGCATTTTTTTTTTAAAACGAAACCAAAGTTCAAATTTAGAGCAGCGTTTTTCGCTGAGTGTATCATTTGTAGCCAGCGATAAGAAAGACGTCCACAGATGCAATATTGCATTACGTCCGCCCCCCCCCCTCCCCCTCCACCCTCCCCCTGCTCCCGTACATTCGCTGTCCATCTGCGAAGTTGATTGGCATTTAGCAGGAGATTCTTTGCTGATGCCTCCGGCCGCTGCTTATCAGACTCTGACGTCAGCATTGAATTGATCTTCTTGGGTCGGCAGGTCACATCGCCTTCAGCGCCTTGGACGACACATCGCACTCGGTGCACGTGTACAGCATCAATGGTGCCAGCCTGGGCTCCAAATATGTGTCCGGCCGTGTGACGGGATTGGCCAGCGCCTCGGACTATCTGGTGGTGGCCGACGATGCCGGCGACATAACCATGAGTCGCCTCCACGGGTGAGTGCGGGCACGAAATCCCATCTAATCTCAATCTTTACATCCATCCATCCGTTTACAGGCTGAAGCCCGTCTTTGACATTCCGCTGCATGTGCCCATCCAGACCGTGGTCGTGACGCCGGGCAACACGCACATCCTGGCCCCGTTGCGGGACGGACGCCTCGCCGTGGTCGCCGTGCAGCTGCCCCTCGCCGGCACCAAAAAGCATTCCGTGCTCAATGTCTAAGACGAACTCTGGAGCGGAGCAAGAAACAACATTTGTCTGTTTTTGGCTATTTTGTTTTTTTGTTTCGGTCACTTTTTAATTCTTGGAATTTGTTTCAGCACTCGCGCATTTTTGTCGTATTTGTTCATAATTTGTTTTTATATATATTTATTTTCATGTCGTTACGTGCCAAAAAGAAAAGAAAAGAAAAGATAGAAAAGTAAATGGCCAAAAAGCGGGCCAACATGTTAGGTATCTGTTGTTGGGTTCGCTTGAAATATATACACACACACACACACATATATATATATAATTTAAACTAATGTATCTGCAAGATACTCGAATTCCATTTAGCCCTAAGCAATTCCCCTGAAATGTAGCTGCCTCCAACATACCCTGTACCCTATACCGTATATCGTATACCGTATACCGTATATCGTATATCGTATATCGCATACCGTATATCGTATATCGTATATCGTATATCGTATACCGTATACCGTATACCGTATACCGTATACCGTATACCGTATACCGTATACCGTATACCGTATACCGTATACCGTATACCGTATACCGTATACCGTATACCGTATACCGTATACCGTATACCGTATACCGTATACCGTATACCGTATACCGTATACCGTATACCGTATACCGTATACCTTATACCTTATACCTTATACCTTATACCTTATACCTTATACCTTATACCTTATACCTTATACCTTATACCTTATACCTTATACCTTATACCTTATACCGTATACCGTATACCCTATACCGTATACCCTATACCGTATACCCTATACCGTATACCCTATACTGTACACTCTATACCCTATACCCTATACCCTATACCCTATACCCTATACCCTATACCCTATACCCTATACCCTATACCCTATACCCTATACCCTATACCCTATACCCTATACCCTATACCCTATACCCTATACCCTATACCCTATACCCTATACCCTATACCCTATACCCTATACCCTATACCCTATACCCTATACCCTATACCCTATACCCTATACCCTATACCCTATACCCTATACCCTATACCCTATACCCTATACCCTATACCCTATACCCTATACCCTATACCCTATACCCTATACCCTATACCCTATACCCTATACCCTATACCCTATACCCTATACCCTATACCCTATACCCTATACCCTATACCCTATACCCTATATCCTATAGCCTATAGCCTATATCTTATCTAGACAGCATTTCTTTTGATCATTTGGCAATTATTCAGCCGGGTCGCTTGGCTACGTGGGGCTTCGCGCGCGCCTTTCAATTAGCTTGACAAATTCGTATAAATCATTTATCATTAGGCTGACGTTCTTTTTTTTATTTATTTTTTTTTATTTCTTTATTTTATATATAAATTAGCACATACGTGCCGTCAAACTGGTTGCCGGCAAGTCAACCGGCTGCCTTCCCCACCCCCCCCCCCTTTGCCGCGCCTGTCATTTCCGCTTGCCTCTCTGGCTCGTATCTCAGGCATCTGAGTCACGCGCGACTTTCAAATTGGCCCCAAAATCTGCCCGGCAACAGCGCGAGGTGGCGGCAGTGTTCAGCCCAGCCCCAGCCAGGCAAACTGGGGCCAAATGCTGTGTATTTTGTTTTCCCAGTGAGAAACTTTCGTTGTGAGAAAAATGTATCTGCAACTGCAACTGCAACTGTATTTGTATCTGTATCTGTAACTCGCCCATTGACAACAAGTATTATCCTAAAATTAGAGTCCGTCCACGAATCCAACTAACAAATTTGCAAACGAATACGAATTTAAAGTTTTGCCAAGAAATTCCAATTTTTGTTTTTGCTTTAGCCCAATCCAACCCAAATTTGCCCCGAGACAACCTTTTCGTTTGACAAGTGACAATATAAAAAGAAGATCGTTTCGATCCGACGCAAAGGTTTTGCTTTCCGATGCCTTCAACTTGTTAAAAGCGCACAATCAGCACGTAATACTAGAGATTAGCTCCTAACTTTGCCCAATTCTCAACTTCTTTGCTACAAAACTTAATAACACACATCTTAACTATATGCAATAATACACTTAAACCAATTAGTTCCGATTGCGAACAGCATCTTTTTAACTAAATACTTATGTCAGGGGCTGCAAATCCGGCGAGGAACTTCCTTTCGGAGAGGTCCAGAAAACCCGACTAACTGAGTAATTGTTGAGCAATCCACGAATTAAACCGAAATATAGGTGGAAATGTCGTAAATCCAAAAACAAAACTCTGAAAACTTCGTTAAATGATGTCCGTTCTTGGTAGATAAACGTTTTTGTACTCGTGCAAAGATTAAATCTACAAATGTTTAATTCAGTGAATAACTGAATAATTGTTGAGCAATCCACGAAGCAAACCCGAAAGGGATGGAATGAACTTAGTGGAAATGTCTTAAACCTAATACATTTTTGTCCAACTTTAGAATTTGATTTTCTACGAGTTTAAAATGTTAAACTCTACCCGAATCGGACATAATTAAGACGAGTTTTTCTGCTAAATTTAGTTTGATTGTAAATGGAACTGGAAATTGTGAACTCGAACCGATTTGCAGCCTTGACTTATATATATATATATTAATAAACATATATACGTACATGTAATCGAAAACAAAGAGTTCTTCGAGTTTAGCTGTAGTTAATAATATAACTTTAACTGTATAGATTGTATTGTACAATTGTCAATAAAATGTTGAGAAACCAAACCAAAAATCAATTACATCTATTTCTTTTATTATTTTATTTGTATTTATTCAAAAAACAAACACTTTAAATTAATTCAATTAATATATATAAAAATAAAAAAAACCATAATTCAGTTCAATTAGCTTATTCAAAGTAAAACATAATATGATGGTATAGGTAACTCTTCTGTATAGGGTTTGTATGTGAACGTGTGTGTATGTATATGTGTGTGTGTGTGTGTGTATAATATTAAAGACTGTTCTGTTAACCCAGTGAATACTTTATCGTATGTGAATATAGATAGATATAGATGTGTGTGTGTGTGTATATATGGACGATGTTGGTTCAATAAATAAATTTGTAGAAAATGATTAACGAATACGCGCGTGAATTCGTGAACACGTGAATTCGCAAATTCGTGATTTCGTGAGTTTATGAACTCGTAAACTCGTGATTTCATGAATTCGTGAATTGGTAAACTCATGAATTCATGAGCTCGTGAATTTGTGATTTCGTGAATTCGTAAAATCATGAATTCGTGATTTCGTGAGTTTATGAATTCGTAAACTCGTGATTTCATGAATTCGTGAATTCGTAAACTCATGAATTCATGAGCTCATGAATTCGTGATTTCCTGAACTCGTGAATTCATGATTTCCTGAACTCGTGAATTCATAAGTTTATGAACTCGTGATTTCGTGAATTCGAGCTGAATTTGTGGATTGGTTGGTTTGGTGGTTTTGGTGGTTTCTTGTTGGCTCATAGCCACACATATATTAAGTAACGGCCAATTAATTATGTTAACTAATGTTCTTTCTTTCTTTCTTTTGCCTGAATCGTTAGGAACAATCATTGCTACTTACATAACGAGATTTGTTTACCTGACGCAAACTAAAACTAAAAATTAATCAAAATTAGAACTTAAACAAATATAAGTTGGGTCAGGGGTGAAGGGTAGGTGGGGGAATTTGATATATTCCCGAAATTAAATTACTATTCGTAAATTATTCGATGTTGGAAGAAGAAGAAAAGATTAAAGTCTAAGCCGGCATTAGATTCTAGAGTTCAACTTAAGGCTAAACTTTTTTGTTTCTTCATTTTTTTGGGTTTTTTTTCCTATTTGTTATGTTGTTTTTTTTTTCATTTTGTTGTTTTGTTTTGTTTGTTTCTTTGTTTTTTTTTTCACGCATCTTCAAAGGCATTTGATCTATCTAACTAACTAAAAATGTGGTTTCGTCAATCCAATAGCCTTGTGTGTGGAATCTTTTTAGTCTTGATCCTTCTGCAAAGAGTCCAAGCAAAGGTGGGGAGAAGGAAAAATCCAAATTAGCATTACACATAAAAAACACTTTCAATTATTTAATGATGCATCGATTTATCGAGTTATTGAGCTATCGATTTATCATGTTATGGATTCATCGATTTATGAAGTGATCGATTCATAGACTTATCGAGCTCTCGACTTATCGACTAATCGACTTATCGACTAATCGACTTATCGAGTGATCGATTTATCTAGATATTGATATACCAATTTATCGATCGATCAATGTATCGATTTATCAACTTGTCAAGTTATCAATTTGTCGACTTATCGAGTAATCGAGATATCGATATACAAATTTATCGATCGATCAATGTATCGATTTATCAACTTGTCGAGTTATCAATTTCTCGACTAATCGATGTATCAATTTATCGACTTATCGATTTATCGATTGTGTTGGATACTTACAAGTACGGGGTAAACGAAGGTATCGGCCGAGTCGCGGCCAACGGCATTGTGCGCTATACACTTGTAATTGCCCATGTCCTCCCATTTGAGATCGGAGATGAGGAGATCGCCGGTGGGCAGCACCTTGAAGCGATGGCTCTGCACGATTTCCTTGTCCTCGTTGTTCCTCCAGGTGATCTTGGCATGGGGATTGGCGTGCACCTTGCAGGGCAGCATTATGGTGGAGCCCATCAGATCGAGATGCGTCTTCTCGGTGTAAACGATGCGCGGCTTCTGTGGACCCGGATACTGTTTCTCGGGCACAATCAGACCGCCCAGCTCCTGGTCGGAGTGCGCCGGATATACCTGAGTGCTGGCGTAGATGGTCTTGGAGCCGGTGCGTCCAATGCAGGTATAGGTGCGCGGTCCGCTCAGCATATGATCGACAATGTGCACGGATCGGACGCGCACAATTGCCGACGGCGCATCCTCCGAGAAGGTGTTGGGCGCCAGATTATCGATCTCCGAGAGCGGCATACGTCCGACGACCCACTGGATGCTCGGCACCTGGGAGCCCATCATTTCGCAGGCAATCTCCAAGGTGGCGCCGGGTGTCTGTTGGATTTTGGTGGGCGGCGTCTTGGTGAATTTCAGCCAATCCTCCTCAAAGGCGCGGACACGACTGTGCTTCGATTGGGGCGACGCCTCCTCCTCCGGCTCAATGGAGTTGTCCACATCGTTGCTGTCGTCCACGATGTCCAAGGCGCGACTCTGGGCGCCCGAAAGGCTGCCAAACAGCAGCAGCGCTATGGCGCACAGATTTAAGTTCATTTTCTGCAAACGAGACAAGGACGGAAGGCGTGGCTTAGTGATAGACGTCAAAGAGGCGGGATTAAAGTTCAAAATCACAATGCGGCTCGACTCGGACTATAATATAGGTTAATAAACCCACGATGACGGAGCACAAGTCAACATGCACATCATGCTCCTCCTCATCATCATCATCATCATCATGCTCCTCCTCATCATCATCATCATCATTCTCATGCTCGTCATCATCAACATGAGTTATCAGTTAAAGTCCCGGGCCAGCTAAAGCCGAGGCTATAAATCACAATGTCGGACTGATACCGCGAGCTCTGGCGATCAGGGCCCCCAGACTGTACCTCAACTATTGCGAAATATTTCATAGTATATTAAAAATGCTGATAACTTCTGCTATTTCATTAAGCAATTAAATTTGTTCTTTGGGGAATATCACAAATGAATTCCATTGCAGCTACATAAATATTTCTTTTGCTTGTTCCAAAACTCTCCAAATTTAAATGTACTCTTTATGTCTCATGCTCTCCCACTCAACTCTCCTTCTCTATTACTCTCGCTCTCTCTCTCTTTCTTTTGCTTATGCCAAACTCTCCATACTTAAAAGAGCTCCTTAACTCTCATTCTCTCCCACTCACTCTCCATTTTCACTCTCTCGCTCTCACTCTGTCTCCATTTTACATAAGAAGTTGCCGGCTATGTTAATTGCCTGCCAAACGAGGAAGCCGAGGTTCGAATCCTCGCAACTACACACAACGTTTACGTACTTTTCATTTTTTTTTTAATTTTTTCAGGCTTTCATTCCTTTTTTTTTTAACATTATCCATACAAAATACAACTTCAATTTACTTTTATCTACATAACCAAAAGTAATTTTTGCAAGTCCAAAAAAGTATTTAGATAAAATTCAAAACCAAACTCAGAAATCACAAAATCGATTCCCAATCGATTACCAAAGTTGTTCTCACTGCATCCTTTTTTGGACTCGCGCGTTTCACGCCTTTTCCGCTGCCGTATCGAAACTTCCGTGGAAGATGTCCCCGTTCGACTGGCTAATTTCACAATATCACGCGGTGTGGGACACCGAAATAGAACAAACGATGATAAATTGTGGCGGACATGGGACAAAGAACTCACGTAGGCAGCGGCATTTAAGTGGATCAGAGAAACAATAAAAAAAAAAATAGCCAAAAAAAAAAAATATTTAACAGAATCGAAATCGAAATCACATTTGGTGTGACGTCAGCTCCTTGTGCGAAGCACGCCCACGCGCCATGGATCAAAGGCCGAACATTAGGGCCGGCACCGACTACGTATACCCTACCCTAACAAGCAAGTTGCGTCGCACGTCGCGTCGCACGTCTAGACAAGGGCGTGACCATTAAGTTATTCAATGGGTTCGACGACGTCGTCGGTTTTTTTTTCTTTCGATTTGGTCTATTTTGCATATTATTGTTATTGCAGGGGGGGTCTCTCCGAGTGCCCCGAGTTTGTCTGGCGTTTTGCTGTCGAGTGTTGCATCAGAAAATTTTGGACTCGATTTGCCCTTCGGAGTGGGGCTTTTACGCGTTTTTGCTGATTTGCGGAATTTTATTTTGAAATTCATGAAATTCGATTTCTTGGAATTCTCCAGTTCAGGTTATCTCTATTTGGCATTGAAGGGGGTCGAGGCAAGGCGAGCGGGGGGAGGGGCTACGTTCTGTTTTTGATTTGATTGACTCACCTTTTGATTTGATTTCTTTTTTCTCTTCCGGTAAAAAATGTTTGCAAATTTCTCCCTAACTGGGGGCCGTAATAAAACGATGGGCGGTCGCGTCTCCTCTTGTTGTTCTTGTTGGTGGTTCGATCCGCGAACTGGTTCACAGCTCTTTGTTATGTTATGAAGGAGTTTATCAGCTCTAAGTTGTGATGGCTTCGGGTTTGGGCCTTCTGATTGAAATTCAGCAGCAATTGGCTTAACACTGACATAGGTACGGCGCGGGTTGCCGTTTTGGTAGCCTTGCAGCTTAGTTTTGGTGAAATTTTGATTGTTTTTCTTTATTTTGTACGCAAATGCGCTCGGATTCGATTCGGTTCGGTTCCGGTTCCGGAGCGTTCTTCTTTAGCGGTTAGCTCTTGGTCTCTTCACTTCGCTTCTCTTCTCTCTTCTTCTTCACTGTGCCTTAACGTAGCGTATGTCCAGCTGGCGGCTTGGGCACATTCGTATCTCTCTGTCGAAGAGTTGTTGGCGACGTTGGGGGGTTGGTGGGGAGGATTCAGCAAGACTCCTTCTTGGTGGCAACAGCTAGTTGTGGTTTCTTGGCGCGGCACTCTTTCGAATACGCACGGTTCATCGACATTACAAGTCAAAGGTCTCTCAGCTATGTCAGCGGCTTTGGCTGCTTTCAATTTTCTTTCGTTTTGTCTGAATTTGTTATCAAAACGCGCTTTGGTCGACGAAAAAAAACGGTAAAACGGTAAACGTTGACGTTGCAGTGGAAAACGAGTGGCAGGCGCAAGCGTACACTTAAGTTGTGTTCAACAGCTGAATACTGTCAAAGAACTGAATCGGCAACGGCGCCGACTTCACTTTTATACGCTCAGCCCAGAGCTGGCGACGCCGACGTCGCGACGTCGCAGCGCTGCCAGCTCGCTTGCTCGCTCCCTTGCCCGCGCTCTCTCTCTCTCTCTCCCACTCAAACGCTCAGACGCTCTCTTTTAGACAGCTCGCTGTTGCTGCTGCTGCCGCTGCTGCTGCTGCCGCCTGGCCCCTTCGTGCTGATGCTGGGGTTCGTGCACTTCGGTTTCGGTTGCGGTTACGGTTCGGGCCACACATAGCCACACACGAGATGCGCGCATTCACTAAATTAAATGCCACCGCTGATCGAGCCGGAACGAAACGGTTTTGGAACCGGCCCAAAGAACAGTTTATTTATTACATTTTTGTATTTGCTGTTTCATTTGAATGCAGTTTGAGCTGCAATTGCAAACTGGATCCGTAGGCCGAGCTGGGAACACTTTTGACTAGGTACAGTCCTCCACACTGGCATGACCCGCACTTTCAATTCCTAGCGAATAGTTGTTTTACCCTTGACTCAATGCAGTCGGAACCAGTTGACACAGCGGCGACAAGAATTCAAATGTATGGCAAGGCGTGCACTGAGAGAAATGAACCAGCTCCAGTTTCCATGCACAGTAATTAATTTAAGAATTCTTGTGATTGTTTAGAACGAGAAATTGGTTTGAACCGTGAACCGTGAACTACTTAAATTTCTTTTCGTTTAAATACTCGGACTTTCTTGCAGTGTAGCGATTCTTGTGCTGCTTCTTTCTACCGCATTCGTACATACGTGCCAGGCGGCATGGCTTTTTGTCGACTGCGGCTGCGGCTGCGGCTGCCCAGGCGAGCTGCGCGGCTTGGTGCAAGGTTTCCATTAGCCGCGACCCAAGAC
Source organism: Drosophila borealis (assembly GCA_035045885.1). Classification (NCBI taxonomy): domain Eukaryota; kingdom Metazoa; phylum Arthropoda; class Insecta; order Diptera; family Drosophilidae; genus Drosophila; species Drosophila borealis. The sequence continues at coordinate 124,632 of JAWNOR010000094.1, forward strand.
GCTTGTTCGCTGTCTATTTGTCTCCCCCCCCCCTTGCCCCCCTTCCTTGCAGTATTCATTGCAATCAAGTGAGTGCCAGTTTGTCTGGTGCGATCGGTCGTCGTTTGAGGGCAGCAGAAAAAAAAAACCACAATGCAAGCGGCACTGATTGCCAGCCCGGCCCAAGCTAGCTTCAAGGGGGGATGGGTGGGGCAGGCGTGGAGGAAGAGGGGCAGGGGAGGGGGGGGGGCAGCCACAATGGCAGACAGACTGGCAGCAATTCAACAGATCGCGTGTTCGCTTTGCGCTGCGAAGCAGCTGGGTCGGGGCGGGGCGGGGAGGGGAGGGAAGGGGCTTGCTTGTTGCTGGGCGGCAGCCAGTTTGTGTTCTCCTCTCCTCTCCCCACCCTACCCCGCCCCTCTCCCTCCTCACGTTCGTTGCGCTGGCTCTGACTAGTTTTATTTATTTGTCGGCAAGTTCTACGAGAGCAATATATATTTAATGCCCATTACACAAATCGCACCGCGCCACGCCCCGCCCCCCCCCCCCCCGGTTTTTTTTTTTTTGCCACATTTGGCAGCTGGCAACGATTGTCGGCGAAATTCAATTGAATGAAAAAAAAAACAAAAAAAAAAAGAAACGAATAAAAATGTTGCAGGTGCTCGAGTTGATGTCTCGTGCCGCCCGTTCCGGCCCAGCCCGGCCCTTGGAGAGAGACGGGACGGCACAGCTCAAAGGCGCGGCTACGTAACAGGTTGACGCAAGGGCGTAAGGGTGTACGGCGTAAGACGTACGATCGATAGATCAGCAGAGATTTATCGACATATTTCCTATCGATTCAATTAACGCGCATCGTTGGGACTTTCATTGACGTTCCAGGAAAACTCAGTCGCAATACGGATGCAATCTTTGAACTCGCACTACACTGAGCGAAAAAAAGGCTATACTAAATGGAATTCATAGAGATCTAATTTCTAGTACATTCCATTCTCAGATATTCCTAATATGAAGCAGGAACCATAAACTTATGTATATCAACAGATTTTTGCGAAAATGTTAAAATGTTATGTTAAAAGAAATGTTAAGTGAAAAATCCATATATCAAAAGATTTTGCGAAAATGTTAAAATTATATGTTAAAAAATGTTAAGTGTAAAAATCAGATATTCCCAAATGAAGCATGGAATCATAAACTTATAAACTGTAAAAAAAACGTAATTGGAAAATATTAAAATGGACTTGATTTAAGTGTAAAGAATAATCAAGCTTAAATTAAGTTCAAAATATGCTCCATGTAGGCACAACAATTTATCGATTGAGTATCTGAGAAAGGTTCTTTAAATAAGAATGTGAAGCAAGGCTCAAGAAATGTGCAACTTGCGCACTTAAAACAAGTATTTCTAGGCTTAAAATAAGCAAGACATTTTATAGATGGATTAGCTGCGTCTTATGCTATAACAAAGGTGCCTTGAATAAAAAGGTAAAGCACAGCTCTAGAAATTTGCAGCTGGACTTCGACTTCTGCACAAGGTACTTGACTTTTTCGCCAAGTGTATGTGTATAGAGTTTGCCTAAAATGAGCTCGAACAGGCCAGATACAATACATATTCATAGGCAGCGACAGAGGCTGGCACCAAATGGCGATCGATCGCGACAAAGCAACAATTTATTACCCACCCGAAAAAAAGCAAAAGAAGAAGATACAATTTCCTAGAAATCTGCGGCGGGCCACAAGAAAGAAAGGTCGAGATCTCTGGGCGAATCGTACGATCGTCCGAGCGTATGTGGCGATCGTATGATCGTTGCCATCAAAATGCTTTGATGGCAACCAATTATTGCATCATGCCAAATGCAACAACTAAGCGTGCTCTAGTCGCCCGACTGCCCGACTAGCAGATACTCTCTCCAGCTTCATTCTTCCCGAAGCCTCCAAATATGGCAGTTGTGTTCTTTAATAACTTCGTTGCTTTCAAGGCGCTCTTTGTGAAACTTTCAGGGATTGTTTGTGGCAAGAAAATGTGTGAATATACCAAAGCCTGAAGATCTAGCTTTAAAAATGAGTTCTATTCTATTTTTGGGGGGAATTGTGGGAGCTATTTAAAAAGTGGTACATTCTAGTCTATATACACTATGCGAGACCAAGAGAAACCAAGACTAAAAATCGATGCTTATCGATTTTATGAAAAAAAAAATGGAGATATTGAAGATAAAATGATAGGCTACTTCTGAGTTTTGTAAAGGAGGCAAACGGACATGGGCTGATCAGGAATATATATATACTATATTGAATATATCAAAAATAAACGGAGATATTGGTCAAGGAGTATTCCTGATATGACCTGATCAGGAATATATATATACGATATTGAATCTGCCTGCCTTGACACAAATCATAATGCCTTTTTGCCCATTTACAATGGGTTCAGGGTATAACATCGAATGGCTTGTCTCTGAGCTCCCAGCTCTGGGCAGGTGGGCGAGCTGGTTGGCTGTGACTGTGGCTGTGACTGTGGCTGTGACTGTGGCTGTGACTGTGTCTGTGGCAGCAGAAAGATGCACACTTGGCTAGCAAAAATTGGCTTGCTTCCGCTAATGGAACCGAAAGATACTCCGCACGTTTGCACTTTGCTGCTAATTAACGTCGTGCAAAACGGCCAACGGCTTCGACGGCTCCGACGGAGCAGCCACCGGAACTGGGCTGAGACGCGGCTTAATGGTGAGGGGTGAGGGGTGCGGGCTGAGGCGAGGGTAACGGCTCATTCAAAGTCAGCAAACAGACAGACAGACAGGCGGACAGACAGACAGAGATATGCAGTTCGGGGAAAGATAGTGCAACATGCAACAGCCGAGACCAGTCACAGACACACACACACACACACATATACATGTGAATTGCAGGTTGTACGAATCATGTATGTGTGTATGTATATGTATAGGTGTCGTCTACAGCGGGTGACGACGTGAGAAAATTCATGTGCATGCCACAAATTCTGTGCCGTTGCCAATGTGTGTGTTTTTTTTTGTATTTTTTTGCTGTGCCCGTCATTGATAAAGTCCAAAAACTGCGCTTGGCAACAGCCTCGACCGACCTCGACCGACCTCGACCTCGGGCTGGGCATTCAAAGAAATGGTCTACAGGCGATTCCATTGAATTTCCGAGCTGAACAGTTAGCAGCATCATTCACGGGTCCAGTTCAAATGTGTTTTGAGGTTAGGTGCGACGTGCATGACGAGCACTTTTCCAGCTGAACTTGAATTGACCGTAAATTTCCCTTTCAAGCGTGTATAATAGAAACTCGTATACGTATAAGATCTTTGGTGCTACGTATAACACTTACACTGTACACATGCTCTCCGTTTACATTTGTAGTTGTGTTTAGAGCAAATGTAATGGAAAATTTTTGAAACCACTTTAATTGTTTTTTTTTTTTTTTTGGGCGTATCATAAGTGTATGGAAAATTTTGATGTACGCGTAATCGTAATGAATTACAATTAACGCTAATCGTTGTACTGTTAAAAGGCATTAGCATTAACTAAGTAGTATATGTGTATTACAATATTTACTGTGTTCATATCTAGAAAACGTTCGCACTTCCTCAAACGCTCATTCATATACGAAGTATGACTGTGTGTGTGTGTGTGCTATTGTAATTTATCAATTAACCTATGGAGTGTGCTATGCCTACATTTTTGTATATCATTGTATATTGTGTGCGTGTGCGTGCGTGCGTGTGTGTTTCTTCTGCTTCCCTTGCATTCTTTGCGCGCATAAATTGAACTATGTGTGCGTGTCTGTGTATGTGTGTGTGTGCGTGCCCTGTCTCTGGTTACCTTTTGTTGAGTTGTGCAACCAAAATGAGCACCCAACACCAACACCAGCTTGTGGCCATCGCCGACCACCACCGGAGTATCCGAGCGACTCCGACTCTCGCCCAATTCAATGCGGCGATTGCATCAGCCATTTCGACGCTGGCGGTGGCGGCGGCAGCGCAGTCGATGCTAGCGCAGCGATGCGTTTGCAGTTGAGCGCGTTAAGGCGGTAAAGCCGAGCATAACCCATAAGCCCTTGCCCTTGTCTTACTCTCCCGCTCTTACGCCATGGGTGTGTGTGTGCGTGCATGTGTGAGTGCGTGCTAAGCTGTAGCGCTGAGTCATAGCGCAGCAGGTGGCATTAACAAAGACAAGCGAGATTAGGTCTAATAAAAAAAACCCTCAAGTATAACACTTTGGTGCTGCATTGACGGGTTGGGATTCACGTAGACATTTGCTACGTCAGAGCTGCCAACTGGCACATAATAATATAAATTAAAATAATTCTAATTAATTTGATTTATGTGACAGTCATTTTGCCATATAATTTAAACGCGCCTATTCCGAACTGCGCAGCCGTTGCTCGCCCAGACATACATATGTATGTACATATAAATTCCCAAATTTATTCTTAAATAACAAGCTGTAGAAATAGTTTCACGTTGTTTGTGTTGGCAAGAAGAGAATAAAAACAAAACTCATTCATACTAAAAGATCTGATGACGTGTGTTGATGTTTTCAACTTTGCGCTATTATCAACGCAAAGTTCATTAGAGCTTGAAAAACAATTATGAGCCATGTGTATGTGGTGTATATGTGTATAAGAAAATAATAAAAAAAAGGGGGCTCGTTGCTCCACACACACAAACACTCATCGGGGACAGGGCCAAACGCGGCAAATACCACACAATTAGCAGTTTCTCTTTATTGACAGAATTTAACAGTACGCACACACATGCTAAAACATACATACATACATATATGTACGCTCATGTAGCGCCATATATTGACAAGTATTTCTTATTGTTTCGATAGCAGCATAATGGACGCTCTGTCTGTGTGAGTGTGTCACGTCACACGAAATTCGCCGCACACGCACCCACACCCTTTGCCCATTTGGCCACTTGGGGGCTCGTCTCTCGCGCTGCCGCTGGGCCAGCGTAAGCAGCGGCAGCGACGCACATAAACGCACACGCGCACACAAACTGCTCATACTCGAAGCGAAGAGCGGCATTTGCCTCGAAGCTTCATGCTCCAGCAGCAGCGCTGTTTACTCTTTCTCTTCTTAACGAATGGCCGCTCTTGCGTTTTCTCGCTTTCGCTCTTGATCGCTGGCATGCAAATGCGGCGTTTGCAAAATGCAAAATGCAAAATTGATTGCCAAAGCGAATGCCGTTGATCCGCCCGGCTCTGTCTCCCGCTCCCGCTCTATCTCGTTCTGCCTCCCTCTCAAAAGCTGTGACGCATTTGAACCCGCTAACCGCCCGGCCCGGCCCGTTTGTCCCCCGCGCAGTTTCGCTGTCACCTCCAGCCGTCCAGTGCTCCGCTTTGATAATTTCATATGTGCATATATTTCATTGCGCTTTTCGCCTTCAATTTTTTTTGTTTTATTCAGTTTTGATTAGGTTTTTTTTTGCTTTTTATTAAATGAATGGCAATTTATTACACAGCGATGTGATTATTAATTGCTTTTGAATTGATTTTGCCAGTCGATTCTTTCGGAGGCGGGCAATGGCAAAGTTGCAACGGGAGCTGCGACGGCGACAGCGACTGCGTGACCAGCGCAACGTTCAGGCGCGCAGCGCAGTGTGGCCAATTCGGTGCGTGAATGTCTCGAGACGCACGTAGCCCAGTCCCAATTGGAGATGATTCCAATCAGACTGAGTCACCAGCAGCAAAGCTCCAATAAGCAGCGTTTAAAATTTTGATTCAATTTAAATGTCGCTTTTAAAATCGGTTTTAAATGTCAGAGCGTCAGATTTTCGATAGAAGTGCAGTTCAAATTTCTGATTTGCCAAAAAAAACGGAAAAAAAACGGAAAAAAAACTGAAGCTGGAACTGGCAGCAGATTCTCAGCTAAAAGTTTATTTTTCCATCATATTTTTCTTGAATTCCTTTTTTTTTTTTGTCATTCCCACTCAGCGCTTATCCCATCCTTGGACGGCTATTTACATATGGAGGGGCTTGTTATTGTTTATGCTTCGGTACATAAAAGCATATTTCTGTTTAACCGAACCGCCTGAGAAGAGCTGTACACACTTGAGAACGGAAAAGTCACAATCTGAATTTACGTATCCCAAAAGCAGAAGAAGAAAAACAACAACAAAATAAACCCAACATAAACAAAGATCTGATCATCGAATTCGAGCAGACTTGACGGCGTCAATCCTTGCGGATGTGCATAGAAAAAAACTTTAGACTCAACACTTATTTATAGGTACAAGCCTTTAAATTGTTTGATTAGAATTTCTAAATAGCTTTGATCCCATTGTCCGGTTTTTGCAATCTCTACCTGTTTTACACGACGGGTCACACTGTTGCTAACCCGTGATAAGCACTGTACGTCGCAATTTCCGTAGGCCCCGGCTTATATAATTGTATGTAATAACGGTGCAAGCAAGTCAGATTAATCTATTAATGATATTCTCTCAAAAGACCCCGAAAACCCGCAACCAATTGAAGATTATGCACTTATATAAGATGATGTATTATAATATTATAAATATCCAATTTAAAAACTTCTATTATGGGTATATTAGCCAGAACAAGATACAAAAACTAAAAAAGATGAAATAAATCCTGGTCTTTGCTGACTCTGAAACTGTAAGCGCCTTTTAAACTGTGACTAGTTCAAAGTTCTAGTTCCAGTTCTAGTTCTTTTGTAATCTATTCCTTTACCAACTCAGATTCATAACTATTCCCACTTAATACCTAACCTATATCGGGTGTTAATTTTTATATATACCCAACAAAAAGAAGGCTAACCATCTCCCATATACCCCTTATCGCTTTGTGAACAGGGTATGCCAATTTGTATTTAACAGCATATCGAATAATAGGCCGGAAAGTGAAAGAGGCACAGTTACACTTGTTTAGATAACCACAGGTGTCAGGTGTCGCCGTGACTCAATAAAAATACAATTGAACTGATAAAAAATCAAGTTTTCAATGAATTTTCGGCCAAACGAAAAATGCGTCACATACTTTTTAGATGATTAATATGATTGAATGGGTAAATATGATTAGAATTGGAGCCTACCTGCATTCCTAGGGTATTTTCCTTAAAGATTTTCCACTTGATTAGCGCGCTTTTCACTTTTTCGCACACTTTCGCGCTATCCTTATCACGTATCTAGTTTTGCGCTCTCGCTCGCTCGTTGAGTTATGTTCCGTTCTTTTTTCTTATTTTTTTTTGGTTAGGTTCTGGTTCGCTGCGCTCGGTGCGGTTCGAGATGTGACTGGTGGCTAGTGTTGTACTGTGCGGCGAAAGGTTGAGCATCGATGCTTTTATATCGGTCTGCCGAATTCAACAAGTGCGCCGCGCGCGCTCGTCAAAGCGACGGCAAATTGGACTCCATTCGGCTTATTAACAGTTATGGCGTCGCTGTCTCCGTTGCCGTCTGCGTCTCCTTCATCTCCTGCCGCCATCGCCTTCGCCGTTTGTCTGTCGTCGCTGTATTTGTATTGGTATTTGCATTTGTATTGGTTTTGCGGCTTCTGATGCTGTCGTCGCGTCGGCAGCGTCTCTCTGTGTGTGTGTGTGTGTGTGTTTGTGGGCGTCGCTTTTCTGCTGCTGCGACTGCTGCTTCGGCTGCTGCTGGCTCCTTTGATTGAAAAACTGTATGCAAATTTGTTTGAATTAATTTATATCACAATTTTTCACATTAATATTCGCACAGATATGCATTCTCGCATTTGCGCACGCATTTCAATTGTTACCTAACCTCAATCCATAATTTAGGTCTTCAATAAAGATCAGCGCACAACACGGTTCAATTAATTAGCACATTTCGATCGCATTGGGGCGGGGTCAATCGCAACATTTCGCCATATTGTCTGGCATACTTTGAATTTTTCTGATTGTTTAACCGGCGCAATCTGGTGTCGACCGTGTTGCCCAAACCAGTTGCAGCCGGGTCACGGCACTTCCGCTGCCCCCAAAGACGAGGACTTGCTGAGCTCCACTCCGTGACAATTGTCTATATTCAGGAGTTAAGCGAGCGACATCAGACGTCACCTTTTTATACCCTCAACCCATTGAAAATAAGGTATAAGGCTTTTGTGCCAATTTATGCAACGGCCAGAAGGAGACTATGCGAGCCCGTGAGGTATATATGTATTTATGTATATATACGTACATATATGCTTACTCAGCAGCTGTTAGAGAGCGACTCGCGAGAGACTTAAAGAAAAGATCATGCATATAACAACTTATCGATAGCTTGCTCCGTTTCGATACCAATCGATACTCCTGTAATTGGAGCATGGCGCGGAGCGTAAATAGCAACTTATCGATAGCTTGCTCCGTTCCGATACCAATCGATACCCTTTAATTGGATCATAGCTCGGAGCGTAAATAACAACTTATCGATAGCCTGCTCCGTTTCGATACCAATTGATACTTCTGCTCCGTTTCGATACCAATTGATACTTCTGCTCCATTTCGGTACCAATCGATACTCCTGCTTCGTTTCGAAACATATACAATCTAGAGAAAACAAATTAATTATATTGGCTCATCGTATATAACACATTGATCCCGAATCTCCCTCGCCCTCCTCCCCTCCCCCAAGTTGTAGGCACACCTCGTTTTGATAGTCTATATACACATTTGTCTGCCACATTGAGTACCTTTCACTTCTATAAAGATCGACTCATTGTTCAGGGTATTCACTAGTCGGGCATGCCGCACTAGACTGGGTTAGTGGTCAGCTCTCCGGCTGCAGACCTGCTGCCGCTGGACCACTATTTGCATACATATATGCGACTGTTGGCGGCGGACGCAGCTGGGCGGCCGCCTAATTGATTCTGTGCCATAAATTGAAATGCACTTCGGAGCTCGAAACCGTTAAATTCAAATGAAGTTGCACTTTAAGCTGCCAATGGGCACTGGCGGGGGCGGGGGTGGGGGCATAGGCAGGGGCAGGGGTAGTTGCTTGATTTCTGAGTTGGCAAAAAAACAAAAAAAAATTGCGCTTTGCCTTGCGACAATCAACATCATAATGAGCTACTTATCAATGGCTCTGTGGGGACATCAATGTCTGCCGCTGCCTGGCAACAGCGCAGCTCGCCCGTTGTGCTCCCCCACTCCCCCTCCCTCTACCCTCCACTCTCCACCACACAGACAGAGACACAGACACGCACAGCTTGGCGAGCCCAAAAGTCGCCCACGCGCTCGTCCAGCCAATTTGGCCAACTGTGTCTGGCAATAGGGCTTCATTTGAATTGTCAGCTTGTCTCCAATTGATAACGGGACTGCGTCACACCCACGCTGTCCCTACAGCTGCCTGGCCCCAGTCCCAGTCCTAGTCCTAGTCCTAGTTCTGGTCCTGGTCCTGGCACCGCCAATCAGTCCTCAGCATGTCGTAATTAAATACAACAAACAAGCAAGAGTACTCCAGTCGGGTGTGCTGGACTAGTAGATACCCTGACTAGTAGATACCCTGAGCCATAACTTTATATATATAGTGCGATCTTTTTAAAATAGTTTAAGTAAGACTACTCCAGTCGGGAGTGCTGGGCTAGTAGGTACCCTAACTCCTAGCTTTTCACCATATACCTTTTGATTAGCTCGGGTGCTATAGTCCGATCTATTTGGAATAGTTCAGGGCTTAAGCAAAAGTCATCTTGTCGGGAGTATCCCCTATATATATACCCCTATGCCCTGAATCCAAGCTTCCCACCATATACACCTAGATTAACTCGAGCTTTATACTCCGATCTTTAGGGAAGAGTTCAAAGATGGCATCGAAATATATAAATATACAGCGTTATATATGAAAGCCCAGGACTTTAGCTGTAAAAATTAAAGTTTTCAACTTTATGGTAATAGGAATATCCGAGGTATTGAAGTATTCAAAATTTGTCTACATACGAAATTTCGTATATCTAGCTCTTATTATCCTAGAGTTATGCTAAGATAAACGGCATAGCTGCATTATTTTTACCCCAAAAAAAAACCCTTCTCCCAAAATGGATATTTAGCGATATAATGCAAATGCAGCAAGATAGGGACAAAAGAATATAAACTTGTTCTGCCTACGGTATACGGAAATATATTTAGCGAATTTCAGCTCTCTAGACTTTGTAGTTCCCGAGATCGAAGAAGCGGACGGACGGATGCGGCTGAATAGACTGAAATATCAAGAATATATAGCTTACATATATATACTTTATGGGATCGAGATCCTTTTCTACTAGACAGATAGACTAAGATATAGTTCTGATCAATAATATATATGTATTTTATGGGATCGGAATCCTTTTGTCCTATCCTGAGGTTCACAGAAACGGACGGACGGCTGTGTCTAGATAGACCCAGCTATCGCTCTGATCAAGAATTTATATCCCCTAGGGAATAAGCGATGCCTGCTTCTGGCTGTTGCAAACACTTTCCCCAAGCCATAATACCCGCTGTTGTCCATGGGGTTAGGGTATCTCAACAACTGCTGCTGCTGCTGCTGCCTCAATTCTGCGTATTTTTGTGGCGCAGTCAACTGCAAATTAGTTTAACTAATCACATCTAAAACGTCGCCCCCCCCCCCTCCCTCCCTCCCCTAAGTCCAAGCTGCTTCAAGTGTTCTGTTTTATTTTTCTTTTCCTTTTTCTGCCCAAATTGTGAGTCATACTTTTAGGGGCCACATTTGTGTATACCCTATGAGAGATCTCACATAACCTCAACAACTCTTTTTCCCCGCATTATTTGGGATCTAGTTCACATTCGAAGCCCTTTCAGATTTCAAAAATGAAATATTTCCTTAATTTTCTGGCAGTTTTGGACCGTTTTGGACCTCTTTTGTTCTGTTGCTACGTCGAAATTTTAAATATTTGGAAATCCTGGCTTAAATTGTGTCTCGAAATTGGTTTAAAATGCTCTCACACATATCCTGATTCAAGGATAATTCATATTTTGCTCTGAAAATGTCATTTATACACTGATCAAATTTCGACTTGTAAGTTCCACAAATCCCCAGTCAATGTTCCCTAGGCCCAAAAATCTTGCCAAAACTGAACAGATTTTGGCACGCTTGGCACGATTTTTGTCGTCGCGCTTTAAGTAAGCTTTAAGTTCGTTTTAAATTTGACAGCTAGGTTCAAATTTAGGTTTTATTTTCTGAATTTCAAATAATTTAATAGATAAGTAAATATATATATATATTATATATAATACGACTAAATATTTCCCATTCCCTCTTTACTCCATTTCATCATTTGAAATTCAGATATCAAGACATAAATTTGAATCTAGCTGTCAAATTTAGTACAAAACGCAAAACTTAAAGCTTATTCTAAAATTCAAAAATCGTGCCAAACTCGAAATTTATAACAAAAGACACAATAATGGCGAAAGGGGAAGCAGAGAGCTTAAAGTTAGTTTTAAAAATAGTAAATATCATGCCCAGACTTGAAGCTCTCATAAGTTGGTCAAAATTGAAACTAGTTTTAAGCTTGAAATAACTTTAACTTTGATCATGGTTTGTTCTTCAGATAAAGCCAATTCCACGTTTAGAAGTTCCCTGCTTGACGTACAACTTTTGTAAATAACTAAAAATTAACCTATTTTAATTCAGAATACTATTTTCCATTTTTCAACTTTTTTTTGTCTATATAAACTGACCTTACCTTGTTAACCTAAAAGTATGCTACAAAATTTAAAAAAGCTATTAAGTTGAAAAAGTTAAAAGCATCGAATAAATTAAAGATAGTCAGCACAGATATCGGAAATCCGAAAGTCTATAACTTGACTCAAGTTGTTACAGCTTATTAAAGCTCCAAAGCTCTGCTGTATCTATATTTACGCGCATCACTGTACGCAACAGTTGGCTAAAAGCTGTCGCTACGTAATGCTTGCGATTGTTTGAGCTTGCAAAGCTTTTTTTTTCGAATTAATAACCGCCACACGTGTCTCCAAAAGCTCACTCAAGGTTAACGGCATACACTGGGCGAGAAAAGTTAGCAGCTAACAGATTTTATGCGCGCGCCATGACAAGCGTGCGTAACTAACAAATCTGCTGCTGCCACAAAAAAAACAAAATTAAACTAAAAAAAAACATTAAACAAAAAAAAACTGCTTCAACGTAACAAAAAATGATTCTGACGAAATACAAGTTTGTTTTGGTTTGCTTCTTTTTTCACCACTTAGCAGCGTTTGCACTGTCCATTTGCGTGTGGTGTATGCTAATGTGTTAATCAAACGGTAGAAGCTTTGCTGTTTGCTTTCTCTCTCCCATTCGCCAGTCGTCATTCGGACGTCGCCACAGCAGGTCGCCCCACGCAGCTCTCTTTGACTGCATCGACACAAATACATATACATACATACATATATAAAGAGATATCTTTAATAGCAACAAGTTGCCGATCGCAAACGATCCAAACGGTTTTGTATACACAATGAGCTTCTACACTTGCCTGCCGCTGGCCCTTAGACAGTCCAAGCTCCTGGCCACACGCCGCCACAGCGAGCGCTTCCTGGTGCGACATCTATCGGCGAGCCAAGCGCTTCACGACAAACATGAGTAAGTTTTCGCCTGCCACACCCCCACACCCCCTCATCCATGGGTAGCCGAGAAACAAACAGGTCCCGTTGGGGATCGTTAATTTGGACAGCGCATTCCCGTTTTTATGTACATATCTATAAAACAAATACAATTAGCATGATTAGCGGCCAGGGAGGGAATTAAGCACGTAGACCAAAATTAATTTGGCCGATGGCAGCAGCTTTTTTATGCACATACCCTGTTCGCAAAGTGAAGTCGGGTATATTGACTGCACGTCAACAGTCCAAACATTTTATAGATAGCATAAGATCCAAGGTTAAACTTTCATTAACTGATAGCGAAATTCTGGTTTGTTAAACTCAAAATTCCGAAAGATGCAAATTTTCGTTTAAATTAAGCCTGGTTGTTCCTTCCAACAGAGTATTGCGCAGTCGGTTACAGCTGCTGACAAGTTTCTTACATGTTATTTTACCCTTGTAGAGGGTTTTGTATATTCTAGACCAGCATTTGATCTAGCAATATCTTTCTACGGATTAACTTCGGATCGGAATGCGAATGATCGATCGATATAAAATTCTTGTATAATACACTTCTTCTTTCTTGTTGTTTGTCTTCTTTTTTTTTTAAATGCTCGGCTAATTATTTATAATATTTGCAGTTGTAAAGTTTTGGTTGTTGGCGGCGGCTCCGGCGGCTGCGCCATGGCCGCCAAGCTCTCCTCTCGCCTGGGCAGGAACAAGGTGATCGTCGTGGAACCGGCCGATGTACGTAAGCAGATCTCAGTCGAGTCGAATCGAGTCGCATTAATCCCCGTTGCGTTCGCCCGTAGAAACATTATTATCAGGCGATGTTTACGCTAATTGGTGGCGGCATGAAGCGGCTGGAGCACTCGTACAAGCCGATGTCCGAGGTGCTGCCCAAGAAGGCCAAGTGGCTGCGCGAGGCGGCCGTAGAATTCGATCCGGACAGCAATACGGTGAAGACAACCGGCGGCAATACAATCAAATATGACATGTTGCTCATCGCCACCGGACTGCAGCTAAACTACGATAAGGTTAGCTCAAGGTCGTGGAAATCTTGTCCAGCTCGCTCTCTCTCTCTCTCTCTACTCACCAGCTATGATCTCGCTTAGATACCCGGTCTGGAGGAAGCGCTGGCCATACCCAATGGCAAGGTGTCCTCCATATATTCGCCCATGTATGTGGATAGAGTATACGATTGCCTGCGTAAGATTGAGGGCGGGAATGCCATCTTTACGTATCCATTGTCGCCCGTCAAGTGCCCGGGCGCACCGCAGAAGATTGTCTACATCTCGGAGCACTATTTCCGCAAGGTAAGAACACCCGTTCGGCCGCCTGGATAAGCTGCTAATTGGACTCCTTTCAGACGGGCAAACGTGACAAGATTAACGTGATATACAATACGGCTCTGCCCGTGCTTTTCGGCGTCAAACACTATGCAGATGCCTTGTGGCCGATTGTTAAGAAGCGCAACATTACGGTAAATACACGCCGTAATCTAATTGAGGTTAAGCCTGGCCAGGATATTGCTGTCTTTGAGAACCTAGACAATCCCGCCGAACGCTTCGAGGAGAAGGTACAGCTCCGTTTATCCATATAGCATATCCGTAGAAATCCATGTCTTATGATCCGTAGTACTCCATGCTGCACGCTGTGCCTCCAATGAGTGCTCCCGAGTCGCTGACCCGCTGCAAGCAGCTGATCAATGAAGCCGGCTTTGTGGATGTGGATCAATCTACTTTGCAGCACACCAAATACAAGAACGTGTTCGCCATAGGCGATTCGTCTGGTTCACCCAACTCCAAGACTGCCGCCTCAGCAGGTAAGTTCATGGGAAAACTGGAAAGTTCATATTTTCAATGACGTAAGATGCAATTTCCAAAAAAAAATATATCACCCGCAAGTGTGGAAAATGGGCGAAAAGCCATCCGAATCGACCTTGATTCTATATTGTTTGTTGTTCATTTTTAGCTGCCCAATCGCCGGTTGTGTTCCGTAATATGATCGCAGCACTTGATGGAAAGCCTCTGCGCGATGTCTACGACGGATATGCATCGTGTCCGCTGGTGACGGGATACAATAGCGTTATTCTGGCCGAGTTCGACTATACGCTGACGCCATTGGAGACGTTCCCTGTGGCGCAGAACAAGGAGCGCTATTCCATGTTCGTCATGAAGAAGGATCTGATGCCGTTGCTCTACTGGCAGCTGATGTTGAAGGGCTACTGGAATGGCCCCGCCCTCATGCGTAACCTCTTGTCCGTATTTAAGTTCAACAAGAAAAAGCCTGCGTCTTAAGTGATCTATATACAAATGCAATAAGTCTTAATTTGTAATATTCATTATACCGCTTTGACATGCATTTAAAATTTTGTAAAATTATTCGAAGGAAGTAGTATTTGAATTTAACGCCAGCTTAAAGCCAAATATTTATTAACAGTTTGCTGTTAATCAACAGAGCTGCTGATAATTGTGAAATAGTTATTTTATACTTTAAACAGTGATAATATCTTTGTTTAGCACTTGTTTAATTTGTAACAAGTATAAAAACAAACGGTTTTAGTGGAATTAAATTGTGACTTTGTTTGTTGCTTATCGAAAATACAACCCTGCGTTTTTGACGCAATTTCGAGCCACATGAAGTTGTCAGCGAACGCAAATCGAAAAGAAGAGGAAGAACAAGCGTGGCGTCTGTATGGGCGCAAGCATTTGAAGCTAACGAACCAAAACTCTGTTGGTTTTTCAAAAGAAAAGAAAAAACAAGATTGCAGCCGTAATAAAATTACAAAAAATATCAAAATGAAAGCAGTGTGAGTATTAAAATAGCATTAAATGCAAAATATCCATGAAATGAATGCGCTTTCAATGCAGGCCCCGTACGCCAATGCGCGTCCCGAAAACACCCCGCGCCGCGCCGTCGCACACGCATCCGGAGAAACGACGAGACATGTCCAATAAACAGCAGGATCCCGTGAACGTGTTCTGCCGAGTGCGTCCGCTGCAATCGGAGAGTGATCTGACGTGCATGCGTGTCAAGAACACGACCACAATTGCACTCAATTCGCAGGATCAGCTGCTGCATCCAAAGCAGAACGGCGCCCAGCGCGAGATACAGTACATCTTCAAGCATGTCTTCCAGCCGGATTCCAACCAGCAGGAGGTGTTTGCTTCCGTTGCGCAGCCGCTGGTCGAGAATCTGGTGCGCGGCCGCAATAGTTTGCTCTTCACCTACGGCGTCACGGGCAGCGGGAAGACCTACACAATGACTGGGAATGCGCGGCATCGTGGCATAATGCCGCGCTGCCTGGATCTGCTCTTTCGCACCATATCCGACTATCAGGCCAAGAAGTTTGTCTTCAAGCCGGACCGACTGAACGGCTTTGAAATCTTGTCCGAGGAGGATGCGCTGCTCGAGCGGCAGCAGGAAATGAATCAGCGTTTCGCGGGCGCCGGCCGTTTTGGATACCGTCGCAAAGACTCCGATCCGGAAATAGCATCGCAGGCCTCGGTGGAGCCAACGCCGCTGTCGGTGCTGGACGAGGACAACATGTACTCGGTGTTTATCACCTACGTGGAGATGTACAACAACAGTGTCTACGATCTGCTCGAGGACACGGGCGTACAGAAGTAAGCCGTATCTCTTGAATTAATTGTATATTCGTTGCTAATCTTCTAGAGAATGTAGGTCCCTGCAGTGCAAAATCATACGCGAGGATGCCAATCATCAGATGTTTGTGCACGGCGTCACCGAGGTGGAGGTCAAGACGGTGGAGGAAGCTCTGGAGGTATTCCAAATGGGCCAGAAGCGCAAACGGATGGGCAACACAATACTCAATGCCGAGTCGAGTCGCAGTCATTCCGTGTTCAACATTCGCCTGGTGCAAGCACCCACCGATTGCCAGGGCGAGCATGTCGTCCAGGACAAGCACACGATCACAGTCAGTCAGCTGTCGCTGGTGGATTTGGCGGGCAGCGAGCGCTCCTCGCGCACCAAGAACACGGGCGTCCGTCTGCGCGAGGCGGGCAACATCAACAACTCACTGATGACGCTGCGCACCTGCCTGGAATATCTGCGCGAAAACCAACAGCTGGCCGGCGGCAATGGGGCAGCCAAGAAGATACCGTATCGCGACTCGAAGATCACGCACATGTTCAAGAACTACTTTGATGGCGAGGGCCAGGTGTCCATGATTGTGTGCGTCAGTCCGCGCATCGAGGACTACGACGAGAATATGGTAAAATGAATCCTTTGGAGAACCTTGTTTAAGCTTAGCTAACACCTTGTCCTTGTCCGCTCCGCAGCAAGTCATGAAGTTCGCCGAGATGACGCAGGAGGTGCAGATAGCGCGTGCCACGCCCATGAAACCAGATCTGGGTCTGACGCCCGGCCGTCGCAAGGCCAATAAACTGTTCAAAATCGCCGTCAACAATCTGAACGAACTGGGCATACCCGAGGCCAAGCAGCTGGAGGTGGACGTGGGCCTGGTCTATAGCTTGGGTCCAGATTTTCCCAACTATCAAATGGACAGTCCCGAGACGGAATGCAAGATACAGGAGCTGATGCAGTATCTGGAGCAGCGCATCGAGAAGCGACGCAAATTGCGCGCCAACATGGATATTAAATGTAGCTACATTTCTTGCCAAATCCCTTTTGTTATGTCCTTAATTAAGCTGCCTTTTGTGCCAGGTGACAATTTCCGTCAGCTGCTCATGAATCTGGACCGTGACAATCTGCAGCTGCGCACGGAGCTGGCCTCCCTGAAGGCCGTCTACAAGCAGGAGCGCGAGCGCAGCGCCGCGCTGGAGAACAAGGTGCGCATACACGAGAGCTCCATCGATGTGCTCAACAACACGGTGAGCAAGCGCGAGCGGCAGATCCAGGAGCTCACCCAGAAGCTGAGCGAGCAGGACTATCTGCTCACGCAAAAGGAGCAGGAGAAGGAGAAGCAGAAAAAGAAGTTCAACTCAAAACTGGCCGTTGAATCGGACAAAAATAAACGCGAATTCGACATGAAACTGCGCGAGCAGCGCGCCAAGATGCAGGAGCGGATGCGCATCAAGGATGAAAAGTTGCGTCTGGTCTCGAACATTTTGCAGTCGGAGGACGTGCCCAGTCTGCCGCGTTCCCAGAGCTCAGAGAATCTGCTGAACGACAAGGATCGCGGCAACGGCGGCGGCTTCACGGCACGCACAGAGTCCTCCGCTCCGGCAACGACACGCACGGACATCTACTGCACGCCGCGTCATGTAAGTTAAATATTTAGTTAACCATTCCGAGACTGCGACCGACTTTGTGCTCCTTACTTGACAGGGCTTAGCGGCTGCCAATAATAGGCATCGGCGATCTCGCTCTGCCGGCGACAAGTGGCTCGAGCATCGCGCTGCCAATCCTGTGCCGCTGGGCACCATTATGCAGCCGTATCTAAAGAATCGCAAGTCGGTTACCAAATTGACCGACATGAAGGAGCTGACCGGACATGGCGCCAACAAATACTGTCTCGTCTCCCAGGAGGCGGACACCGATGGCGACGTAGAGACGAAACTGTACAAGGGCAATGTGATACCCACCTGCGGCGGCGGTGCCCAGGTTGTATTCGATGATGTCGAGTGCCTCAAGCAAAAGTCACCCGTCCATTCGCCGCCGCGCAAGCGTCCCAGCAATGGCAATTTGTCCGGCTCGGCATTTGGTGGCCCGCTGCCAACCAGCACCACGGGGCTGACCTCTGTGCAGGATGTTGCTTCGCGCTGCAATTTGGGCATCGAGGGACACAGCAGCAAGAAGTCCAAAATTTAAAAGACGATATACTCGCACTATGAAACATTATCCAGGTGTTTTTCTTTCCAGTTAATTATGTATTATACTCAGTCGATTGACCCGTTTGTAAGTTGAATCATTATTGAATTGATTTGTTTTAAGCTAATGAACACACAATTAAAGAATTCCATTATATTCACGCTATTCAGTTATTTATATAGAGCGAACTGTTTAGCGAGACTCAAACCGATAAAACATTTTCACCAGCAATTGAGAAAAATGGGTGGAAAGCGATTGCATTGTTTTCTGTGTAAAATCTGATTAATCTAAAATTCAATTTTAAGAAGAATTTTCGAAGAAGTTCGGTCGGAATTTCGAAATTCATTTTTTGAATACCAATCGATATTCGTAATCATCATTCAAAGAAATTATCGATGACTAACCAGCGATAAATCGTTTAAAAAATGTATATCGGTAAAGTCCGATATTTTCCAGATACCCTTGCCAACTAAACTGTAAATATATTTTTGGTGAACCTAAAGCACTAAATACTTGCGAAATATGCAAAATGGTCCAGAATATGCATCCTCTGTTTAGCCGTTCCTAAAAGTAGGTGTCGCCCTGTCTATAAGCTGTAATGCCTTATGCATATATTAAAGCATTCGATGTTGTCCCTGTGTGTGTGTGATTTGCAAGCAAATGAACTGCTTGCAACTGCTGCCCCGAAAAGTATGCAAGCAATTTTGTATGCGTAGACCTTTACCTGGAATATCACTAAGCTTACCCTGAAAATATTCATATAAAAAAAATAACAGCTTTATTTCAGGGCTGCATCAATTTTCGCAAGAACTGTGACGTAACAGCTTACCATTCGATTGTCCTGATCGATAACCTTCTGCTGCTGATGAGAGAGCAAGAGAGCAGCAGTTGACAGCTTACAGTTACAGTTGCTCTTGGCACTCAATGAAATGAAGTGTACTAAAAAAAAGGTGAATTACCATTATTAATTTTTGGACTAAAACTTAAGCCTGCCAATTAATTGCTTTGAATATTACAATTGAAGAGCCGAACAAAACTTTACAAAGGAATTTAAGATTTACTTCATTTATTGTTACGATAATTATGCCATAAAGTATTTCAATTATTGTTTAGAGTTATCTTCTTTCTCACGCCCCGGCCAAATACATTTGTGCGCCGCAATGTGAGTACAAATATATCGTATATTCAATTATCGTTCTATTGGCCGTTATCGATGTGTTTTTTGTTGTTGTTGTTTTTGTTATTTTCAAGTATTTCGTTTGTTTATCACAAAAAAGGATAGAAAACAAACATAAAATCACATGCACATGCATTTTTATTTAACTCTTGGTTTAATTATTATTCCTGCGTTTATTCAGATTTATGCTTAAATTTGTAGATTAATTTCAATTACTAATAAATCAGTCTATAATTAAAATATATGTTCGCTTAATGCTTTTGTGTGTGTATGTGTGTGTGTTTGTTTGTTTGTTTTTTGTATGTGTGAGTGTGTGAGCTGCCCCCCCGAATTGAGTACCACGAAATACTTAAATCTCTATATACGGCTCTGGCCCACCAAATAAGCAGGCAAACATAAAGAAAAAATTGAAATTATTTCGTTTTTTTTCTTTCAATAATTTTAAGCATATACCAACATACAATTTGTACGGAACTACCACACGGGAAGCATTTTAACAAAAACTTGTTTAAATCAAATACATACTCTCAACGTATGTATGAATGTGTGTGTGTGTGTGTGTAAACAAAACAGATCGAACGAAACCACAGAATATATAGAAACAGAAACGACAACTCAAGTGGACACCAAAATGCTCTAACGGCAATATTAACATTATCATAATTAATTAATTAATCAATCATTTAAACAATTTACAATTTTAATCAATATATAAAGCTGTTTTTTCATAAAACGTTTTTCGGTTCATTCGATACGGAACAAAATATGTATGTATATGATGTATATGCAAAATACGTATATAGTTAATATTACATATTACACAATATGTACCCTAAGTATTCGACTTTCAATGCGATATATATATACGCATATATATATAAAGATGTGTATGCAGCACGTATTCATAATCAATAAGAACTAAGAAGCAAAAATTATGCTATTTTGTGGAAAACAAATTTTGGCTATATAAAAAGCAACGCAATTGAAACAAATGATAACGTTGAAAACTTTTAACACTCACAACTCTCAACTCCCATGTGTGTGTTTGTGTGTGTGTTGTAGTGTATGTGTGTGTTTGGGTGGTGTATGTGTGTGTGAGCAGCTGCATTTGTTGGCAAGGCAAGCGACGATAACATTCTGATTATGCATGACAGATAGACGCGTCCTCTTTGTAAGTGTGTGTGTGTGTGAGTGTGTGGGTATATATATATATATATGGGTGTATGTGTGTGTGTGGATGTTTGTGTGTGTGTGATATCGCCTCCGGCTGCTCGTTCCCATTACGAGCTAAAGCGTTTTAGCGGCTATCGCGGCATTCGCGTTTATCATAACATAGAGCAGCTGGCGCCATCTTTTGCAGACAGGTTGCAAATGGAACTGCAACTGGAACTGTTCCTGGCACTGTTCCTATGAACACTTGACACAAGCGCCCTCCACGTCGAAGTCCAATACCATAAGCTTTGTCTCCTCCGTGCCATTGCGTGAGCCCACGGCGCATATCAGCTTCGTGTCGTTCGCCCTGGTTGAGATAGGGAACAATTTAAATACATATGGCATACAAGTGTTTATATAATTAGAAACACACTCGTTTTTGACGACCATTAATAATTAAATAAATAAAAATATATACCAAAGCGCAAAATCCTTTCTTTTTTTTTTACTCATTTTAGGGGAATTGGGGAACGTATCGGAAAAGTGAAATATTTATAAGAATTGTATTCCATATGAAAACCCAAATATCAAGCTTGGTTTCTGCTTAAGGTCAAAGAACCATGTCTCAATGTAAATACATATCGATATTATAAAATGGCAGGAGATATAGAAAAAAAAATATAAACTCTTTTTCAAGTCTGGTTTTTGTAGCTTTCCTGATCGACAGACGGATTAAGGTACTGTTCCCTTGTTACCTATTCTCAAATAGGGTCAGTTATCTTGGGTTATCTTGTTATCTATTCTCAATAGGATGCGGGTTAAAAGAACTCAGTATGTTGCAGTTGGGTGTAGCCGACTCTGTAATACTCTGTTAACAGCGAAATAACAGTTGAAAATAGTGGGAACAGTCTTGGCTTGGTGACTAGCTAAAGTCCGCTTAAAGTTAGTACAGGTATTTTTGTTTCGACCAGACTAGCTTCTAGTTTGTATCGATCGATCGACTATATCTGTTGGGTAGGTCCTTTTAAGCCGCCTTCTTCCTCGTCTCCACAGCAGTTTCCTTGCCAGGACGTTAGGCTGCTTGTGGAGCTCTTATGTGGTCCTTTACACCTTTACACTTAATCTGAACTAGCCTGTAGTCTCAAGTAGTATTCATATATATAAGTACCTGATGCGCCAGACAACGCCGCCGGAGCCACCGGAGTCGAGTGCCACCAGATTGCGTATAAAGTCGCCCGTTTTGACGTCCCACAACTTGACGGTGCCATCATCGGAGCTGGTCACCACAAAGCGCGAATTGAACTGCAGGCAGGTGACCGCGGACTGATGCTTGTTGGGACCTTGGCCAGGATTAAAAGAGTCATTCAATTAACCAATTCAATCGAGTCGAACAAACGCAAAGAAGGTTACCCGATAGCGTCTGCAGGCACTGTCCCGTTGTTATGTCCCAGACCTTGACGGTGGAGTCGGCATTGCCAGAGACGAGTATGTTCTGGCGCAGCTCCATGCCCGAGGTGAGGCTCTGGTGGCCCATCAACGTGTGCTTGCAATTGCCCGTCTCCACATCCCACACCCGTATCGAGGTATCCAGCGAGCCGGAGACCACATGAAGGCCATCGAACTGCAACAATGCAAAAGGGGATTAGGAAAGCTCTGTTGAGGATCGCCTCGTTGTTGACCGTACCTGCAAGGAGTAGACGCGATTGGTGTGACCTTGCAGCGTGTGCAGGCACTCCTGTCGCTCGGGATGCCAGATCTTGACCATGTAATCGTAGGCACCGGACACGATCAGCTTGCCATCGTATTGCACACACCGAACCGCCGCCAGATGACCCACCAGCACATGCAGACACGTGCCCAGCTCAATGTCCCACACACGCAGCGTAGCATCCCGCGAACCGCTGACCACCCTGGTTAACAAGAAGATTGGGATTAGTTACAAATGTAATTTGTATATTCGGGAGCACTTTGCTTACTTGTTGCCATGCAGATGCATGCAGCGCACCGTTGAGGTGTGGCCCTGGAGCGTGTGGACGCAGCTGCCGCTCTCCATGTCCCACACCTTGAGCGTGCGATCCGTGCTGCCGGAAATTATAATATTGCCGGACATTTGCGAGGACCAAACGCCGCCCGTGTGACCCACCAAGGTGCGCAGGCACTGGAGAATAGGAGGAGAGATTAATTGAGGTTTTTTTTTGGCAGAGTTCAACTTGCAGCTTACCTTGCCGTTGACGGCAGACCAAACTTTAAGCGTATTGTCATCGGAGCCGGACACAATGCGATTGCCGGAGAACTGCAGGCAGGTGATGACATGATCGTCATGACCCTTGAGCACCTTGGGCTTGCGCACGGGCCGCGAACGCCAGTTCATCTCGATGATGTGCTGTCGCATGTACGCCGCCTTCCAGGGTGACGCTATGGGCGGCATATTGCCGTCGCGTCCACGCTTGGGCCGATCGCTGCGCGTCTCTGTCAGGATCTGAGCCTTGCGGCACTTCTCCTTCCACAGCAGATTGTCGTCGCAGAGGAAACGCCAGCTGCGGCACGTTTGTGCGGCGCGCAACAAATCCTTCGGCTCCAGATATGAGAGCACAAACAGCGCCAGTTCACGCGGCAGCAGCGATATAAAATCGCGCTGAAATTGCGGCTCGATGACCTTCATCATGTGACGCACCTGCGAGGGATCGCAATGATCGATCAGACGATCCACGGCCAGCAGCCGTTCGGCATGGGACCAGCGCTGGAATTGCGCCAGCCAATGCTGCAGCTCCGGCGGCGGATTGTCGCGTGTCGGCATCAGAGCACGCGGCGTGCGCCGGCCCAGCGCCGGGGAGCTGCCCACCAGACCGCCCGTTGTTGGTGTCAACGTGAGCATCACGGCATTGCCTAAGGGCTGCTGCGTTGAGGAGCGCGGTGTTGAGGCAAAATCATAGGCAATGCGCTTACGGCTATTATCGCCCGTTCCGGCAGCAATGCCACCGCCAGCCCCGCCGCCGCCGCCCCCGCTGCCCGTTATGCTCATCGAGTAGTCGCCATCCAGCAGACGTCCCTCGTTGTATTTACGCTTGCGCTGCTGCTGCTGTTGCTGCTGTTGTTGCTGCTGCTGTTGTTGCTGGGCGCAGTCGCTGGCGGAGCTGGCAACGGCTTCGTCGTGATAGCTGTCCATGGCGTCCATGTCGAGCGCTTCGCTTAGACTGGCATTGCTGCCGCTGCGACTGTTGGCCAGAATGCTGTTCTGGCATGTGCAAATCTCTTCCAAATCGGAACAGTTGTTCTCCTCATCGCAATTGCCCCACGGCTCCTCGGCACTAAAGTCGCCCGGCTCGACAACGCCGCCGCCGCCGCCGGCCTCATTATTATTGCCGGGATTCTCCTCAACAACAATGCCCAGGACAATGGCATCGTTGGTGCTGTTGCGTGTGGCTTCAATGCGGCGACGCGGTCGATTGTTGTTGTTGTTGTTGCTGTTGTTGCCGCCAGCTGCCAGTCCGCTGCGTGCCAGAAAACGCTCCTGGGTCTGGGCGCTGGCATTCACCTGCCTCGTGGCCGCCTTCACGGTCGCCGCTGCGTAATGGCAACGTGCCGAGGATGTGGTCGATGTGGCCGAGGTCGATGGCTGCGCATCCACATCGAGGGATTTGGCCAGCACGCTGGTGCGACTACAGCCGCTCTCCTGGCTCGTCTGCGAGCCCACCGAGCTGAAGGATGTGGCCAGTGGCGCGGCTGCATCCTTCTCCGACTGCTGCTGACAGCTCGTCGAGGAGGCGTTCAGGTTGTCATTCGAGTTGGTGCTCGTGTAGACATCTGTGCGATTGCTGGTGGAAGTGGACGCGTTGCTGTTGCTGCTGCTGCTGCTGCTCCCGCTGGACTTGACCAGCACCACAAAGGGCAGCTTGGAATTGGTGCTGGAACTGTGCTGCGGGCAGGCAATAGCATAATCCAGCGTTGAGCCCAAATTAAGTTTGGCAGTGGACTTGCTCAGTCGGCTGTTCGTGTACTTGCGGCTGCTCGTGGGCGTCGTCGATAGATCCTTATACGTGCACTACAAGAAGGAGACTCCATTAGCTGGCAGAACATTTTGAAAGAGGGGAAAAGAGATTCCCTAAAGGGAGTAGCGGGATCTGTTTATAACAAGGCTCTTATAAGCCCTGAACTTTGCTCTAAAAGCAGGATTCCGATAAGGAACGGACAGACAGAAAATCCTAGCTGCATCTACTCGGCTCGTCCTGATCGAAGCCGTCTCCTTGATAGTTATCTGTAGCTAGCTATAGACTCGACTGCTCAGGAATACATAATCCCATCAAATTCTTCACATTTTGTATTGCAATTTACCTTGCTGTCCGAGGAGAAGGCGCGCGCCTGGCTGCTGCTGGGCCAATCATCGCTGCCGCTGCCGCCGGCTCCTGCTGCTGCTGTACCTGCTCCAGCTGCAGCTGCTGCTGCTGCTGCGGCTGCCGCACGATTGATCAGACTTAGATTGAGGCGATTTTTGCTTATCAGCGAACTTGTGCCGAGTATAATGCCGCCGGTGAGTCGCTGTTCGGTCTCGAAGTCGCGACGCTCGATGCGATCCATGGAGTCAATGTCCGCCTGACTGAGGCTGCTGCTGCTGGTCGTCGCCGAGCTGGCGGCTGCCGTCGCCTCGGCGCTGGCCGTCAGGCTCATCTGCTTTAGCCGAACGGACATTTGTCTGTCGTGCAACGAGCTGCTGGCCACATCCGCTGGTCCGTTGCTACCGATGCCGCCGCTGCCGCTTTCCGTTTCAGACTTAACTCCTCGGGGCGGGGCGTTTTGTTCCTCCGCCTCGAATTCATCGCTGAGCCGCTTCGGTTTGCCTGCGAGCAGCTCGGACTGGACAGCCGGATTGCCGGCCGAGGCGCCGGCATGAGTATGTGATTGCGGCTCGTCCACAACAGGTGTCTCCAGGAATATTTTGGAGCCATCGGCTGTTGTGATAATGCCGTCAGCAGTGCAACCGACGCCTGCTGCGCTGCCATCGATCTGTGATGTATTGGGGCAGTCTAGGGGCATGGAGCGCACCTCGTCGTCGTCCTCCTCCTCCTCGACAATTTCCTCCTCATCGAAATCATCCTCATCGTTTATAAGGCATACAACGGGCGGCTCGTCATTGAAGAAAACATTATTCAGCGAACTGCGCTCCTCGGAGGCGGCATCATCTTCGCTGCGCCTGCGTCCGGTCTCGTTGCCATTGAGCGTATCTGTGGAGGAGCTGTCGTCGACGGGCACAACGTCCACTGTCGAGGCAGCCCCGCCCCCCGTGCTGGTGGGCAGTGAATTGGAAGAGCTTATCTCGTATGTCTCCAGGACGCCCGTCTCGGTACTGGACTCATCATCGAGCACGACGGCAAAGCCATGTTGCGAATTTGAAGAGACACAGTCCTCCACGTCTTCCCTCAACTTGGACATAGATTCAGTTACTTCAGTTACGCTTCGCTCCTCTAATCTCGCTTGGCTAGTGCTTGGCTTTGGCTGTGGCTGTCGCTGTGATGCTTGAGGTGTTAGCGGCTTTAGTTGGCTTCCAGTTCGTCGGCTGCTGCTTCGGCTGCTGCTCTCCTGCTGAGCGTCGTCCTCGGCACTTTCACAATTACTGCTAGCAACTGAACATCCTTTTTCCATAATACTATCACTATGCGCGGGTGAAAGTCAATCTCTTCATGCACTGCTGCTGCTTTCCTCGCCTGCAAGTTAACAAAAATTGATGTAAGTCTAGTTTTTTGGACATTGAAAGCAACGTCTACGTGTTTTTTATTCGAGCCCGAAAGGAGTTTTTCCTGACCAACAATGATCGAGGCACAGCCCAAGACGTTACAGCGGGAAAGTTACTCGAAGGAGAGCGGAGAAGACGGGGTTTGGGAATATTCGATGAAATTATGCCTTTTAAGTGTGCTTAGTTGAAGATGAAGTCCTCGGCCTGTGGGTCCTATGTATTTAAGGTTCAGACTAACAAGCGAACGGTCGCCGGTTCAAATCCAACATAGAGAATAGAATCCATAGACAATTTAAGATGTTTTGGTGTATACAGTGAAAATTTGGGGCATAATAAAATAGGAGTTTCCGCTAGGAGTTCTCCCTTTGGCGCGACTTGCACAAACGATACGGTCGCCGGTTCAAATTCAACATAGAATCCATAGACATTTTAAACTGCTTTGGTATACAGTGAACATTTGAAAGATAATATAACAGAAGTGTGCGATAAAAGTTCTCAGTGCATATAGCGCGAATAGCACAAACGATATCGGTACCTACTTTTATTTTACTAAATATCCTTGGATCAAGGATCAATCATGATTTTTTATTAACTTTCATTAAACACACAATTAAATAATAATATCCTGCGACGACTATTACTAATCTTTAACTTACATGAATTAATTTAAGGCGTCGCAGCTAAACTTGTAAGCTATCCTTTATTTTTTTTTTTCTACCAGCAAAAAAACCCGCTAGGAACGAGCCGCTGTTGGCTTCGACCGCGACTGCGACGCTCTGTAAAAATTCCCACGCAACGCGAAGCATGGGCTAAGAGGCAAACGGCAAAAGTAATAAGCACGATGAGAGATCGTGTGCAGGCAGTTTTCTGCTGTCTGTTGTCTCTCTCTCTCTCCCTACTACGTTCGGCTGATGAAGATGAGACTGAGAATTGCGAAAAAAAAATAATCAAAAATCAAAAGAAAAGAAAAGCAGTGGGAAAAATGTTTGTAAAGCAGCAGCCGCCGCAGCAGCCGTCGTCTCAACAATCAAAAACTGGCAAAGGAAATCACAAAAGTGCATCGGCGGAAGAAGCTAAAACGGCGCGAAGTAGAATGGGCAAAGAAGATGAAACGGGTATTACAACAAACATACAAACACATTCCCACACACACACACTAACACACATGTACTCACACAGATCAGTAGCCCAGACAGGCCTGGCTGAAAAGGTAAAGGCATGCGATGACAAGAGCAAAAGTAACGGACGGTAGAAGAAGCAATAAAGATACACACCACCACCAACAACAACAACAACAGCAGCAGCAAAGACAACGATAGCGTACACCTTGCAATTTAAGCCGCTATCTGTTTGCGCTCTCTGGTCTCCCTCTCTCTCTCTCGCGCTCGCAACACAGCCATCAGCGTCGACCATCAGTCTCAGACTCGCCCTCTCACTCGCTCGCTCTCGCGCACAGCATCAATTCAACGCACACAAACACATTTACACGCGCGTACAGACAACGAAAAAGGGATCACTGCAGGCCGCGGGCTGCATGAACAGCAGTCGAACAACAAAGGCCGATCCGCATAGGAATTTTCTCTGAACACATGCACACAGGCGCAAACACGTGTATGTGTATGTGTAGATCCTGTGTTGCATCACGCGCAAAGCAGATCAGATGTGCACGAGAATGTCGCTGCTTTGCGCCGTCTAAACCCTCCCCTTCTCAAAAATGGCTGTTGACCTCCTCTGAAGGTTTAAGGGTCTCCGTCCACGTTTTCGGTCTCAGTTTTGCTTCATTTTGTGTCCGCTTTCACACGGCATTCGTGTTACCTGTGCTGCGACCACGACAAGACACAGGACTAAAGCGAGAATGAATGCCCCGACCCTCGCTTGTCATCCATTAATGTCGTTTTCAAGGCACAAATAGTTTTTTCATTCTATGTACGATACATAGACAAATGACCATGGGAATTGGGGAAATGGGTATTCAAAGAAAAAAATCCTTTAAGTTAGTATGAAAAAAGGAAATAACCGAGTTGTATTTGCCCTAACCCCACTTTTCTGCACCTGCACTAAGCGAGAGCCAGCCCCATAATTCGTGGAGCAAGCAACAAAAGAAAAAATGTGAACATTGTTGTACACATACAAAAGCGACTACGTCGGATGTCGTATGCATACACACACACACGCACGCAGGCACACATACAGAACAAATGTCACGACATGCATAAGAAAATGAGCTTACTTTACCCCTAGATATCTTTATTTTGCACTTTGAACAACAGAATTCATATATTTGGTACACACTTGCGGCATGCAATTGCATTTGATCTTAATTGTTTAACTATTTCATCCGTTTTACACTTTTTGCGTTTAGTTCACGCACACACACATATACACACACTTGCCCATGCACAAGAAGCATTTGCCACCGAGCACACGTTTAATTGAATTTACAACGTACGTTTCTCTGCCGTTTTCTTCAATGTGCCGTCAGCTCTCCAGAATTATTATTTTGTTTAACCGTATTAGTATTATTCTGACAAACAAAAACAAAAATTCTTAAATTCAGACAGAAAAATAACTAAATGACTTGAGCTGCGCTGCCACTGTATGTCAGCAGCACCAAAGTATCGAGCCAAAGCATCGATACGCTGCCCGCAACGCAAAGGTATCGATAGTTGGGGCAGCAGCCGTATCGATACCATCGAGTTATGCTATTCGATAACATATGTTATTGGGGATTGTTTTTATTTTGTTTTAAAAAATGTTTTTAATTGTGTGAAACATGCCAAACTGACTGAATGAGCAACAAAAAACAGAGCGTCTGTATATTATACTGATGTAGGATTTTGCTTGGAATAATGAAGTGCACAGCTGCATATCGATACATAGGCCCGCCCGCAATCGATTGCTTGTGTTTAAATCAAGTGAAAAGGCCCATTAATATTAGTTTCGCTGCTGCAATGGCTACAACGACGGCGTCCGAGGGCTTTGGGGACATCGTGTCCCACTACCTGGACAAGGGAATAGTGCTTATAATAGCGGATCTGCTGAGTTTAATAACAGTCTCCTCATGCCTGGTCATCAAAGTGCCGCAAATAAATACTATACGCGAAAACCAATCGTCTAAAGGTAAGAAACCCAGAACTGTTATAAACGCCCACTCACCCGATTCCTTGCTCTCGCTCTTTTGGCAGGCATCAGCGTCCTTGGCCTATGCCTGGAACTGTTCAGCTATACCGTTATGATGTCCTACAATTATACTGCAGGCTATGATTTTCTATCGTACATGGAGTATCCTGTGCTGCTGCTGCAGGAATATGTGCTCATCTACTACGTATTCAAATATCAGGATATGCTGGGAAAGCGTACACAAATCTTTGCCGTTTTCTACGTGACCGTTGCAACGCTTATCTATCTAAAACTATTTCCCATTATCGTCCTAACGTTCCTGGTGGTGAGTAAGAGACCATTATCTCGCTATCGGGCATGTCCACAAACGTAGTCAATAGTCAATATCACAGCTGCGAAATCGATTAGAATGTGCTCCGGGTAGATAACGAGTTTGGCTCAAACTCGTTTTACTTTAACTAATTATGTTATCATGATTGCTTTTGTTTTGTTTTTTGTTTTTATTGCCGTTGGAGCTGAGCATAATGAGGCGCTCGGAACCGATCTGAACTGGGCATCATTGGCGAAGGTCATCTGTGTGTGTTTGTTGTATAATATTTGTGCTGCTTCTATTTATATGCGCACACAATACTCTCGCTGACCATTAGCACTGGTATATTGTGTGAATAATACAGTAAACGCTGCCTTGGGCGAACACCTGTCTGCTAGCAAAGATTTCCGCATTTATCATTTGCCATTTCAATTTTCGTATCATCATTGAATTAGGATATTTTTTCTTGACAGCCCTTCTGCACTCCGATTGGAGCCACCAGCAAGGTGCTGCAGCTGTTGGCCATATTGCGCTCAAAGGATGCCAGCTCCGTGAGCCGCACAACGTGGGCCCTGTCCGCCTTCACAAACATGAGTATGAATATATAAAACTGGTTTATCCAAACCGATCTTAACTTGTTTATATTTTAGCCCGCATCTATACGGTGTTTGTGCAGTCGCAAGATTGGATGCTGCTCTCAAATTTCCTGATATCCACGTTCCTCAGCTCGAGCGTATTTGCCGCCGCATGCGTTTACAAGAAGAAGACGAAGGTGGCTTGAGCAGCCGGGGCCAGGACGAAACAATACTCAAAAGACACGCGCCTACAGTTATCAGTCGTTTATGGTTATGTAGATATTCTATTATAAATTCAAATATCATTTTTGGCATTCGTTATTGGTGCATGTGTTCAGCTATCCGCATAGTATGCCACGCCCAATGCGCCCATTACGGCCAGCAGGGCCAAGGCATAGATGGCCCAACGTTGCCAATCGATGTGGTAACTGGTGGGCTGCACATCCAAAGCTTTGCGCTCTTTGTGCTTGCGCTTGGCGAACTTTTGCTCGTATTTTTCCAGCTCTAGACGATTCCTTTCCTGTTCCTGCTTAAGTTGACGTTCCAGCTGTTGCTGTTCCGTAGCCTTCGCCTTGGACAGCTCTGCCAGACAATTGGCATCGCACTTTAGTTCAGTTTGGCCCGCACGATGCTTGTCGCAAGCTATCTCCAACTTGAGCCGCTTGCAGGCGCAATAGATGCGCACCTTCTTACGGCACAGCTCCGGATTGGGACACGGACCGGGATGGCAGACGGTTATGCAGCGATGGCCGCAAGCGAACTACGTATAAAATTTGATTAGGAGTCTGAGACACTTTGTGGCCAAAAGAATACGCACGTTTTTGAGGCAACGATTGCCACAGCTGCCAAACTTTTGCCGGCGTTCCAGCGCCTGCTGCACACTGCCCTCCTCGTTGAAGTACTCGCTGCACTTGTACATGACCTGATTGAGGCCGCAGTGGCATTTGGCTTTGATGACAAAGCCGCACGGAGCACAGGGCGGCGCATGGCAGCCTTTGGTGCAGGCGTGCGTGCAGCCCGGGGGTCGCGGTATGGCGCAGCCCTCCTCGCAATTGGCACAGCCCGTCTGCTGGTGCATGTCCTGGGGCTGGGGCACTGCATGGCAGACCAATTGGCAGCGATGATTGCCGCATTTCAGTTGTCGCGCACATTTGCGCTGGCAGGACGTCGGCTTGGAGTTCCAGCAGGGCCAAGTGGCCAGCTCGTGGCCGCCAATGCAGCCAACGCGGACGCCCTCCTCGCAGCGCGGATGCGGCAGCGCACGGTATTCATACTAAAAGGAAAGGACTTTAAGTGCGAATTTCAAGGCAACATCTGAGGCTTACCTTGTGCTGCTGCGCACGCGGCGCATCCGCCGGCTTGGGCACACGCAGTGCTGCGTGGCAGCGCGCCTTGCAGATGTGTCCACAGCCGCTGGTGTCATTGGGCAAGCCGCATGGCTGCACGCAGGGCGGACACTCGCCCTTGTGGCAGCGATGCTTTATGGCATGATGACACTTGGACGTGATGCTGCAGAGCGTTAAATGGCTTGAGATTGGCATAAACAAATAATTATAGTATATTTGGCTACGCACCGACACAGCTCCTGGCAGACAATGCGCGCGCTCTTCTCCCGGCCGCAGGGAACGCTGCGACGCGTCTTGCCGCAGCGGCAGTTCACCTGCGATTCCAGTTTGCAGGGATAACAGGGCCCGTTGTGGCACACCGACTGGCACTTGTGCTTGTTGCAGCTCAGCTGCTTGCCGCAGATCTTCTCGCAGGGCGGACACTGGTCGCCGCAGCACTGGAAAAATAAACAGAGCTATTGGTTAAGACTAGAAAGTACCCTGTAATCAGGGAACATACGTATAAAATGCCTTCTATAAAGGCTGACTGTAGTTTATGGAATATCATAAAGAATATAATAATTAATAATGAAAGATATAAAATGAGGACTATCTCCAGAAATAGGAATCAATTTGGGGAATAGGTAAAATATGCCCAATCGGTGTACTTCTCGAAGTTACATATCAAATAAGATATTTCTAGCTCTTCTGATTCCCGAGGCATAGACAGGCGCGTGTACAGACAGCAGGGAAAGTTTAAATTAACTCGACTGTGTTTGCTAATCAATAGCTTATACGGCTTCAGAGCTGCCTGTTTCTGTCTGTTCTACATATTTTGTCTTTACAGGGTATAAACAAGTCAAGTACTTATGAAACTCTCTGATATACCTTGCGATTACATGCATGCTTGCCACAATCGCGCATCTGCTTGCATTTGGTTTCGCAGTTGAACTCCTTGGAGCAGGGCAGCTCCTTCTCATGCAGACCGCAGCGGCATTTCTTCTTGGTGCGCACCAGGCACTGCAAAGGCTTCTATTATAAATCTTGCTTATTTAAGTGGATTGCTGCGTCGCTCACCAAGTTGCAAGCGCCGCGATGACAGCGTTGCGCGCAGCTGTGCTTGCCGCAGGACAGCAGCTTCTGGCAGGTGTCGCCGCAGGTTTCCGGCAGCTCGCTGCAGCCGCCAGTTCTTGTCTGCAAAAGATATTCAATTAGTAAATGTAATTTCATTTAAGGTATTTTGTTGCCTACGCTCTTGCCGCAGGGACAGCTGCGCACGCCCAAAGGACACTCTCCGCCGGCACAAGGTCCAGCGTGGCACACCTTGTCGCAAAAATGCAGTCCACACGCAAACGGAGCGCCACAAATCTAACAAAAGAAAAGATAACTAAAGTTATTTATATCTTATCAGACTGTTGTAATAGTCTGTAGCCATTGGGAAAGTACACAGAGGGGATGTAGGTTGGTTAAAGAAAGAATCTCCGACTCTTACTTACATTGTTGCACTTCCATTTGGGCTCGGCGCAGTTGACGATCTTCTCCTCGCGTTTGCATTCGCAGAACTGTGAGCTCTTGCTGCTGCAGGGCGGGCACTGACCGGGCCGATGGCAGCGTTGGTTGCATTTGTGCTTGCCACAGGCCAAAAGCGATTGGCACTGCAAAACAGACAATCATATTAGGAATCATTAGTCAATTTGGAAAACTAAGGCCCACCTTTTGCTGACACTGCCAGTTCTTGTCGATGCAGCGCACGCTACGCTTCGGCGACTTGCCGCACAAGCAGGAGCTCTGCGCGAGCTGGGCACACGGCGGACACGGACCGGGATGGCAGAGCAGCTTGCAGTCGTGGCCACATTTGGGCTGCAGCAGTTTGGCACAGATCTCGCCGCAGGAGTGCGGCACCAGAAACGGCTGTGGCTGCGGATTCAGCTCCTTGCCGCAGAAGCATTCGTACTGTGTGGGTCGATCGGCGGGCTGATAGTCCCGGCGACACTGTGGACAGCACCAGTGCAGCGATTTTGGTCGCTTGGGCGGCACATACTCGCCCAGATGATTGTAGTGGCCCGTCTGCTGCTGCTGCTGCTGCTCCGCCTTGACCTTCAATTGCATGATGCTGTCGTTGGCCCAACGTTGAATGCAATTCAGATGGAAGAAGCAATAGCAGCTCCTGCATGACCAAATGGACTCCACGCGTCGTATGCTGCCAATGCATATCAAGCACGTAGCCGCGCCCGAGTGCAGCGTATTCTCAAGGAATGTTGCAGTGCGATTTACATTGTCCTTACTCGATCCCTCCGTTGCGGCCTGGTAATGCTTGTATAAAAGATCTGGAGAAGGAGTAGATAAGGTCGACGACACGTCACAGCTTAAATTGTGTTTTACCAAGAATATGCTTTTCATCTAGTTCGCCTTCGTCCTCCGAGCTAGAGGCGTATGCATTCACAAGCTTCTGTGCGGCTGCCAGGTTTTTAGCCTGCGCTTTGTTAAACTTTTCCATTTTTTTTCTGCCGGTTTAAGTTGCGCTGAAATCTGAAATCGACTGCTGCGAATTGGACAAAACCAGGGATGCGATTAAATCGAACTGGAGCGAACTCCAAGGCACACTTTAACTGATTACTCAACACTGTTCAAAACGATAGCATGAGTCAGATAAAAGTAAAAAATTTTAATTTGTCACAATATTTGCTGTATCAGTCACGCCAGTGTTATGAATAGAACAAAAATATCATTTGTAAAATTTTTTTTATAAAAAGTCGCACGACAAAGTAGAATAAATTTCGTTTTTTGCATTCCAAAACGTAACGTAACGTCAGAAACACGCGCCCATCTCTAGCAACCAAAAAGAGCCAGTTCATATTGAAATTGCGTTCGAGTGGCCCTAACTTTCACAATTCAATAAACTAGAAAAAAAAACCAAAATATTTTCAGACGCAAAAACAATTTCAATATGAGTTTCTTAAATTACACATTCGGGCCGAAGTTGTACATGGAGTACAGAGGTGTGCACGAGCCACAGGTATGTTGCAACCGCCGACGTGTGGTAATATGAGAGACTCCCAACCAATTTGTCATTGCAGCGGAAAATGTATGAGCCCGGCCCAGCTGAAAAGTTTGGTGAACAAATCTTGTCAACGGTGGGTGTCGAGCGTGTTTGTGTGTGTGCATGGTATAATTAAACTAATGTGGATTATTGTGTTACAGCTGTCGGTCGTGTGGTCTGTCAGCTATTACACGTCACCGCTGATCTTCACATTCCTCTATAGACGCGGCTACTTTGTGGCCGATTCGATGCCGACGCTGGCCAAGCTCACAACCAGCGTGGGTCTCATCGTCATCATATCGCTGTTTATGCGCGGCGTTGGTCGCCGTCAATCGCGCGCCTATACGAGCATGATTAATGCGCTGACGGTGGCGAAAGTCAACCGATCCTCGGATGCACTGCGTCGCTTCGACATTGACTTCTCGGCCTGGCCGGTGGACTTCGATGTGAAAGCCTTGGCGGGGTGAGTGTGGCAAGGCGAAGGCCGACTAAGCTTGCGCCCATCCAACTCGTGTTTTCCTCCACAGCGATGCCAAGAAGCCAACCACCATGGCCATTCGACGCGACAGCTTGAGCATTGCCACACTGCCCTGCGAGCTGATCGCCTATGTGGCCATACACACCTTTGGCCTGTCCATGATCTATCCCGGCTCCGTGAAGCTGCTGCAAAAATTCATGAGTATGTGCCAGTTGAGTGCAGCCGTATTCCTATTAATCCTTGTCTCTTGCAGGACCCGCCTTGATCGCGGGACGTGCCAAACTTATTGAGGAGGACAATGGCATACGCTATAAGGTGAAAACAATTGATTCTAACGAAATCGATACGCTTTTCATTGACAATCGCAACGACAATGTCGGCAACGGCAAGACGCTGGTCATCTGCTCCGAGGGCAATGCCGGCTTCTATGAGGTGGGCATAATGGCCACACCGATTGCATTGAAATACTCGGTACTGGGCTGGAATCATCCGGGCTTTGCCGGCAGCACGGGTCAGCCGCATCCGGAACAGGATAAAAATGCCATCGATGCAGTTGTGCGATTTGCCATCAATCATCTGGGCTTTGCCGTCGAGGATGTTATTCTGTATGGCTGGAGCATTGGCGGCTATAGCACCCTGTGGGCCGCCTCCATATATCCCGATGTTAAGGGAGTGGTGGGTGCCGCATAAATAACACTCAACTGTATCCAATTTTCATGCTCGTCTGTACTTTTCAGGTTTTGGATGCCACCTTCGACGATGTGCTCTACTTGGCCCAGCCGCGCATGCCCGCCAGCCTGGGCGGCATTGTTCGCGTTGCCATCCGAAAATATTGTAATCTGAATAATGCCGAGCTGGCAGAGAAATACAATGGACCATTACTCTTAATACGCCGCACAGAGGACGAGATTATTGCCGAGTAAGCTTTCTGCTCTGATTTTGTTGCTTAAATATATGATGTATTTGTTTTCCATAGGGACAATCGCATTGATACAAATCGAGGCAATTATCTGGCGCTGTCGGTGCTCAAGTATCGTTATCCCAACTTGTTTGGCTCCACACAGCTGTCGCTTTCGAAGGGTTTACTTTCGAAACAATTGGAATCTTATAGCTACACCGTTGCCGAGGAGAAGCTGTGCATGTCACGCCTGATAACATATGCCTCGGATGAGGGCAAATCATTTCCCATGCTCATTGGAGCCGATTACAATGATGAGATGCGCAGTCAAATGGCTGTGTTTTTGGTAAGTAATGCATCTATGTCAATACAAATTATTTTATTGCTTATTCACATTTTTGAACGTATTTTCAGTTGCGCAAGCATTTACGCGATTACAACTCGTCGCATTGCACACAGTTGCCGGGCGAGTTCTTTAGCATTCCCTGGGATATACCCATCGAACATGGATTCGTATTTACTTAAGAGGCCCCTCAATATATGATTGGGTTGGCAGTCACAAAAAATGGTATTCGTGTTATTTTTTTTTTGTTTTGGGGCGTTTTAAGTTTAAGAATTAGTGAAAATGGTTCAAGTCCTTTCTGCATTTTAACTGCTTATTAAATTATTACTTGATCGAGCTGTTGTACAATATACAATAACTGGTGTAAAATTGTCTTATACATATACAAATATATATAATGAAATAAATGTCAAACGCAAACCAATCACAGTCATAGCGATTAGCCCAGTAAACGGGTTTCGTTGGTAGAAAATGTTTCTATTTCTATATACTATTAATAATTACAGCTTAACTGAACTGGCCTATGAATTTTTCTTTGAGCCGCCAAACCCAGAGAAACCCATTATGGCGGCCATATCGTCGGGCATTCCTGTCGCAAACTCGTCGTTCTCCTCGGCCTTGCGTTTGCGCTCTTTTCTCTTCTCTTTTCTGTGCTCCTTGTAGCGATCCTCTTCCTCTTTGGCCTCGCGCAGCCGCTTCTCCAGCTCGTAGTCTTTTTGCTTCTCGGCCATTTTCTGTTTGTTTTGCTGAAAGCGGTCCTTCACCTGATCAACGGTGCTGCGCTCCACCTTCATCGACATGCCCAGATTGCGCTGGTGCTTTTTGCCATTGATGTGATCCAGAAAGTTGATCGAGTCCTTGACAACACAGTCGCAAACATTGCAATAGTAGCCGCCTGATTGTGAGGTAGGTGTGTTTTTGTTTATCACAACGCTTTTGCCCAATTTGCTGTCCAGGTCAACCTTGTAGTCGCGTCTCTTCAGGTTTTCCCGCTGCACTGGCTCTGTGGAATAGAAATGACCGGTTTACAAAAGGATTCCCTGCAATGTCAGTGGAGGGCATTACCTTCGTCCTTTGGTGCAGATTGGTTGAGCAGGCGCTCTTGGGCTAGCTTTTGATACTCGTTCTTGTCCCATTTTCTGCGATGATCATCTGGTCGCATCGTCATTTTGGCTAATTTCTCTGCAATCGCGTTTAATTATACAAAAGGCAATTTTTTTATTACTTTACTAGTGCGATACAAAAATGTTATAACTATCGATAAGTTCTATGTGCAGTGTTGCATCACTATTGAGCGGCTAGGGGCTGATTCCGATTTCCGATAGTCTGCCAGAATTAACTTGTTAAGAGTGCATAGGTGTGATCGCCTGCTATTTTGCATGCAATTGTCTCTGTCTCCGGCAGATTAGGGATATTCTCTATAGATGAATTATCAGGTTGGCTGCACTCCTCGCAATTATTGGACAGCTTCTTGGTATGAATTCTATGAATGAAAATTAATATCTAAAGCAATAAGAACGAATTAAATTTTTTACGTTTTATGTCTAGTCAAATTGTCCTTGCGTGTAAAGCTGCTGCCGCACTCTTCGCAACTGTAGCATTCCGTATGCGATGATTTGTGACGATGGAGCGTGGATTTAAGACTAAAAAGCTTGCCGCAGCCTTCCTCCGAGCACATATACATTAACAGTATGTTGCTGTGACACATTCTTATGATAAAGGATCAGATTAAATTATTTTGTAATAGGTATCATATACTTAACTTACTGATTGTGACGATCCAAAGAATCTTTGCGGGAAAAGCTTTTGTTGCATTGTTTGCAATCATGCTTAGTATTAGAGTCTTGCCGGTGCGTCGAGGAGTGTCGTTTTAACGTCCATCTTGTGTTAAAAACCCTACCACAGCCATCTTCCGTGCATACAAACTCATTGCAAGTCCAGTTAATCATCACTAAATTAATTTTAAATTGTGCACCAGCAAATGTCGATAACTTAACGATAACACAATCAGCCAAGGTCAATTGCGAAGACAAAACTGATTTTTCTCAGCAACAATTAGAGATGCGAATTCTATTTTAACTGCTTATTAACAATGAACTTGCCCAATATGTAGAAATGATTAAGATACGCGTTAAAATTAATTGTAAACAAATTTCAGCTGCGACGCACCACAGCCTCAGCTACCACCACAACCTCAAGTGAAAACCAACCTTTTGTATCGAGTAGTCGGTATTTTCGACTACAATTTTCGATTACAAATGTAATTTCGTTATCGGCTATTTATTGATTTTACGAATATAATTCTTATTGGAAGCAAAATCTTACCTCAATTCAAGTGTTTTTCAAAATTAATTAATTGTGCGACCTTGCAACTGAAAAAAAACGTGATTTCATACTTAAGCCAAATATGGGCGCTGCATTCTTCCCGGTATTGTTTTTCACGGCCGTCTGGGGAGCTGTGGGCATCGGTATGCCCATTATGACTCCAAAGGGTCCGCATCAGAATTTAATACGCTGCATTCTGATGCTGACTGCGGCTTGCTGCTGGCTCTTCTGGCTCTGCTGCTACATGGCCCAAATGAATCCAATGATTGGCCCAAAACTAAAGCGTCACGCCCTCGCCATGATTGCCAAGTCGTGGGACAACCAACTCGCAGACGGCTAAATGCACAACCAGCTGGCACACATTAAAGCTAAAAATCTGTTGTTGTATAAACCATGTTCACCAAAATGTATAAATAAATTGTATTCCTTTAAATTGTATTGTTTGTTTTTATAATTAATGTTTTTTACTTTCTTAAGAATCGATTTTGGCGCCGCAGAGGCTCCGCTTGGGCCTGCCAACCCGATCGAAAGAAGAAAAGCAAAAGCGAGAGAGAGAGAGCGAGAGAGGGAGAGTGAGTGTTGATTAATGCGCCTGCGCAACTGTTAATTTCTCTTTGAGCTCATCTTCAACTCTCTTTGGCAGTGAGTGTAGCTGTGATTCCAAATCCCATTGGATTCAGTTTTCGTTCAGCTTCGGGCGCGTTCAGTTGTGTTTGAAAATGTTTGTGCTCTCAATATAAACCGTTAAAACGTTAAAAGCATATTTTTGTGCATTTGATAAATCTTTGAATGTGATTTATAACAATTACAAAATAGATATTAGCACGAACAAATGAATACTTATTGGGCATTTAACACTTAGATCTAAGTCAAATGGAACGATATTTCTGGACCCAATTTGGACTCTAGCGAATTCACTTTTTGGTAAGCCACAAAGCCCACATATATATGTTCGATATATTTTGCACATTTTCCAAGTTCCTTCGACTGTATGTTAGTCTCTCCCCGGCCATAAACTAGTTAGACATGCATTAAACTAGAAAAAGTGGTCGCACTTAAGGCTGAAGGTACAAAACTGGTTACATTACCGATCCCAAGCAAAAAGAAAAATGTTTCTTTTCTTTTTTTTTTTTCATTCGTTTTCAAGAGCAATAAAAACGATAAAAATAAAGCCCAAGCGCGGGCAAAGCTACAAAATTATGGTTTTTTCTCAAATGAAACTGGCCATAAAAGAAAATTAGAAAACGGCTTGAATGAAAAAAAAATACAAAAAAAAAAGGGCGGCAACACAAAAGAACTTCACCCAAAACACGGCGGAATGCCAACTGGCCAACAGGTGATAGCGCGTCTTTAACAATGCAGAAGAAGAAGAGGAGGAGAAGAGAGAGAGGGGGGGGGAGGAGGGGGAGAACGTTGTTCTTTGTGTATTTTGCTTTATATGTCGCTAACCGTGCGCAATTACCACATTTGCGAACTGGGCCAATTGACCAGCGGCGGGATCCGCTGCACAGCTCCATTATTCTTATTCCCATACCTATTCTTTATTATTACTATTATTACTATTATGCGGTTCAGAGCGGACGGGCGACCGGAGGTGATTGTATCGGGCAAATTCAGAACGTTTTGCGTCCGACAATTAAGCACAAGCCGCAGCGGAAATTGATTCCATTTCGGCCAAAAACGAAGGAAGTGCTGCGTGCGACCCGATTAGATCTGGAGACTGACTCATTAATTGGGATAAAAATTGAATGTGGCAAATATGAAAGTGCCTTGCGAAAGATGGCCAAACATGAATCAGCCAACAACATGTCCAAAATCAAGTGCAAAAAAAACTCGAGACAGTTAAAATTGTTTTGGCTCGACATGCACAACATTTTCATGGACACGGACACGCCCCTCGATCGGGCGACATTTGTGGGTTGAATTTTCATTTTCACTTCGTCGCCAAAAAAAAAAAAAATAGTTTTCATTTCGCGCCGGAAGTGGATCAAAAGAGAAATACTAATAGAAAAATGTGTGCGAGGCGCAAACTTGTGTCGATTATAAATTATGTACATTTTTTATGACTCGCTTTTGTGCATTTTTTTTTATGATTATTTTTTTGGTTGATTTCGTTTTTGGGCAAATTCTTAATTTACATTTACACTTTCGCCTCGTTAAGCCGCGCGGCTTTTGAACTGCGTGCCGCACAGTTTCCCCCGCGCGTAAATCCCCCGCACACCCCTCCCCCTCTGCACACCCACACGTCGCAGTCCCGTGTAGAATCGCAAATTGGCAAGAAATCCAACATCATTATGAGAGCCGCAGCTGGCACGAATTACCATTGATCGCCCCCGTCCCTCCTCTTAACTCTTCTGGTCAGCCACCCCCTCCCCCCCCCCCCCCCATTCCTCCTCTTCGGCGTTCAACTGTGGCGCACGATTCTCGGACAATGCAGAGATAATGTCGGCTTTAGCCTCAAATGACAGACTGCTCGGAATCGGCTGCCAGGAGAAATAGAACATAACGCTAAACTGCAGCTAAATTGCATTCAAATGATGTAAAATCGCAGCTAATGGGCCGCACTTTTATTGTGAGCGAGAGAGAGATAGAGAGAGGGAGAGCGCGAGAGAGAGAGAGAGAAAAGCGACCCCAAAGCCAACCGAGTTCGTTGCGGTAAAGCAAATGCACTTTGTTGGAATTTTCAGGCAGTATACACACACACAAATAAACAAAAAAACAAGAAGAAGAAGACTATAGAAGCAGCAGAAAAAGCAGCAGAGAAAAAAGAAAATGAAATGCATTCGCTCATCTGCGTGTCGTGCATTCTGATCGTGGCACTAATTGCACTTGGAACTCTCGGGTTCTTATCGCCGAGCTGTCTTGCTGCATACTAAACACACTCTCAGCTCAGATATTCCAGCTACTATTTCTTTTTCCCAGTTTCCCCAACTTCATTTTAGTTAATTTGCTTTTGTAAACACTAAAAATATTAATATGACTGGCAGCACTGTCAAAAACCGTTGACAACAACAACTGCCTTACACAGCACTATAAAAAAAAAACCGTTTCGCACTTACCTAAACGCAAACATAAACGCGGTTTCAGGCTTTCAGTTTTACGTTTACCAACAGCTACATTAAATACCTTAACAAGGTGACTCTACAAATTGTATACAATTTTTAATTAATTTGGCCTATCAAAAACCGTTTAGCACTCACTCATACGTACCAATACTGTTAGCAGTCAGTGTAACGGTTGCAAATGACAACAACTACATAAATACAGGGTGACTCCACATTTTAGCTACAGTTCAAATTCCCGCGCAGCCAAATTCTGTTCCACTCTGTTCACACACACACATGCACACGCATACACACACACGCACACACACATGGTTTTTGGGCTGGGAACGCGCGGCGCTGTCAGATTTGTTTGCTTTTAATTACATATTTAGTTTGGTCGC
This sequence comes from Drosophila borealis, assembly GCA_035045885.1. Taxonomy (NCBI): domain Eukaryota; kingdom Metazoa; phylum Arthropoda; class Insecta; order Diptera; family Drosophilidae; genus Drosophila; species Drosophila borealis. Next base: position 166,867 of record JAWNOR010000094.1, read on the forward strand.
CGGTTAAAGCGTAACGGTTTATGCATTTAATGACTACCCCCCGCCCCCCCTACACTATGTAATTCGCATTCGCGTGCAGAGGTTGCCGCAGTGTCGCGCTGGCGTTAGCTTTTATCGTCATCGTCGCTTTCCGTTCGCTTGTCATCATCCGCCGCCAATGAAATGCACTTTTGCCTAGGTTCCGCGTTCGGCGTTGCCACCTCTCCACGTTTACGAACGCTGGCAATGCTCGCTCCGTTGCTATTGCCGTTGCTGTTCTGCTCTAGTAAGGCGCGCTCACGAGGACGCCGTTAGAATGATTATGAAATTGCAAACTGTTGAATATTGCATATTCATGTTGTATGCGTCTCAACAATTACTTATCATATTATACAATTATTTTCATTCATGAGTGCGTTCATTATTGGCGGCTGCCTACTTTTACCACAACTCAGCCAATCAATGGATTGCATAAATTTCGTCTAAATTTCAAGTTCCTCCAATCTAAACCAATAAATCAGCGCATAGTTATGACATTTCAAACAATCTACTGCGAAAAAAACAAATAAATAAATACTTTCAAATTTTGGGAAATTTGAGTTGTCAACTTTTGTTGCATTGTTGGAATGCTTTTTTTTTCGATCTTCTAGTTTTAACGAAGATGCGCGTTGCGCTTCGAAATAAACTTTCCATTTCGCTGGCATGTTTAACTGTAACTGTTTTTTTTATTTTTTGTTGATAAACATTTCCAAATGTCCGAATGTTGTTCACATTTCACTTTCTTCGGCGCTGACACTTTGTGTGGCCATTATTATTGAAAGTGGATGTGCTTGATTATAATCTGGTCGAAAAAAAATCGTTTCACATGGTAATGCCAGCGCGCATTTTGACGCCTGCCTCGCGGCGGCCAACTCAACAATTCAACAATGGTTATGTGGACCAAACAGGTTGCATGGCTTCCGTTAGACATTCGGCTGACCAAATTCTCATCAATCATTCTTTTTGATTTTGTTGTTGTCGTCGTTGTTGTTGTTGTTGTTGCAATGCTTAAACAATTTCACCGATGGGAGAAAATCGGCTAATGCGAGAAATTTAATCAACTTATGCGTGGACGACGCTGACAACGTCTTAATGCCGCCGAATTGTGCTGTGAGTGCGACTGAGTGTCGTCTTTTTTTTAGCTAATTTTTTTTTCTTCACGCACATACATACTTACATATGTATATACATGTAATTCAATTTGTTCTTTCTCCATGAACACACATGCACATGCACACACACACGCACGCACACTCGCGCAAACGGTCAGGTTTCCAGTTTTGGGGTCTGGGCCTGCGCCTCAAGTGCCGACTCTTGACTGTTTTTGGCTCTCGGCTCTCGCCCGCTTCGCGCCCCGCCGCACCGCGCATGCGCAACTGGGTCAACGTCAACCCATGGCAATGGCAATGGCTCGCCAGGCGTTTTTCTGGCAGCGCTTACATGCACACACACACACACATATGCATGCATGTGTCTACAGTTAACTGTCTGTCTGTCAGTCAGTCTGGCCACACTCATGATTGTTCTTATACGTATACGTATACGTATACGTGTGTCGTTGTCTGTTCACATTAATAGTACTTATACTGCGCGTGTACTTTGGAAGCTTTTTCTGCTTGGCCGCGCGGTTTTGGCGCTGGTTTTTATCCGCGCATTATGTTAATTTCTTTGTTTACCTCATGCGGAAAATGTGCCGTTTTATTTACTAACTAAATCATTTGCCATAAGCAAATTAAAGTCGAACAAGATTTAGGCTAAAGCTGTACGTTACCTGATACCTGGAAATGCAGAAGAATACGAACTAGTTCGGTTCACGGTTCAAAAATAAAAACTTGCCTTTGCAATTTGGTTCGTGAACCTTGTTTCCCATACATAAAATATAATATATAAAATTGTAATAAAATTGGTTTAGGGACATGCCCAAAGTTAATTATATTTTTTTACCCAAATACAAGTAAATTAATATTTTTCGGCTTAAAAGTGAATGAGAAGATTGGATTTGCGGGTGAAAACCGGTTCGTTAAAAAAACTAGCCTCAAATTTAATTAACTTTCTGAAGCTGATAATGAACGCAACTCTTTCAATATTATCTTTTAGTATGTATCTGAAAACAAAGCAAAACCAATAAGTTTCACCTGATGATTCCAAGATGCCAAAGAATACGAACTAGTTCGGTTCACGGCTCAAAAACAAAGTCGTGGTTCGGGAACCTTGATTGCCCATGTCGAATTTACTTAAATAGAATAGTTTTCGGGACTTTCCCAAAGTTAATAACATTTTTTTTAAGTTACCCAAATTAAAAATTATACGAGAAATTGAATATTATTTTTTGCTTTAAGTGAATGAGAAGATTTGGATTTACCTTAAATTTAATTAACTTTCTGAAGCAAGTCTTTCAATATTATCTTTAAGTATGTATCTGAAAAAAAAGAAGCAAAACCAATTAGTTTCACCTGAAGACAACATTGAACTTTGGGCCAACAACAACAACACAAACAACATCATCATCAGCGCATTCCAAGGCAGAACTTTTACTTTTGACAGTTCAGAGACGAGCTCAAAACTCATAAGACCAACATTTTTTTTTTTAGTGCTCTTCGCTTGGCATCTATTTTTACACAGGTTTCTCTCGATGTGTGTGAGCTTTGATTATACATAGTGGCAATATAAATACTAGGCATCTATATGACTTGCTGGCACGAGCAATAACCCTGCCCAGCCAAGCCAAGCCAAGCCAAGCCGGGCCAAGCCGGGCCAGGCCGAGACCCAGAACTGGTTTCTTTGGCTGATCTTCGGCGCGTACTTGGTAAAAAGTCACTCGGCTGTGCTGAGGGTTCTTCTGCTTTTTTTTTTTTATATATTTTTTTTTTATTTGTTTCCCAAGCTCAAGATGAGTGAAAATTCCAGCACAATTGTTTCGAATTTGTAGCTCGAGCAGCGTATCAAAAGGTAGTTCCTCTAATTAGGCTAGGGTAAAACTTGTTGTTTTGATATTTTGGAATAGCTTTCGCTTTCGACCGTGTTCCATTTAACAATTAAGACAAAATATATTTGAGAAAATTCAAAATTAAGCCGAGCAGCTAACACTTGATTCTCATAGAAAGCATTTTTTGTTGTCGCCGCTTCGTTTGTTTGTTTAAACCAAACCGGTTGACAACAATTTTCTGTCATTCTCATTTTTTTCTTTTGGTTTTCCTTTGCCTGGCGAAAAGTGAGAATTTTCAGAGGATGGTTGAACAGGATTAGCCGGTTTTTTTTGGCCACCGGAAGCGAGCTGAAAATCGCCGATGAAGCAATCAGCTTAAAGTTTCGACCAAAAGAAAGCAAATGCCACTTTTTAATGAAAGTGAAGTAGTTGGCAAATAAATAGTATATAGAAAATAATTAGAAATGAACTAGTATAAGATTTGGCATAAGGCTCCTCAGTTCATGGAACGGCTGGTTCACTTAGACAACTCTGTTGCACAACACTGTAAATAACCGTTATTTGTTTCCGAAAAGAATTATCCACGATAAAGCCAACCAGGTTTAGGCGAAACATCACCTAAACATTTATAAAAAAGTGAAGTATATGCAAATATATAGAAAATAATTAGAAATGAACTAGTATAAGAATTGGTATAAGACTCCTGGTTCAGTTCATGGAACGGCTGGTTCACTTAGATAACTCTGTTGCACAACACTGTAAATAACCGTTATTTGTTTCCGAAAAGAATTATCCACGATAAAGCCAACCAGGTTTAGGCGAAACATCACCTAAACATTTATAAAAAAAAATACAAATAAAAAAAAATAATTATAAATGAACTAGGCTAGATTTTGAACCCGTAGCAGCTCCTGGTTTAGTTCAAGGAACGACTGGTGCACTTAGACAACTCTGTTGCACAACACTGTAAATAACCGTTATTTCCTTTCTTTTTTTTTTTATAGAGCAACCCAGGAACTACAGAGAGAGAGTCCAGATAAATAATCGAACATGGATACAGTCTATGGCACCAAGAAATACTTCCAGAGCTTGTCCGGCGTGAGCGATATATATCGGACGCAGACATGTCGGCAAATGGTTTGTATAATCCCATCCCGCTCATCCCCATTCTATTTATATCTAGTCTATATATCATTGTGAATGAACGTTTAACTGTTATACAACTTGACTGTGAATAATATTAGAAGCTAATTAGCATGACAAGAGGTTTTTCTTTAAAAGAAGAATCTGGGTTAAATATCTAATTTGAGAGTAACGGAAAGAACTTTTGGAATTACGTAAACCCACAAGGAAATTGGAATTGACAACGAATTCATTTTTATAAGTAAAAGAACTCAGCTGCATATTTATTTAGGCTTGTCGCATTTCAGATGAAGCTTTGTTTGCATTGCCCATTCGCTACAAAAACCTCGGGCACAACCAGATACCAAGTTAGTTATTAAGTCAAACAATTTGAACAAGCGAGAACGCAAAAGGTGAATGACTTTCTCTCCAGCGAACCTCTAGAGAACCCACAGAACGAACAGAACAGAACAGAACAAAGAGGGAGAAAGAAACTAACAAGAATTTGGCTTAGGCCAGGCCAGGGAAAACACAGCTGTTGCGACAACAGGTTGTCAATTACCTGGCCAGCTAACAACTAAGAGAGAGAGAGGGACGGGGGGGGGGGTGAAAGAGAACAAAGAGAGAAGAGCGAAGAGAGAGAAGCTAGAGAAGAGATTGGTAGAGTAAAGACAGGCTGTATATGCCCCACAGCTAATGACTGTTAAAGGGCAATTGGGGAAAAAAGAAAAGCCAAAGGGAGAAAAAAATAGACAGAGGGCAGGTGTGATCAGCTAGAAGATACCCTGTACGCAGCGTACAATACATAATTGACGACTTATTAAGATAAACACGAGTAAGAAGGGCTAACTTCGGCAAGCCGAATATTTAATACCCTTGCAGACCAAACCTTTTCATAATGCTTTGTTCGTAGAATCACAGGAAAAATAGTTTATGCTTAGTTTGATCAAGATAAATAAAAAAGTTTTTCACACAAGAACCTACTTTTCGACCGATAGTTCCTATGGCAGCTATATGATATAGTGGTCCAAAGTAAACAAATTTTTGTAAAAATTTAGGGAACATAGTGAAACTTACAAATGGCGAGTTTGGACAAGATATCTTGATAAACATAAAAGTTTTTCATACAACAACTTGATTTTCGACCGATCGTTCCTATGGCAGCTATATGATGTAGTAGTCCGATGTTGTTAGTATTTTGCATATATATGAGCAATATAGTAGTACTAATAAATGCCTAGTTTGGTAAAGATATCTTAATAAACAAAAAAGTTTTTCACACAAGAACCTACTTTTCGACCAATTGTTCCTATGGCAGCTATATGATATAGTGATCCGATGTAAATAAGATTTTACCTTATCGTAGGGAGCATAGTTAAACTAATAAATGCTAAGTTTGGATAAGATATCTTGAAAAACATAAAAGTTTTTCATACAACAACTTGATTTTCGACCGATCGTTTCTATGGCAGCTATATGATGTAGTAGTCCGATGTTGTTAGTATTTTGCATATATGTGAAGAGCATAGTAGAGCTAATAAATGCCTAGTTTGGTAAAGATATCTTGATAAACAAAAAAGTTTTTCACACAAGAACCTACTTTTCGACCGATCGTTCCTGTGGCAGCTATATGATATAGTGATCCGATGTAAACAAGATTTTACCTTATCGTCAGGAGCATAGTAAAACTAATAAATGCTGAGTTTGGACAAGATATCTTGAAAAACATAAAAGTTTTTCATACAACAACTTGATTTTCGACCGATCGTTTCTATGGCAGCTATATGATGTAGTAGTCCGATGTTGTTAGTATTTTGCATATATGTGAAGAGCATAGTAGAGCTAATAAATGCCTAGTTTGGTAAAGATATCTTGATAAACAAAAAAGTTTTTCATACAAGCCAAATTCGCATTGTTAGCTTAGGTTAGGTTGATGATCGATATTTATCGGGCATAAGAAGCGGGTTATTGGAGAAAAATATAATATACGGGACATAATTCTGCAAATTTTCTAGCGCTGAGATTTACGCATTCAATCAGGCTTTTAGACGAACACGACTAAAAAACCTCAGCGCATAATTCTAGTTAATAAAATACTAAGAGCCAGTTTTTCTGTCTGTTACATAAGTTTTCACCAGTCAAAGACGCACTTTAAACACATTTTGAATATAATTTACTGGGTATAGCAACAAGATATTAAACCCGTCAAAGTTCCCTAGCTCTGTCAAAGGTTCCGAGTGGGGCCCTATTCTAAAAGTGCAATGACTGACGGAATTAAGAATTAAATGCGTAATCCGCTGATGACGACATTCATTAGCTAATGATAATTAATTTTGTTAAAGAATCACACGATTCGAAGTCCCGTTAGAAGTTAGCTAAGAAATCTAATCAAGGCTAAAGTCGAGATTTATTTAGATCTGTGGAATACCCAAAACGATTTGTAGAAAGAAAGTATGCAGAAGGGTCTAGCGGCATTTGAGAAAGTTTCGCATTGCCCTCGACTCATTAGTCATTAGCCAAGTGCTTAGATAATTATCTAATTAGTTGCGATTAATTGGTTTTTGGTGGCATACCAAGAGACCAAGACTCTGACACGCTTTAGAAACACACTTTCAATTCCATCGAAAAGAATAAATAAATCAAAATAACTTATCGTTAGCTGTAACCGACTAATGAATACCCTGCTCGAAGTGTAATCCACATTTTCAAATTGTGAATCGGACCTTAAAACTTATCTGTTGTTCAGAAAACAACCCAACCGAAAAGAGGGTTTCAAAATAGCGTTAATGCGGACAGAAGCCAGGGTTGCAAGCCCAAACCAGGCCAAATATCCCATATAGACATAGGTCGAAATTTCCGACCCCCATAACTCGGCCAAAACTCACCCGATTTTCATAAGGTTTGGCTTTTGGTTCATGGTTTAGCCTCTAAATTAATCTGGCATTGAAATCTGAACACATTTTTTTTAGTCGAAATTCATGTCAAAATCTTACCCCAAGATTCGTATATCGACATAGGTCGAAATTTCCCACCCCCATAACTTGGTCAAATTTCACCCGATTTTCACGAGGTTTAGTTTTTTGTTCATGGTTTTCCCTCTAGATTAATCTGGCATTCAAATCTGAACACACATTTTTTAGTCGAAATTCATGTCAATATCTTACCCCAAGATTCGTATATCAACATAGGTGGAAATTTCCCGCCCTCATAACTTGGTCAAATCTCATCCGATTTCGACGAGGGTTGTCTCTTTGGTCATGGTTTGGCCTCTAGATCAATTTGACATCAAAATCTGGCAACATGATTCTTGGTCAAAATTCATGTGAAAATGGTACCCTCAAATATCCTACATAGACATAGGTAAAAATTTCCCACCCCCATAACTTGGTCAAAACTCAACCGAGTTTCATATGGTTTCGTTTTTTTTTAATGGCTTGGCCTCTAGAATAAATTGACATTTAAACATGGGAACATAATTTTTAGCCGAAATTCATGTAAAATTTTACCCTCTGAAATCCTATGTAGGCATAGGACAAAATTTCCCACCCTCATAACTCGGCCAAAACTCACCCGATTTTCATAAGGTTTGGCTTTTTGTTCATGGTTTGGCCTCAAGATTAATCTGGCATTCAAATCTGAACACAAAATTTTTAGTCGAAATTCATGTCAAAATCTTACCCAAGATTCGTATATCGACATAGGTCGAAATTTCCCGCCCTCATAACTCGGCCAAAACTCACCCGATTTTCATAAGGTTTGGCTTTTTGTTCATGGTTTAGCCTCTTTATCAATTTGCCGTCTAAATCTAGAAAACATATTCTTGATCAAAATTCATGTAAAAATGGTAACCTTAAATATCCCATAAATATAAGAATAAATTTTAGATTCTATATAAATCTTATAATAGTGAGCTTATATGGAAGGAGGTATTTAGTAAGTCAAGTATTCTTTATGAAGGCATATGAGTATTTATTGAACTTACCACAAATTGGCATCCAGCAAATGAGTTTAAAGAAATATAGTTGGAACTTCGTGGGTTATCGCTGATGCTGGACGTCTTAGAAGATAATTTGGGTTCGGGTTTCGTCTCGTTTCGTTTGATCTTTTTGGAGGCCAAACGCTTTTTAAACTTGTCACGAAAAAACTCCTCAATTGAATTCCCTTTTATCCGCGCAGAACACCTCCGAATACAATTATCAGAACACGCTGGGCCGTCGCTCGCAGCTGGGCGCCTATTACCACATGAACAAGCAGCCTTCCTATACGAACGATCACAGCATCAACAGTCAATATGGCTATAATACGTGGGGCATTTGGCGGGACGGTCGGAATATAGCGCCGTCGACGTTCTCTACGAAGACGCATGCGCATTATCCAAAGAATCGATCCTTCTCGATTATCCTAACGACGGCCGCGTTTATCGTGCTGCTGGCCGTGATCTCCATAGCCGGGCTGGCCTTCTACTTCAGCTCGATCAAGGCCACGCTGGAGGATCGTGAGTATTTTTGGTTGATATATATGGGAGTTAGATCGGAGTTAGATCCATCTTTCCTGCTTGCAGCCATACTGGGCTTCGAGGGTTCGTTCCGGATTGCCAAGGGGGATCTGTACTCGACCGGGCTGAAGTACAACCACACGACGACCTACAAGCAGAAGATCGAGTTCTACAAGCGGTTCGTGGAGCGCGCCCTGACCGACAACGGACTGCAGCCGCTCCGCACGGATGTCTGGGGCTTCGGCGAGGGTCCATTGATAAAGGTCTCCTTCCGCCTGTTCCTGGACGTGCGCAAGCTGCCGCAGTGAGTAGATGCTAAGCTCTTCCCGAGCCAATTGCCAAGCTATATTCCTTTGCAGGAACATACTCAGCGTGGAGGAGTACATCAAGGAGTCGCTATTTCTGGAGACATCCGCCAGCAAATCTCTGTACCGCTCGCTGCGCCTGGACACCGAATCCCTGGAGATCAAGCGCATCCTGGACGAGCAGGTGGTGCGCTCTGCAGCTATACTCAAGGAAGCGGTAAGCACGGACAGCCTTAAGCAGCTGACATCCTTCGATAAACCCATCTTCCCACACTCGCAGCAAACCGTGCCCACGAGCCAAACGCAGCTGGAGAAGCGTCTGATGAAGAAGGGCACCGCACCAGTTGGACAACTGCAAACAAAGCCCACCGCGCTGAGCACACCCAAGCCGCGCAGTCCGGCCGTCCGACCGCATTCGCCGGACGATGAGCCGGACATCGATGTGGAGAACGCGCCCGTCATCCAGGGCTCCTTCGAGGGCTCCTTTGAGATAACCAAAACGGACGCGGACATCGCACGCAAAAAGACATCGCCCACGCGTTCCTATCAAAGCACCAGCAGCAGCAGCGGAAGCAGCGGAAGCAGCCTGCCGCCCAAGTCCATTGCGGTGACGCCCTACTCGCTGCGCGTCAAGCCCAAGAAGCCCAGCGTGGACAAGCTGACCACCATAACGCCGCAGAGTCCCACCAGCAGCACCAGGCAGAGCACAACCAGGGCGACCACCACCAAGGCGACCACAACCAGAAAGTCCACGACAACAACCACGACAAGGAGAACCTCGACAACACCCTCTACAACTCCTTCAACCACAACCTCCACAACCTCCACAACAACCACGACTACACCCAAACCCGCCACGACTACATCCTGGCCCTCAACCACGACTACGCCCAAGCCCACAACCTCCACGACAACAACCAGCACAGCGGCTCCTCCGGTGACTACCACGCCGGGGTCATTCGCTTATGCCGCCTCCTCGACCGTTGTGCTGCCCAAATTGGATGCGAATCTCTTTACCACATTCCCGATACTGGACACACAGCCCTGGCGGCCCATACATCGCGAGGTGCCGGAATTGTTGCCGGGTCCGCCGCCGGCTTTTCCCACCAAAACGTTGCCCGTGCTGGGAGCAGGCGCGCCCACTCCAACGCCCACGCCCAGCGTCAACCACTTGCCACAGCGTCGCATCGATGAGCTGGAGCTGCCTTTTATAGGTGATAATCCGACGCCGCCGGCGGCTGCGATGCCCGCCATGGGCGTCACACTGGATCCGTTTATGTCCATGTCCGGTTTTCGCAAGCCGGACGGCAAGCTGGACATGCCCAGCCAGCCGCAGCCGCAGCCGGAGCAGCAGCAGGACATGCTCTTCTATCACAGCTTCGGCCGTCCCGTCTTCCTGCCGGGCACCGAGAATATCGAGCGCTTGGGCGGAGCGCTCGTGGAGCCGCATCAGTTGCCGGTGCCCCTGATCGATGACGTCATCGTGCCGCCCTTTAGGCCCATCAATCCCACGCTGGGCGGCATGAACAAGCTGCAGTTCAACATTGAGGACAACAGCGGCAAATTCGAGCATCTGGGCGGCGGGGTCATTGCCAAGAAGCAGGAGAATGCCACCACCAATCAGGAGGCCAAGCTGGAGACCACGACGACCAAGCTGGTTGCCAGCTCCAGCTCGACGACAGTCACGGGCTCGACGACGCCGCTGATGATCCAGCTGGAGAGCAGCACGCAGAGTGCACCCGCCGTGCCCGGCCAGAAGCCCACGGAAAACTCTGCGCTCGCCGACACCATTGGTGAGTTCTTCATGGAGCTGCTGAATCTGCCCAAGGAGGAAAATGCCACAACCACGCCGGAGCCAGAGCAGGAGAGAATCGAGTCACGCATAGAGCCGGAGGAAGAGGAGGCGGACGCGGACGCGGATGGGGCTCCCAATGTAGCCCAGTCAAAGCCGAATTTTATGAATCTCAAGGAGCTTATACTGCAGCGCAATGCGCCCAGCTCCTCGACGACCAGCTCCACGACGACCCGCTCCACGACGACCCGCTCCACGACGTCCAGCTCCACGATGTCCAGCTCCTCGACGACAACTACGAGCACGCCTGCGCCCAGCAGCACCAAGAAGAATCGCATACGTCCGAACGGCGAGCGGCCGACCATGCTGGACGACTCCAATTTGTTTCCCTCGCACTCCAAATGGGAGTTCGTGAACAGCTCGGCGCCGGTTAATTTCGGCTATGGTGGGAATATGCGCAAGGTTTTCAATAAGACGCTGCAGGCTTGGGTCTCGGAGGACGTGGAGAAGACGGAGAACTTTACGCTGCACGACATCAAGACGAGGATCAACAATGCCAGCAATATACAGGATATATCCCTCATCTTTGACACGCTCGCCTCCAAGCTGGGCATCACGCCGAGTGCCCCAATGAAATTTCCCCCCTTCTCGCAAAACAAACTGAAGCACAGTCAACGGAATGAGACCAAGGTGAAGCCCATATCAACGACGAGCACGACGACGACCACGTCGCTTCCCCCGATGGAGTCCAGTGTGAAGAACTTTGTGGAGCTGCCGCTGCAGCAGCGTGAACCATTTATCCGGCCCATGTCTAGTTTTATGGAGGATGGCTCCACGGAAGTGCTGGGCGCTGCAATTCCGGTTGTCGGCGAGGCGGAGGTCGAGGTGGTGGATCCACTCAAGTACGAGGAGCTGCTGAAGACCTCCCAGTTTGCCGTGGCAACGTCCACGGAACCGAGTCCACATCGCTTGGTCACGCTGCTGCCCGTGCGCTCCAATTCCGGCATACGCACCTACAAGCCAATCCCCGACGATTTTGAGCCGGAGTCGCAGCGCATCCAAAGTCAAAGCGAGCCGGTGCCCGACTCCACCAAGCCCCGATCCAATGGCACCAATAGCATACGCCGCAAGAGCAACAGCTCCAATCAGAGCCGGAGATTTGGACAGCCGCCGGCGGAGGCGATTGTTAAAGGTGGCATCAAGGTCACGGTTCAAAAATAAGTAAAGAATGAGCAACAGATTTGATAATATGTGGATTTAAAAATGCGTCTTTTAAGTATTTATTGATAAGTAGGAAATTTAAGAGCATTTAATTTAGTATTAGAAATTGGCGCGTACAAAATCTTGTTCGAAAATTGTTCATTTGGCAGTTGCTTAGAAAACGAACAATTTTGGAATGACAATTTCTGTAGTATTTGGCAAACGTTTTGTAAGCATTTGCCAAACGTAATTTAAGATTTTTTTATTTAATGTATACGAATTTCCAATTTTTATTAAACACACAGTAAAATATTTTCGTCAGCTTCAGGTCGTGAAAAATAAGCAACAATTTGTTAACATTTATTAAGCTAACGAGTAAAAAATAAGTTAAATGTTAGTCAACAAGTTTAATCAACTCGATCTTTTAATAAATTATGCGTAAACAATTGAAAATGAGTGTTTGAAATGCCGTTAAGTGAAATACTGATAGGTTTCACTCGGATACTTATCGATTATTTTGCCGCCTTGTCTATCGAAATGGTTGTTGACTTCTCCAGCCCTGGCAGGTCAGACTAGTCGCGGTTTTGGTTGTGAAGAAAAGAAAACAATAATTGTTTGGCTCAACAAATATCAGTTAAAATAATATTAAGAATTATATATATAGAGTGAAATTCGAACATGGGCTGTGCTGAGAGCAAGGATGGCGAAGGCGAATCCCCAAATAATCGAAATAGACCCAAATACCGCTCCTGCACGGACGTCTTTTGGCTGGCTATTTACATATTGTTTTGGCTATTTCTGGTAAATATTTTGAATAAATAAGATTTAACGCTTTTTTGCGCCTGTGTACATAAAGCAGAGATGCCTGCATGCAGCATTTGTTCATGTAAATGCTGCAAGAAAGTGAAAGCTGCGCAGATTAATCAGACTAAGAGAGAAGGAGGAGGAGGGGGGGGGGGGTTCGCTGGAGGAAACTGAAGCGTGTGTCGTCATCGTCGTCATATGAGTGTGGAATTGCTAATTTTGCTAATGAAATGCTGAGCACAATGAATTATGTGGTTGAGCAGCGGCTTTGTCCATGCATACACATATCTATTAAAGTTCCTTATAGTTTTTAAATAGGTTTAGGACACGCTATTCCCATGTCGTATGCAGAATGCCGCTTGTCATGCCAAGAAGCGTGGGCGTTGGCCCTCACACAGTAGCAATTACATAGACATATAATAGATATACTATATATATTTGCATATAGATTAGATCACTTGTCATTTATTTACTTTGCTTGCAGATTGTCATTGCGATATTTTCGTTCGTTTTTGGCAACCCGTTGCGTCTGATCAATGGCTACGATTCCTTTGGCAATACCTGCGGTGTTCAGCACAATGAACGCTTTCAGAACTTTCCATTATCGGGCATGAATACCATTGACAAGCCGGAGTTGTTTTATTTTGACGTTAAGGAGCTGAAGAAGGCTTTAAAGATCTGCGTTAAAAGCTGTCCCAAGCGCACGCTCACCCAGCCAAGGGAGCTGAAGCAATACTATACGGAAACCGGCGCTCAATTCTGCAAATATGATTATAATATGGATCAGCTCGATAGGCCGGGCCTAACTAAAGATGACAAGATCTTTGACACACTTGGCCCATGTCCCAGTCTGCCCGTCCTCGAGAGGTAACTGTGCTGCATATGATTTTGAAGCTTGGCTAACTGCATTTATATTTTTTAGCTCATCTGTGCTGCATCGCTGTGTGCCCAAGCAGTCCAGCAAGGAGGTGAAGGAAATGTACAAAATGCTCAACAATTGGGATGTGGCGCAACAGTTTCTGAGCGACATCTATTCCACCTGGCATATAATAGCCATTGTCTGCGCCGTTTCCTTGCGTATGTGTCCACAATTATGATAATTTCTAGTTTTATATGAATTAATGTTATCTTTGTGCAGTCATCTCGATTGCTCTGGTGACCATGATGCATTGGCTGTCCCGCATTGTGTCCTGGCTCATTTGCGTGCTGGTAATTGTGGCCAGCGTTGGACTGACTGGCGCGCTCTGGTATGCCTACTATGGCATACGCAATAAGACGGGCAACACGCAATACTCACAGCTGGAGGAGTTCCTGCGCAATCAGCAGGCCGTGCTCACGCTTGCCGTTCTGGCCACCATCACCATGGTGAGTCCCAGATTAAATGGCCCAATTATTGCATGCATATTAATATATATATTTATATTGCATTGCAGGTCATTCTGCTGGTCGTCATCTATTTCCTTAAAAACAAACTTTCCGGCTTGGCTGCGCTCTTCGAGGAGGCTGGCGTTTGCATGATGAATTTGCCGGGCCTGCTGATAGCGCCCCTTCTGGCATTTCTGGTGCTGATTGCATTCTTGGCCTTTTGGGTTGTTGTCGTCATTTGTCTTGTAACTGCCACCACGCCCGATCAGAGTCCCATCGCACCGTTTCACAGCAATGCCGTGCATCCGACGCTGCCGGCCAATGCGGCGGCGATGTTGCTCAATCAGACAGCTCCCGGAGGCGATGAGAGAAGTAAGCAACCAGTTTAAAATCGCAAACTAAACTATGACAGCTCCTTGCTAACTTAAGCGAGCATTAAACATTCTGTGAACGCTTGCAGAGCCTAACTTTTACACCTAATAGCTCTGTCAGACTTAATCTTTATTAACTGTGATGCGTTTGCCCAGGACTTACTTCAATTATTAATCCTGAATATATATTTTTATTTTTGGTTGATAAAAAAAAACACTGGTTATGTTAATGTGTAAGTGATAAATCATCCTTCATCCTAATCTAATCACCCAATTCGGAATTCTTTTTCTTTTTTTTAAACTCTTTGTACATACACTAACTTATCTAAATCCAAATGTAAGGGTATTAAGTCTTCGGCATGCCGAAGCTGTCCTTTTTTCTAAGTATAAAATACTTTATCTCTGTATAAAAAACTGTTTGTCTTACCTTATGTGATGAAGGCGCACGTTCAGTTTTGTCCGATTTGCACACATACATACATATGTATGCATGTACATACATGCATTTTTCAATGTATAAATATATGCATGCATACATATACGTTTGTGTGTGTGAATGCTGCATGTACATACATACACATACATACATACATACATACATATACACATGCATACATACATATACACATGCATACATACATATACACATGCGTACATACATATACACACATATACATACATACATATACACACAAATATACATACATATGTACATACATACATACAAATGTACATACATATGTGCATACAAATGTACATACATATATACATATGTACACACATACTAGAAAACACAAAAAAACCACCAAAAAAAAAACCACCAAAAAAAACCACCAAAAAAAGCCAGAAAGCTATGAAAAACTGCTGAGCCTACTTGAATTCTTGAGAATCGAGGAGGAGAGCACTTGGCAGAAATTCGTTTTATTTAAATTTGCAGGGCAGCGTCAACTAAGCTTGTTCATACATATATGCATAAATGCTGACATACATACATGCAAACACTAACACACACACGCCCACACACAGACACACACATACATACACATGCACAAACTCACACACATATATATATAACTTATACCCCTTCCTCTACTTGTGTATTATATGACTTGTGTATATAAACGCTTTTGCAGACATATCGCAAATATTTAATGTAAAATGATCTAATTATTGATTCTGCTCACCTGACACAGCCATTACGCGTATAGAGTATGCGGATGCGAGTACCTTGCGCAGCATGTTCTGGATCTATGTGGTGGGACTGATTTGGACGGTTGAGTTTATCTTTGCCTGCCAGCAATTCGCGCTGGCCGCCGCGGTGGCCTTTTGGTACTTCGGCAAGCCGACGACGACGCCAACTATTTATGCAATTGGCAAACTGATTAAATATCACCTGGGCACTGTGGCCAAGGGCTCCTTTGTTATAACAATATTCAAAATACCACGACTCATCCTGACCTATCTGTATGCCAAGTGAGTTTTATTATTGTGTTTGCCATTTGTCCTGATTTTTTAATTAACAATAAAATGTTCTCGACAGGCTGAAGAAGGGCGAGGACAAGGGCTCTGAATGCGCCGCCTGCTGCTTGAAGTGCTGCATCTGCGGCTTCTGGCTGCTCGAGAAGTTTATACGCTTCCTTAATCACAACGCCTACACCGTGGTGGCCATTGAGTCCATTAACTTCTGCCCAGCTGCTGGCATTGTATGTGCTAATTAATTAATTACATTTAGTCAATTGTATTTGAATATACTTACTTTCATCTTTCAGGCCTGGAATGCCATGGCCACCAACGTGCTGCAAGTGG
Source organism: Drosophila borealis (assembly GCA_035045885.1). NCBI lineage: Eukaryota > Metazoa > Arthropoda > Insecta > Diptera > Drosophilidae > Drosophila > Drosophila borealis. The sequence continues at coordinate 183,071 of JAWNOR010000094.1, forward strand.
CGACAATTAACAGCATCGGCGATTTTATTCTGTTCCTGGGCAAAGTTGTTGTTGCCGCCCTCTCGGGTCTCCTGGGCATCTTTATGCTAAAGGACAGGCCTGGCCTTAACTTCTACATGGCGCCCGTCATCTTGATTATTATATTCGCTTTCTTCATAGCACACATTGTGCTCTCACTCTTCGAGGTTAGTCGTAATTATTTTAATAAATTTACCAAATGCTAATTATTTTCCAAATCGCTTTTAGATGGTGGTCGATACGCTCTTCCTGTGCGTTTGTGAGGACAAGACCATTAATGGACGCGCCGGCCGCTGGGCTCAAAGTAATTTGGCCAAACTGGTTGGCGAGGAGCCCCTGCAGCCCGGCGAGGAGCCGCCCATACAGGTGGTCGAGATGATGCCCATCAATAAACAGCCGTTTAGCATTACGCGATTGCCGCCAACCGATGCCGAAGTCTCCCCAATGGCGGAGTAATATTCCAGCTAAAAAAGACGCTTACTCTTCTATATATATATACATATATTTAATCCGTGCTCCCATGAAAACTAAGAAACTTATAACGATCGCACATCTTTCATGCCAATATGTCAGGTGTTGGTCTCTGCCCGCGTGCCCTCCGAGTGAACAAAATATGTAACTCAACGTACAAAACGTAGTGAAAAAAAACATAAAGTAGTAACTTATAAATATATATATTGAAAACATAAAGATGCCCAGTGCTGATTTTGGATATTTCAGAGTTCAATGACAAGGACTAGGAATCCTGCTTATGCCAGATATTTTTAACATTGTATTCAGCACAGGACAAATCTGAGGCAAACGCACAATTGTAAACGTATTTATTATATGTATTCATTTTTATATGTATTTATATATTTGTATTTATTCGTAAATGTAACGCGAAATAAAACATTTTAAACTTTTTTCACACGTTTTACCCGTGCCTTGCGCTGCTCGATCACCTGCTTCACGACCTGCATTTGTTTATCCTTAATCCGTTTGGTGAGCGCCGCTTTGGGTGTTTTCTTCTCCTCCGCCTTCTTTTTAGCCTTGAGCGCTAGCAGTCGGGCCGTTTCTAGAGGATCCTCATCTTCGAACAGCTCCTCATTGTCGAGGCCTTCGTATGCCTTAACTGGACGCGTTGCCTCCTGCTGCACCTTTTGCTCAACGCGATTCACATATCTGTCCTTGGCGGCCTTCTTAAGCATCTGTCTCTGTTTGGAGGGACTAACGTAATCGGGATTTTCCCAAATGGTTTTGCCCGTAAACGAGCCATCGAAAATCTTTACTGGATTCATGACATAGCGTGGGCCCACCTCCGAGAGGCCACCATCTTCGGATAGAATTTGGAAATTCCTAAACCAGATGCGATTATCCAGGTATGTGAATGTGTAAACATGATCAATGAATGGCTGGCTTTTTGGATGATGGTTGGGCACTGCAAATGTCTGCACAAAAAGCTCTTTGAGCAGTTTCAGGTGGGGTAGCTCATCGAATTTAGCATCAAATGAGAGCAACGGTCGTGAGCCGCGCAAGCAATTGCCGGTTAGCTTCAACTCCGCCATCGTGTGGATGTTCTCAATGAGAAATTTGGCTGACGGTCCGGTGGCGCCGACCGTGTTGGACAACCACATGTACAAATCTCGTTTGCGGCGACCCTCAAACAACATGGCCTTGTTGCAGTGCTTCATTTCGCACATCTCATTGACCACAGCCAACGTCTTGGAGCGCTCCATTTTCGATTCGGGACGATGATGCGGCATCAGAGTTTTGATGTCACGCATGAGATGTCTGTCGCGATGGCTTATACCACGCGCCGCAAACACCAAGACTCGCTGTTTATTTATCCATTTTTCCTGTGTATATAACGAAAAAATGTGGTTGATAAATGTTGCTTTTTGTGTTGCCGTCACAGGTGCTTACCTTCTTTGGAACAGCCTCATCTGATGGTCTTTGCGAGGGTAGCGGTGGATTCTCATCTAGCGGCACAATCTCTAGCTGCTCAACCTTCTTTTTCTTTTGAAATTTGCGACCCATTTGTGTTTTTATCGTATCTCACAGTTTAAAATTGTCCACCGACCCAAACAACGTGGAGTTGAAATGAAATAGAGATGTGCGATATTCCGATGTATCGATAGGCGAATATTATCGAGCCGTCAAACACGAAACAATTTCGTTTATTGGAACCCTGCAGAATACCCCTTTATTTTGCTTGTTTAACAGAACAATAAACTTAACTCTAATACTAATAATTATATATATATACAAATATATGTATGTATAATCTGCTTTCAATCATCACTATCACATCCAGGTTCGGGGCAGTGGCTACAACGGCTCTCATTTATGCCGTAGCCCAAACAATGCCCACCAACACATTCGCAGCATCCGTCATGAAACCACCTGTAGCTGGCTGCGCCCGTCTTTTGGCAAGTTTGTCTGCACTTATTCCAAGATGTGCACTGGTCCAGATACAAAACGGTACAATTGCGCATCACATGCTCCTCGTCAATGTCGTTGCTGCTTATTGAAAAGGTGTGCACACGCCAGTCATACGTGTAACCGTCGTTTGGCGACGATGTTAGGGCTTCGAATAACGCTGTTACGCCCTCAAAGTCCTCCACATGCGACTTTTTGGACATCTTAGCCATATCGCCACGTATAAGCTGGATGTATATCAGCATCGCCAGCATCCGCACGACAGCTCTTTCCATTGATTTCATTTTGAACGTCTTATGGCGACTAACAGCATTGTTACCAGTGGGTCGCTTTTATGTGGAAATTATACCCAGGTAGGTGCAAAACGTAACGGCTACGCAGCAGGTAATCCAGGATCAACAGAGCATCTGCTCGCCTACCTAAAATTTCAGACAAAAACATTTGCAAGACAACAGTGTTGGAAAAAGACGAAATTCTTAACTAAAAAATAAAAGAAATCACCGGTGCAAATCGATAAGTCCGTTCGATTATTTATTCAGTAGTATACACAAATACTTCTCTGAGTATTCTGCCATTTTGTATTCGGCGTCTGGTCAGCAAAACAAAAACGCGAAAAAGTAGAAGTGTAGGAAAATTTAATTTGATTTATAAAAGAAATATGTCGGATTATCGCTCTCAATCCCGTGGCGGTGGACGCGGCCAAGATTATTCGAATGACGACGACCCACCCATGTCGCGGCTGTTCATAATATGTAACAAAGCACACACAGAAGAAGATTTTCGCGAGGCTTTCGCACCCTACGGCGAGATTGAAGATATATGGGTAGTTAAGGATAAGCATACACAGGAAAATAAAGGCATCGCCTACGTAAAGTTCTCAAAAACCTCGGATGCCGCCAAGGCACAGGAGCAGATGAACGGAAAGACCATTGGAAAAACTGACAGAACCCTAAAGGTGCTGGTTGCCGCAAAGTAAGTGACCTGGCATAGTTTCTGGCTGAGGTCAGCAGAAAATTTTAATTTCTCTTTGTTAACATTTTGCAGTCGTAATCAGGGTTCCAACAAGTCAGAAAATGAACAGGAGAAATATGTGCGATTATTTATTGTGATTCCAAAGACCGCCACTGAGGATGACATACGCGATGAATTTGCCCAATGGGGTGAGGTAGAGAACGTGACCATTGTCCGGGAAAAGAACAATGGTAGCCCCAAAGGTTTTGGCTACGTTCGCTTTACAAAGTATGTATTACATTTTGATAGAGAACTACTACACAATACGAACACGAAACAATGTTGCGAAGTGTGGGAATGTGCGGAAAAACAGTTTAAACATTCAACGGAGTTTGCAATTTTTTGCATATTCATGATAAGTGCTTACAACCCAGTTTATTGTAAATTGCAGTTCGCAACACTGAACACAATATGAAAGCACGAACGTCGCAAATAACACCAACTTATTAATTCCGTTATGTTTTTAAATTTCAAATTGTATCATGCGTGTAAACACTGGACGCGCTAACTAGAATCCAACACATTTACGTATATATATATTTTTTCTACAAATTAAAAACAGTAATAATAATGCCGTTCTTTTAGGTTCTACTATGCTGCTGTGGCATTTGAAAACTGTTCAGCCAAATACAAGGCGGTGTTTGCCGAACCCAAGGGCTCGACGCGCACACAACGGGATCAGTATGGACGGCTCGCTGATGACAGTCCCGTATATCCTTCGGGACGTGGCGGGAGCAGCTCCACCTATAATGGTGGCGGCGGCGGCGGCAGTGGAAGTGGTGCTGGCAGCTTCAATAACGATTGGAATGCATCAGTCAACAGCGACATGTCCGCATTTCTGCGCATGCAAAATGTGCCTGTGCCGCAGCCCACATGCTTGGAGGTGACGGTTAGCAATTGCGTTAATCAGGATCAGCTGTGGCGCCTATTTGACATAATACCCGGATTGGACTACTGTCAAATTATGCGGGAACGTAAGTGACGATTATAATCTAGAATTTTTCTGTGTGTTACAACTCTAAATTTTAGATGGTCCTCGCACAAATGAGGCTGTTGTTGTATACGATAATCCCGAAGCTGCAATTTATGCCAAGTAAAATACGTTTTATATTAACATTAATTTACTTTTAATATATGCGAATTCTATATCCATAGAGACAAGCTGCATGGCCTCGAATATCCCATGGGCGAGCGCATTATTGTTAAGGTTAACGGCATGAGCTCAGCTCGTATGGACACATCTTTCATTGACAGTAAGAAATGATTGTTAGGATATTAGTTTGCCAGTCTTAACCTGCTGCCATTTCAGAGCGCACCAAAAAGGATGCCATTTGCAATGTGCCGTTGCCGCCAACGCAGCCATTGGCATCGCCGGATGCACAGGTTGCACAGCGTCTCTTCATTGTACTTTCAGCGGTGGGTTAATAAAATCAATATGCCATTTGTAGATCGGCCGATGCTCATTTGTTTTTACACATACATACAATTTTAGAATCTGCCCCACTCAATACTGAAAAACATATTCTCCTGCTGGAAGGGGCTAATTGATGTGTATTTGCTACCAAACAAGAACTGTGGATACGTCAAGTACTCGGAACGCGAGAGTGCCCAAAAGGCTATTGGTGTTTTAAATGGTGCTGAAATCTGTGGAACCAAAATAAAGGTATGCCTTTGAAATATCCAAAATAGAATGTTAAATTATAAACAATTGGAAATATCTTGTGTAGGTCATGGAAGCTGAGGAGCGAAGTGGCTCAGATGGTGATGATAGCGGCAGAAAGCGACTGCGCCGCAATTGAGTGTAAGTATAATAATCTATTATTGATTCTGTGTATCTATATGCATTAATGTAGCCATAGTTGGAGTATCCACCTGGTCTGAGGTAAGTTATTAGTTGTTAGTGTTAAATCGAAAACTGATTGCTTGTATACCAAACCACACTCACTATATACATATGTTCAGACTGCTCTATTACAATTAGTTACTACCGATCTCTGTACTAAACTCAACGCGCATTCATCGATTTGACGATCCTGCCATCGACCACGTACATAATAAGCAAAACAATTTTTATCTTTCTATTTCCACAGACCCACTGACAACATTGTACTTAACAGAGAACATTATGTACGAGTAGTTTACTTTCAAAATAACAAGAAAAAATAAAAACAGTTCAATTATAAACAGTTCAACTGACGCAAGAACCGCCCATAAAACACTACGGAATCAACCAGTACCAGAACCAGAACCACACAGAGCGAAACAGACACGGAATACGGAAACAAGAAAATACCAACCAACCAACCAACCAACCAACCGTACAATTGACCTGTTCAAGTGCGCTGTAGTACTGAGTACCCATATGATATAGATATTTATATATATATAAATAGACCAGACATAAACGGAGCCAACGAAACTGCAATGATTGTTAAAACCAACCACTAACGGGACTATCGTATTAATCGCATTACCGTTACTCATAACCAAGCAACTATATACATAAACGAACTCTTTGTACAATTTACTAACGTATTCCGACAAAGATAAGAATATATATATATATACATTATAAAATGCAAAACTTACGGATTGTAGATTTTCGCACAGAAATCCAATCAATTATGACCTAATAAAATTAAAATACAACTTCATGTAAAGCCCTAAAAGCGATATTAATAAATGGAATAAATAAATATATAAATGGCTGTTTATTTTATTTTGACAGCTGCCCGACAAGAGTGATCCGATAAGTTTTTTGAAATCGATACTTGGCGCGCAAACTACGATTAGGATCTATCGACTTGGAAGTATCGATTGAGCGGCTACTCGATCGGAGCAAACCGATAATACCGAAAGTCCTATCGGGTAGCCCTGAAAAGTCACTCAACAGCTGTTCGTTCTGAGACGCTGACAGTTGCAGTGTGTTGTTTGGGTTTTTGTAAATTGGGTAAAAAAATATTACTTCCAAAGTTCGGTTTAATAAAATCTAAACAAAAATGGATCCCGCTCTACTTCGCGAACGCGAGGCGTTCAAAAAACGGGCCATGGCAACGCCCACGTAAGTGTCCTACCCAGCACGCGGTTAGAATACTTTTAAAATTGTTTTTTGTATTCGCAGCGTGGAGAAAAAAAACAGAACAGAAAAAGCACCTCCACCACCGAGCAGAGATGATTCCCAGAAGAAAATGCGACCACCAACGGCCCCAAAGCTTGATGCATCCACGTAAGTTCAATTTAGCTTCACATCGAAGTCAGACACATCCCTTACCATGGCTCCTTCCTGCAGATACAAAACGATGTCGGGCAGCTCTCAGTATCGCTTTGGAGTGTTGGCCAAAATAGTAAAGTTTATGCGCACCCGCCATCAGGATGGCGATGACCACCCACTAAGCATTGAAGAGATCCTCGATGAGACCAATCAGTTGGATATTGGACAGTCTGTGAAAAATGTAATGAAAGCAAAACCTTCTCTCTGAAGAAGTGCCCTAATCTCTGCTTCTCATCGTTGCAGTGGCTCTCTGGTGAAGCGCTCCACAACAATCCCAAGATTGATGTCACGCCCGACGGCACTAAGTTTAGCTTTAAGCCTGTGTACAAGATAAAGGATGGCAAAAGCCTGATGCGACTGCTGAAACAGCACGATTTAAAGGGTCTCGGTGGCATATTGCTGGAGGATGTGCAGGAATCGCTGCCGCATTGTGAGAAGGTCTTGAAAAACCGCGCTGCAGAAATTCTGTTCATCATACGTCCCATAGATAAGAAGAAGATATTGTTTTACAATGATAGAACCGCAAATTTCTCTGTGAGCAGCACGAAGATTCCCACTTCTATTTGTTTTATTGCATTACTCATGTTTTATATTCTTTTAGGTGGATGACGAATTCCAGAAGCTTTGGCGTTCCGCAACGGTTGATGCCATGGACGATGCCAAAATCGATGAATACCTTGAAAAACAAGGTAACACAATAATCCATACAAGCCAGCCTTATACATTAACTTATTGCATTTACCTTTAATTACAGGCATACGTTCCATGCAAGATCATGGCCTTAAGAAGCCCGTTCCGAAACGCAAAAAGGCGGCCAACAAAAAGCGACAGTTCAAGAAGCCCAGAGACAACGAGCATTTGGCCGATGTTTTGGAAACTTACGAGGACAACACCTTAACGCAAAAGGGCTCGAATCCCACATAATAGACAACTTTCCTAATGTTCTTAGATAAGGCATCAAAGTTAATATTTAGTTAAAAACGTACACTTAAGATTAAAAGCAACCCAATTTATTGGGGCTCTTAAAAATTAACGTATTGTGGCCTTTTGAATGAAAAAGCATATGTATATGCACTTCAAAAGATAGCAAATCGCAGGTGGCATTTTTTCCTAGGGTCAGTCAGGAAAAACAATTTTATATATGAGATTATGCGATTAATTAATTCATATGTATTTTTGTATAGTTAAGTATGCACTTCAAAAGATAATGCTAAATGGCTAAATTATATTAGCCTTATGGAACTCTCGCTAAGATTTACAAGCCAAATGTTATCGGCCCGTGGTTTTTGCATTTAAAAATACGACTTGTCGAACAAGAACGATAGTTAAAAGCAAAAGTATGTAATCTCCACTCGACATAACAACGCATAACAGTACATTCGTGTATGTGTGGGTGTGTCGATGGTGAAAGGGGGAGGGGAGGGGGGATCAACAACAGCAATCGCAATCGATTTTAAGTGCTGGCGAACCGATAAATTGGCCGCGAAACAAAACAAATACGTCAGTCGACGCCGAAGAGTCCATTGCAACGGTTGTTTGCGGCGCACGCGAGGGAGGAGAAATTTCACTACAAACGGCAACCGAGAAACCCGTTTTACTTAATTTCCTTATTTGCTGTTTTTTGTTGTAATCAACTTGGCTATTCGCTGCGCGTTCGCAGTTTCACTCCGAGTGTTAGAAACGTTGACAAAAATGGATTATGCAGCACTGGCAGTAGCCGTGCTGCTGGCCTTTGGCTGGACGCCAGCACCTGGCGCTGCTCTGGGCGCTGAGTAAGTCAGGTCAACTATAATTATAATAGTGCATAAATTAATTACCTGTTAACTGGTTTATTTCCAGTGATTTGATATACGGTTACGAGTGCAGCAATGGCCTCTGCCGCAAGGTCGAGCTGAGCGAGGAGAACTTTGCCCGGGCAATTAGCCTGCCAGTATGCAGGCTCTTCTGTGGCAGCAACATTGGCACACTGTGGCCCAAGCCCACGGGTGCTGTGCAGCTGGAGCCGCTAACGCGCCAGGTGGACACTGCATCCATTCAATTCCACTTGGCTGGCGTCGACAAAAAGGACAAACTCTGGCAGGCAACGGAGCAGCGTTGGCTGGATTTGTTAGAGGCCAAGATACCCAATCGCAAGACCCTCAAAGAGGGCGGCTATCAATTGAACATTGTTCTTAACACTGCCGACAACGGAGTTCCCGCGCGTCTCCAGCTGGACACGGATGAGAGCTACGAGCTGAACATTGGCTCGAATAGTGCGGGTCAGGTCACAGCCAACATAACGGCCGCTAATTTCTTTGGTGCGCGCCACGGCCTGGAGACGCTCAATCAGCTGATTGTCTACGACGATATACGCCGCGAGATCCAGGTGGCGGCAAATGCATCCATTAGCGATGCGCCCGTCTACAAATGGCGCGGTCTGCTGCTGGACACGTCGCGCAACTACTTCTCCGTAAAGTCCATTAAGCGCACGTTAGGTAGGTGGGAATCCATATGAAGGCGAACGAGTATCTCACATGATCCTCCTTGCAGATGGCATGGCCATGGTCAAGCTGAACACCTTCCATTGGCACATCACGGACTCGCATAGCTTTCCCCTGGAGGTGAGCAAGCGGCCGGAGCTGGCCAAGCTGGGCGCCTATACGCCCAGCAAGGTCTACACCCACAGCGATGTGGAGGATATAGTTGAGTGCATCTGCCGCTGCTGCTGCCAAGCTCATCGACTTAGCTAATTGTGCTCTGCTTTCAGGTGGAATATGGTCGCGTGCGCGGCATACGTGTTATGCCCGAGTTCGACAGTCCGGCGCATGTGGGCGAGGGCTGGCAACATAAGAATATGACCGCCTGCTTCAATGCCCAGCCGTGGAATAAGTATTGTGTGGAGCCGCCGTGCGGCCAGCTGGATCCCACTGTCGATGAGATGTACGATGTGCTGGAGGATATATTCAGCGATATGTTTAAGCTGCACAATCCGGATGTTTTCCACATGGGTGGCGACGAGGTGTCGGTGGCTTGCTGGAACAGCAGCGCCTCCATACGCAACTGGATGACGCAGCGTGGCTGGGGGCTGACCGAGGCGGATTTTATGCGCTTGTGGGGCCACTATCAAACGGAAGCTCTGAGCCGCGTGGATCGCGTGGCCAACGGCTCGCACACACCGATCATACTGTGGACAAGCACGCTCACCAATGAGCCCTACATTGACGATTACTTGAATCCGCTGCGCTATATTATACAAATCTGGACGACGGGCAATGATAAGGTGATCAAGAAGATACTGAAGCGCGGCTATCGGATCATAGTTTCCAACTATGATGCCTTGTACCTGGACTGCGGCGGCGGCGGTTGGGTGACCGATGGCAACAACTGGTGCTCCCCCTACATTGGCTGGCAGAAGGTCTATCAGAATAATCTGACCAAAATAGCGGGCGACTATGAGCATCATGTGCTTGGCGCAGAGGCTGCCATTTGGTCGGAACAAATTGATGAGTACACATTGGACAATCGTTTCTGGCCACGCGCCAGCGCTCTGGCCGAACGTTTGTGGTCGAATCCCAGTGAGGGCTGGCGGCAGGCCGAGTCGCGTTTGCTGCTGCATCGCGAGCGCCTCGTGGAGAATGGCATTGGGGCCGAGGCGCTGCAGCCGCAATGGTGCCTGCAGAACGAAAACGAGTGTCCCATTGACGCGTATGCTCTATAGTTTTTTACTGAGTAGCTTAAGCCAAGTTCCGTCAATTGTACAATTTATAATACTTATAGATATTCTCGATGCAGCGAAAGCTTTGGCTTGGCAGTCAATTAGGCCTGCTCCTCGTTGGCGTCCTGATATGTGCCTGCAATAAACTACACTTGAAAGTGTGCGAGTGACTCGTCGTTTAATATTAATGAGATTATTTGTTTGTTTTTAAACGCATATTGCAATGACGATGCGGGTAGGCTTAACCACCGCCACAATTCTTGGAGTAATCTACATGAAATACAATTATGTGTGTGTATATTTTGTTTTCTAAAAGCAGCACGTCACAATCCCGACGCTTCACTCATTCCAATCCTCCTCGTTCCTTCCAAACTTGTACACCAGGCTGCCAAACAGTATGAAGACATTTTGTAGAAGCAGCGCTACGCCCAAACTTGTATCCTTTTTCTCTGTAAAACAAACCACAAAATAATAAGTAGATGGCAAACTCTTAAACTTAGCTTCTCATTTACCATTGTTGACAAAGTCATCAACCATTACCCAAATGGCGGCAATAATTGACGCGAATCCAATCACAAAGCCAATGAGTAACCATATTTTAGCGATCCTCGCGCCCGACTCCGATGTGTTATCTTCAGAAATCTGCAAAACAATCACAATGACTCATTTTCTTTTGTACATTTAAACATATATATATATATGCACATATATATATAAAGTAGTTAACTTACATGTTCGCCTTTGACCGTGTTGATCATGCAGAAGCTGATGGTACCAAAAATGCCTATAAATACATGTCCTGTCGTTATTTGGAAATGGGAATCTCCGGCCATCGCATCGATTAATATCCACCACCCCGTGAAGAACTGGCAGCAGGAGCAAACGATTAGGCATTGCGCATTAAGGCGAGCATTCTACCTGGACATACCAGTAATCCTGCCGCCAGGGCAGAATTTTTGTTCCTAGACGTTTCAGATGTAAACCATTCCTTTATATTATTCAGCAAAGCCATTATAAATTTTGTATAATGTTTTTTCCAAAAAAAATAACAGATAGACAGATAAGACTTGTCTCTAATAAATGCACCTGCACAACTTATCGAATATATGGATTCACTGGAGTTATCGCACATTTGCGATATGCAATGCAACAGCTGGCTCGTGCGATATTTTCTGTAGCCCTGCTGATAATACGACAACGGCTGGTGACAACTCTGGTTCTAGCACGTGCGACAGCAACGATATAAACAAATTAATTTCATCAAAAATGACGAAAAGGCCGGAAGAATCTGTAACTGACGATGAAGAAAGTGTTGAAGACGAATCCGCAGAATCGGAAAATGAAAGCGAATTGGATTTGGCAGGCAGCGCAACAGAATCCGATGACGATGATTCAGAAGAGGATGAAGACGAATCTACGGATCCGAAGACTACGACCAAAACGAGAGCCGAAATAATTGAAGAACAAATACACAACAAATATGAACAGCTAAAGGGCACGCGTCTATATGTACGCTTCCCACAGAAGCTACCCCTAAATGACCAGGAATTCCAGGCAAAGGTTAAATCTCTGCATTCTCTAATCGCGAAGGCAGCAAAGCCCCGTCAAAAGCACGCGCGCTTTTGCCTCGTGGAATTCAAATCCAAAGAAGATCGCAACACGGCACTGGAAGACATCAAAAAATCAATTGAAAGCGATGCCGCCTTTAAGGGCATATTTGTGTCCCTGCCCAAAACCGATTCCGAAGAGTTTGTCAATGAACTTGTGGCGCGCAAGCAGCAATCCCTGGAGAAGAAGAAAACGAAAAACCTGCTGAAGCGGGCCAGCAAACAGGTGCAGCGCAAGGATACATTCACATCATCCGTTGTGATCACCAATCTGCCCAAGTCCACCTCAGTAGCCCAGGTGCGCAAGCTCTTCGAAAACGCCGTCGACATACAAGTCAAACCCGGCAAGGGAAAATTCCGCGACGTTAGCGCGGCAACCGTCACCCTGCCCACGACCATGGATGCACGCAATGCCATCAAGCTGGATCTGAACATTGGCGGCACCAAACTCAACTTGCGCTTCAATACGCAGCAGAAGAAGCAGCGATCGAAAAAGGATTTGAAGCGTAAAGCAGCTGGCGGGGAAGGGCCCAAAATGGACAAGCCCAAGAAAGCGAAGCGAGCCGTTAAAGCAGAGTAGCGAATAGTTGGCTTAAAAACTATTTAGTATAACGTAAAGCTAATATGTAACTAATCTTTTATAAGATCTGATAAAATGTTAAATAAATCATGTTTTAACGAACAAAAATTTAAATGACTTGCGAGAGCTTAATAAGTTGTCTTGAAAATAAAAGAGGACATTTAACCAAGACATGCCGAAGATTAGACATTATTCCGATTATTCCCATACGGCTATATGATATAGTAGTCCGATATTAATCAGATTTTGCATTTATACAAGGAGCATGCTTAAACTTGTGATTAGTTTTTTGAAGATATCTTGAAAATAAAAAGTTGTTTATAGAAGAACTCTGTTTTCAACCGATTGTTCCCATATGACAGCTATAACATATAGTGCTCCGATGTTATTAAGGTATTGTTTATAATGTACGCAGCATTGTGAATTTAATAAATGCAGAGCTTGGTCAGGATATCTTGAAAAACATGAAAGGCTGTCTAAAATCCGTCACAAGAGCGAATAAAGTTTTAAAATATTTATTATCGTACAGGATATACAATACATACATAGCTTTAGGTATTTCTTTAATAAGCCGTTTCGAGTTTTACTGGATATACAATAAGTTTGTTCACTAAGCCTATATATATATATATGTAGATGTAATTATGAGATTAATTTGTGCACAGGGGAATAGGGGGGGGGGGGGGGGGGATTCCAGTAGGTCCAACAATAAGTGTGGGCTAGATAATTCATATGTGTTGTTCATGTTTCAAATACAAAATACTCAACATTCGCATATATAATAAGATACATATATGTATAACTCACAGTATTCAATTCATCTTTCTTTCTTCCTTTTTGGTTCCAATGGAGCTGCTGATATCTGTATATATGTTTAGCCTGCCGGAGGTTGAGAAGGGGGACTCCCAAAAGGCAAACACATTCGTTCGTAGGTTTGTTCTTATGAAAATTCTGTGCATCTATCGATTTTTTTTTCTGTTTTGTTTTTTTTTTTGTTCGCTCTTGCAATAATGACAACAACTTTGACACGGACATTTATATATAGATATATATGTATGAAATATCAGAAGGTAATCAGCATTAAATATGTATGTATATATATATTCAAAAATGCAATGTGTTTTTTTGTTTGTTTGAAAGCGGAATATGAGAAACGCGTTTTAAATTTGACGACTTTATGTTTTAGCTCTTGTTTACTCTAAATGAGTTTTAGTTATTAAAATTGTTAGTTTTTCTTTGTAAATACAATCAAAATCTATATCTGCGCTTCCATTATTTCAGATTACATTTTACTTGCCCTGCGCCACACTTCAGTACCGCGACATTTCTTCGACAGTCTCACATAATTTGCTGTTATTGTAGTACATAAACTATTTCCAATAAATACATATACATTTATATATCATATCATATATATTATATATTTCATTTTATTTTCCTCTCCTTGTGGGATTGGTTTGCCGCGCAGCCGAGTTTCAAGCTGAAGGGCATCATTCAGATTTAATAAGGCGTTGAACATCCGCTTAGTTCGCTGATTAAAAATCGCAGCAAAAATCCGTGATTCATGTTATTCATAAAAGCCATATGAAATGTATATTATATAGAAGAAGTATATGTATATATAGCTGATAATGGGAAGAATGATAGCCAGACACAAAGAAGTGCAGCAACGGATAAACGTGTGAGTGTGTGCTTGGGAGGGAGAGCTAAGGATAGATTTGAAGATTTAGTTTTCATAGAGTTAATCGCGGGGCTCTTTGGATAGTTTCTGTATTACAATTGTACCCCGAGTTAAATTACGTGTGCAGCAGCCGATCTCTGGCCGAGGGTGAATTATTTTGTATAGTTGAGTGTGTTGTCTCGCCGGCTAATAGCTGATGTTGATATTGAGGATCAGTAGAGGATGCTGATGCTGGTGCAGGTGGTGGTGGTGGTGGCGGTTGCGCTGGCGGCGAACGCAACGGAATTAATGGCTGAACAAATCGCACACGTTCGGCATCCGTGGCGGGATTGTTCACGGCTGTTGCACCGGCTGCTGCATTAAAGGCCGACGTAAAAGCATTGGCGGCTCAAAGAGTGTGGTAATTGCGCTCATTGCGTGCCTTGTAGAATTTGTAGGCCACCAGTCCAATGGCCAGCAGACCCAAAGTTAGCACAATGCCGCCTATAAACGAGGAGCCATCGAAATGTCCGCATGGCACAGGCGTCGGTTTAGCCGTGGTCGTTGTGGACGGCTGGGGAGTTGTGCTTGTGCTTGGCGCCACGGTTGTGGTTGAATTTGGTGCCGGCGTGGTGGTGCTGCTCGTGGTGATTGGAGCTGGAGTTGTTGTTGTCGTGATGGGCGGCGGTGTTGGTTTCGGCGTCGATGAAGTTGTTGTTGGTTCCACTGTGGTTGTTGTTGGTGCTACCGTGGTTGTATTGGGAGTAGTTGTTGGCTGCACAGTTGTTGTTGTTGTTGTTATCGGCTTCTCGGTGCTTGTTGTATTCTTGTCATCGGGTGCCGGTGGCACGGTTACAGTGGTGGCTGCCTCAGTAGTGGTAGTGGTGACTCCATTTCCTAAAAAAAATATACACACACACACACGCACACACATGCAAACAGTTATAAAGTAATTCAACTTGGCTCAATAGAAAGTTCTTTATGTTGAAATCTTCTTCAATTACGCTCCACACCTAAATACATACACACACACATAAACACATATATATATATATGCAGACGAGTGTGGCATTTAAGATTCCAATACAGTCATACATATACACATGCATTTATAAATTTGTTGTTCAGTGCAGGCACCAACCGACACAGACACACACACACGCACGCACACAAGCTCATAGCTGAACGAAATTCGTTGTGGCACTCTTACCTTCTTCTCCGCCAACCGCTTGACAACGGTACGAGGCAAACAGTCCGACGAACAGACATATTAGCAAATATTTGGCCTGCAGCTGCATTTTTACGTTTTTAATGGTAAATTGCACGGGATCCGCTTATCTTGTTTACTTCTTCGTATTTTTTCGAGAACTGTGGGGTTTCGTTTGACGTGTTAGTCAATTCTGCTGTCAAAAAAAAAAGTCGGTGAAGACCACAATAAGCAAGCATAACCAAAAGTATGGCAACAAATTGCATATGTATAGTTAAATAGTTGCTTGTTTTATTGCATATGCTTAATAAGCAATTAAGCTGTGCACTTTACTTACCAGCAAAATCGGCAACGCGCAATAAGCGAATGATTAATAAAAATCCAATCGAACGAATCACGGACAGATTTTTTTGTGCTCACTGCTCAAGGTTGCTCTCGTAACGATAGCACGATAACAAGTGTGTGTAGTTGCCTATCGATAGGCGATTGCGTATACACTGTAAAACACGCAACGGTCACACTAGTCACACACACTGACTCAGACACTGGCTTTTTCAATTGCTTTATGGGAGCGGATTTAGATAAAAAAAAACGCGTTAATATCGTGCAATAACCAAAATGACATCTTACGTACGCGCTATGTACGATTTTTCTGGTGAGCCAGGCTCATCGGAACTATCGATCGTCACCGGCGACATTCTAACTGTAACAAGGAGCGATGTGGGCGAAGGTTGGTGGGAGGGAAAAAACAGTCGAGGCCAAATTGGGCTCTTTCCAGCGGCTTACGTGGAGGTGATGTCCGCCGCGGAGGCGCGCCAATTCATCAGCGGCGGTGATACAAGTACCCCAGCTGCTGGTCAGCCGCTCGATCCATTTGATATGCCAGCTCCGCCCAGGTATGACCAAACGGCCGATGACGACAACGACAGCATTTGGACGGACAGCGAGGACAACGAGACATATTCAGAGATAGCGCCAGCAGGTGGCAAATCAGGCGCCGCGGTGCGCTCGAGCGGCCTCACGCATTCCGCCAGCGATTACGACAACAGGCATCTACCTGTTGCGCCCAGCGAGGATGGCATATCCCTTAGTTCTACAGCGGCTGGTGCCAGTGCCGCCACCATAAAGAAGGGCATGTTCGCCAAAAGCTCCGATTCCTATATACTCGGCCTGTCCAGCAACAAGGAAAAGATACCCGAATGCGAGCTGGCATATATCACGCAACTGGAGGACTCCATATATCAATGGACGCAGAATCATTCACCCTACTCCGTCATTGTGGCCAGTCCCAAAAAGGAGTCCAAATTCAAAGGCATGAAAACATTCATTGCCTACCAGCTGACGCCTAGTTTTAATAATATCTCTGTGAGTATGCCCCCTCTTATTAACAGTTATTTACTCCCGATCAACGAATCACACACGCACACATGCATGCTCCCTGCAATTGCATATGTGTATGTGCATGTGCATGTGTGGCCTACTGATAACACTGCGCAACAAGTTGCTGTGTTCATACTTTTCCAATTGGAATACGTAACAAATATCCCTTTCGTTGAAATAATAATAACATAATTCTAAGTTTTTTAATTTTGTCACGAAATGTGTAACGATTTGAGGTAGACCACTTCGACAATATATACATATATATATAATCTTGATCGGCAAACATTACTTTTCCAATTAGAACACGTAACAAATATCCCTTTCATTAACCCTGGGCTTTATATTTATATTTTGTCACGAAATGTGTAACGATTTGAGGTAGACCACTTGGATAATATATATATATATATCTTGATCGGCAAACAATACTTTTCCAATTAGAACACGTAACAAATATCCCTTTCATTGACCCTTGCACAGGGCTTTATATTTATATTTTATCACGAAATGTGTAACGATTTGAGGTAGACCACTTGGATAATATATGTATGTATATATTCTTGATCAGCAAACAATAGTCGAGTTGTTTTAGCCATTCACACAATGAGTCTCGGTCATCTTGATGCAATATATATTCAATCTATTGCTCTTAATTAAAGAGTTTTGATTGGGATATTTGAGGATTTTAGGATTTTAGCATTTAAAAAAAAGCTTTACTAAAATGGACTACATCAAGATTTCGCCTGAAACTCTTTCTACTTAAAGATAACTCAACCCAATTTTGCAATTAAAGCACAATAAATCCATTAGCAAGCCCCAAAAATGTTATAGATAGATAGTTAATAACTTGATACAAATATTTTGTTGCGCAGTGTTATTGAAATGATGAGAGTTGCAGTTGAAGTTGCGAGTTCAATTGGGGGCAAGCGTCGGGGGCAGCCACCGCCGCTGACCAACTGCTTGAATTACTTTATCTGTGTGTTTGCTGACGAATGTTTTATTGCTGCACTCGCGAATGACTCAGTGCTCGGGACTGTGTCACATTTCGAAATTGAATTTGTATCTAATCGGGGGCTGTTGATTACACGGTATACAGGTGTCGCGTCGGTACAAGCACTTCGATTGGCTGCACGAGAGGCTGGCGGATAAGTTCTGTTTGATACCGGTGCCGCCGCTGCCGGACAAGCAGATCTCCGGACGCTATGAGGAGCAATTTGTGGAGCATCGACGCGTACAGCTGCAGGAGTTCGTTGACTGGGTCTGCCGGCATCCGGTCATATCGAAGTGCGAGGTATGGTATCATTTTCTGACATGCACGGACGAGAAGATCTGGAAGTCGGGCAAACGGAAAGCCGAACGGGATCCGTATATGGGCGTTAACTATTGCCTGGCCATATCGCCGCCGGACAAGAATCTGCTGCACTCCAAGGTGGACGCCCAACTGGACACGGGCACACAATTCATACACAGCATGGATATGGCCATACGCAATCTGAATAACATTTCCAACGATATGGCCAAACGTTCGCTGACCCAAAGCAAAAAGGAATTCCAGCGCATCGGCGACGGCCTCTCCGATCTGGCCAAGTCGCTGTCCATCGACGAAAGGCGCGCGCCCACACGCAACGGCGTGCCGCTCTCGGAGAGCGTGGGCCGCATTGGCGGCATTTACATTGGCATCGGTCAAATGTTTGGCGATCAGTCCAAGCACGACTGGATACCGCTCTCCGATCGGCTGCACATCTACAGGTGAGCGAGATGCAGGTTGCATTTATCCATACTTTATCCAATTAACTGTCAAACTCTTGCAGAGGCGTCTTGAACTGCTTTCCGGACATCTTTTCGACACACAAGGGCGCCATACAGAAGCGCAAGGACTGTGAGCGCTCGACCGCCGAGGGCAAGATGAGCAATGCCCAGCTGCAGGATGTGAACAGGCGCACAGATGTCGTCTCCTACACGGTGCTGGCCGAGCTGACCCACTTCAAGGCCGAACGGGATACGCATTTAAAGCAAACACTGAAGGCCTTCATTGCCGAGCAGATCAAGTTCTATCAGGGCGTTGTCGGACGACTCCAGGAGGCGCATCGCCAGATCGAATAGACGACTTCCCCCGGGAGGCGGGAGGGGGGGCGTGGCTGGGCGCATCACGGCTGGGAGCACAACAAGCACACGTACACGTACACACACTACTTTTTAGCTAAAACAACATTCGCACGCGCGCATTTCAAATGCTTAAAAAAAAAAAACAAAAAACAAAACAAATGAAACTAAATGAAAACGAAAACTAAACAAAACAAAACTCTTTTTAATTAGATGTGGTTGAACTAAACTATAAACTTAATCAATAATCTTGTTTGTAAGTGAAGAGTTGCGTATTTATACAAAATAATAATTAACATTTATACATACACATATACATATATATATATATATATATATATATATATCTATACACCGAAATTAAAATATATACATATATATTTATACAAAAATGCGTACTAAAATCTTAGTAGACAACTTTACGTTAAGCTGATTCAAGTATTTATCAAGACTCATCTTTTATATAGATAACCGCTAATTGGAACATTCTATGATTAGCTCGGCTAGGCTTCTTTTTCTATATCTTTTATACTATTACTTGTAATTTATCAACTCGAGTTTAAAGTGCACCTAAATGGGGCTATCAGAAGTGAAGTTTACTATATAGAGAATATAACATTCCATAGATAGAACAATTTTTGTTTCAATTCCGGATCTGAATCTGACAATTCCAGAAATTCTACTGAATTTATTATTCGTTTCTTTCAATAGGTTTTTAATATTCTTTACCCATTTTTAAAAATAGAAAGCTAGAAAAAAAAAGAAACCTTCGGATTGATGAAGTTTAATCCGATTCAAATCTGGAATTTCAGTTATTTCTTACCCCGAAGCGAACCTTAATTATAACTTTTTTAAAAAGAGTTTCAGAATGAACAACTTTTGATGAAAACGTGGCTTCCAGCTATTGGATATATCTAACCATGTCGGGCAGATGCCAATATTGGATAAAAATCAAATATAGCCCGCAATTTCTATGGGAAAATATTTAAGGCTTGCAATATTTTCGGTAGAAGGGGCAATAAATTAATTATAACAATTAAACTAAATCAATAACTATTTATACAAAGTCCAAAACCATTAAAAAGGCAGCTTAATCATTTTTTTTTGCTATTCTGTTGCCTTTATCAGCGAAATTCTCTAAAAGGTTTTTCTTTATTTTTCATGTTTTTCTTTTGCCATTTCTCGTTATAAGTTTTTGTGATTCTTGTGTTGTGTTTTTGTTTGCTAAAACATAAATACATTTATGTAAGATTGCACATTTTTAAGGGATTCGTTTGATGTGTGTTTCACGTATAAATAATAAGCATAATATTAATAATAATAATTAATGGGGGGAAAAACTAGTGAAAACAAAAAAAAACTCTTCCTTTGTAGCTTTGCTTTTGCGGAATGAATACAAAAATTGTTTTTGCTTTTTGCCTTTTTAGCGCTGCGTTCAGGAGGGGATTAGGGTTATGTGGGGGGAGGGGAAACGGGGGGAGGGGGGTGTCTTACTAAGTGTAATACATCTAGATAAAAACGCTATATACACACACACGAGTTAATAATAATAATCATAATAATAATAATCATAATAATAATAATCATAATAATAATATAACGCAGCTTGGGTTAACAATAATACAATAATTAGGTTTTCCTTTTTGTTTTTCTTTTTGTTGTTGCTTCCATTTGCCTCTGCTTCTTACTTGCTCGTCTACATATTTTTTTTTAATTTACCTTTTTTTTTTAACAAACTACCAATAACAAATTTTTACTAATTGTGTGTGTTTTTTTTTGTTGTTTTTTGTTTTTCCATTTAATTATTGTTGCTTGCCGTTTACCTTGTTGTTGCAGTTTTTTTTTAAATTAATTAATTGTTGTTTGCGTATATTAATTAATTTTGTTAATTAAAGGAAATGGATTCCTTGGCAATTCCTTGCGTTTAAAATGGCCTATACATGCTCCGAGTATAGTTTATTTTATCGCACGTAGCTATTATTCCTATATGATTTATGTTAATATGCAAGTTTGTTTTGGTTAAATGAACACGGCACCGACACCTGGCCCAGGTGTGCTCCCAGCGACACCTCAGCCGTAGTCGGCCGCGTAGCGTCCGTGCTTGTTGCTGCCGCTCCCGCTGCTGCTGCTGCTGCCGTGCGCCGACGCCGCTGCCGCGGCCGCTGCCTGCGCCGCCTTCTCGGCGAGCAGTGCCGCCTTCTGCTGCATGTAGGGATTAAAGTGTTGCATGTACATCGATGCAGCTGCCGCGGCGGCATAGTTATTCGCATAGCTGTTCCTGTTGCTGCTGTTGCTGTTGTTGTTGTTGCTGCTGTTGTTGTGATTGCTCCACTGTTGCTGCTGTTGCTTGTGTTGCTGCTGCTGCTGTTGGTGTTGCTGCTGCTGTTGGTGTTGCTGCTGCTGTTGGTGTTGGTGCTGCCAGTAGCCCTGCTCCGCCATGTAACCTGAGTTGAGCAGCTGATTGCCTTGGAACATGTTATCGGGATAACAAAACTTGTTGCTATTGCTGTGATTATTTTGATTGTTGCTGACGGCAGCTGCTGCTGCTGCTGCGGGTTGTTGCTTAGCAACTGTTGCTGCTGCTGCTGCGTGGTAGCTGCAACCGTTGCTGCTGTTGTAGTCCAGTTGCTGCTGCTCCTCGTAGCTGTTGGCTGCCGCTGCCGCCGCCGCCGCTGGCTCCTTGTGAGCCCGGCTTGACTGTCATTCGCCGGTGGCCGTCACCGTCGTCCATTGCCAGGGGCTGTTGTAGCCCTGCTTCGGATTGCTGTGGGCAGAAGGAAGGGAGATTTCAATTAGTGCCCAGGATTTCGGACTGTTTGACTCACCTGCCGAAGAGCGGATGCCACAGCGCCGAGTTGGCGTCCAGGCCGGCGCCGCCAGCTGCTGCTGCTGCCGCGGCGGCTGCCTCCGCCAAATGTTGCTGCTGCTGCTGCTGCACCTCGTGCGCCAACATATTACCACGTTTGCGCAGCTGCAACTGTTGCTGCTGCAAGTGCAACTGTTGCTGCTGCTGCTGCTGCAACTGTTGCTGAGGGTGTGTCTTGGGCTGCTCCTGGGAATTGAAGTTGATGCAGGCCTTGCTGCTGCGCAGCGTGCGTCCGTTGTTCGTCTCCTTGGCCAGCTGGTCGTGCTGCGCCGTCGCCTGCTGCTGCTGCTGCTTGTACATGGAGTTGCGACGCACTGCATCGTAGGGCACCTGCAGCAGCGGCACCATATTGCTTTCCGGTTCCAGCAGATTCGACAACGATTTGCAGGTAAGGCGCGGCTTGTGCTCCGCTGGGGCAGCAGCTGGAGCAGCAGCAGTCGGAACCGGAGCTGCAGCCGGTGCAGCCGGAGCAGCAGCTGGAGCTGCAGTTGGAGGCGTCGCCTTCGGCTTGCTGAAGTCGGGTATGTGCAGGGGCGTGGCATCCGGATCGCGTCTGGCGCGCTTGTGCTCCAAGTGCAGATGCTGCTGCGGAGATGCCTTCGGCGCCAGCTGCAGCTGCTGCTGCTGCTGCTGGAGCAGCTTCTGCATAAAGGCCAGCTCCATGGGATTGGTGAAGCCATTAAAAGTCGCCGCTCCCGACGCCCCCGCCGCCGGCTGCTGCTGCTGCTTGGCTGTCGTTGCCTGCTCCTCGCTGGCGGGCTTCTGCTTGAGGCAGTGCTTGTACAGCTCATCCAGATGCTGCAGCCCGAACTGGCTGTTGTACAGCGGGAGCAGGTTGCTCATGAATTTGCGCTGCATTCCAAGGGGATCTTTGAGGGTCTTGAAGAACTCCTGCGAGAGCTGGCCAAAGTACGGCAGCCAGAGCATTTGCTGTAGCAGCGCCAGCGTCGTCGCATTCAGCTCCTGCGACATGCTCGAGTCGGCTGCTGGCGAGGATTGAGGCACTGCAGCGGCCAAACTGGGCGTGGCCGTGTTCGTCTTAACGGGCAGCTGTGGCAACGGCAACGGCAATGGCAATGGCAACGGCGGCGGCGGCGTTGCCTTGTGAGCCACTGCAGCAGCTGGCGGATGCTTCATCAGACTGGGACTAGGACTGAGACTGACGCTGGCGGATACTTTACCGCTGGACTGCAGCGGCAGGGGGCAGGGCGAGGCGCCGGCGGCGGCGGAGGCAAGCACGGGCTGGCAGAGGTTCGACTTGGACTGCTCGGAATCGTTCTTGAGTATGGCCTCCAGCTGCTCCATGGTGACCACCAGTATATTGGGATTCTGTATGATCTCCGGATAGGCAAATGCCTCCGGCAGCCGGAGTTCCGGCCGTGTCGTCAGCAGCAGCGGAATTTCCCGTGCCGGCGATGCCAGCACCGCGCCGAGGCGATCCTTTGGCACGAGTATGGGATCGGGCACCTTCCACTGCGGATTGCTGATCAGCATCTTCAGCTGGGTCAGTGCATCCGGATCCTTGTCCAATTTGATGGGTTTCGAGCGTTTCTTCAATGGCTCCGTCGGTTCCGTTGCCGCCGCCGCCGCCGTCGCCGCCTCCGTTTCCTCCTCCTCCTCCTCGTCATCGATGACGACCGTGTGCAGCTTGTCACCGGCGCGACATGTCGCCTTGCCCAGATCCATGGGCTCCGCCTGCTGCTGCTGCTGCGCATTGCCATTCAATTTGAGAAACTGTTCGAGAATCAGATGCTTGATCGTCTCCGAGGTGGTCTCCACCTCGGCGGGTATGCTCGTTGCCGGCAGCTGCAGCAGCTCCGGTTCCGGCGATTTGGATTTCAAGATGTCCGAACTGGAGGTGACCGCGCACTGGCTGCGCGACTCCGACGGCGGGCACACTTCCTCGCGCTTCTTGTAGCTCAAATCCTTGGGCGACTCATCCGGCACGGCGACCAGCTCCGGCTGCTTGGCTGCTGGCAGCACAGTTGCCACCGCGTCCGCTTCCGCCTCCGTTTCCGCTTCGGGCTGCTTATCGAAGCTGTCGATGCCCATAAAGAGCTCCCCGTTGAGTCCCTCGATCTCGCCGGCCTCATTGAACGACAGGCACTTGGGCCCCGCATCGCTGCTGTCCATGCCCAAAATGCCGGGCAGCTCCTTGCCGGCCAGTTCCACCTCG
The DNA here is from genome assembly GCA_035045885.1 of Drosophila borealis. Taxonomy (NCBI): domain Eukaryota; kingdom Metazoa; phylum Arthropoda; class Insecta; order Diptera; family Drosophilidae; genus Drosophila; species Drosophila borealis. Next base: position 207,068 of record JAWNOR010000094.1, read on the forward strand.
GGCACACAGAAGTCCGCCGATTGTTGCTGCTGCTGCTGTTGCCTGGTCTCCTGCATCAGGTTGTCCTCGCAGCTGCGCTGCACCAGCGAATCCAGAAGCTCGGCGCCGCTGCTGCCGTTGTCGCTGCTGCAGTTCTGCAGCAGATCGTCGGCATCGTCGAGCAGATCCTTCAAGTGTTTGCTATTCGCCTCGAGATTCGCCTGATCCACGCTGCTGCTGTGCGCCGCCAGCGGCTTGGCCGGCTCCAGCTCCAGCTGCTGAGGTGCAGCGAGTGGCAGCTCCGCCGAAGCAGCAGCAGCAACGGGAGCTGCTCCTTTGGGCAGAAACAGGCCTGTCTTGGGGCACAGCTGCAGCTCGAGCGGCGCGGGCGTCGGCGTGGGCGTGGCCGTGCGGGAACGTGAGCGGGAACGTGAGCGGGAGCGGGAGCTCTGATATGTGGGCGTATTGGCATTGCTGGTGCTAGTCTTGGTGGCCCGGGTCGAGGCATTCGTCTCGCTGTCGAGCAGCGCATCGAAACACGCATCCGCTGAAGGCGGCCTTGTGGGCGTGGGCGTGGCCGGATGCTGCTGATGCTGCTCCTGCTGCTGCTGCTGGGCAGGCACAACAACCACATGCTCAATGACAGCCGCCAGATTGTTAGCCTGCGTTTCCTGTTCCTCCTCCTCCTCCCGCTGCTGCTGCTCCTGCTCCACTACCGTCCACTCCTGTTGCTGCTGCTGCTGCTGCTGCTCCGCGGAGTCATCGTCCTCCTCCTCGTGCTGCTGCTCCTGCTCCATGGATTGCTGTTGCTGCAGCTGCTCGCGCTTGACCTTCAGCAAGGGCGCCGCCGCTGTGCTGTGGAAGAACTTGACAATGCGACTGGACGAGGCATCGGTGCGCGGCATGGAACGCCAGCCATTTGTTGTCTTCGTCAGGCGTATGCGATTACGCTTATCGTAATCCTCGCAGCGCACCTCCACAATGCGCGTATCGTCCTGCTTGACCCACAGGAAGATGGGATTGACGCTGGGCGTGGCCGGAGCTGCTGCTGTTGCTGCTGCTGCTGGAGCCGGAGTTGCTGCCGGGAGCAGCTGCTGCGTCGGCGCAGTTTCTGCTGCAGTCGCATTTGATGCTGTTTTGGTTTCAAGTTTTACGGCTGCCAGCTTGGCCTTGGGCCTCTCCGGCACCGGCTCCGGCAGCGCCACTGTCTCCGGCTCCAGCTCCCGTTCCAGCTCCGGCTCCGGGTCCAACTCCTGCTCTGTTGGCTTTTCTGCCAGCGGTTGAGGCGCTGCTGCCGCGCTGCACTTTGGTTCCGTTTTGATGTCACGCAACAGATTCTTGTTGATGCGCGGCGTATTGGCCACTTTTAGGTGGCCAAATTTTTGTTTGGCCCGCGTGCCGCGCGCCCCGCCCCGTCCGCGTCGACGTCGCGCTGGCTGCTCCTCGAAGACCAGAAAAATATCGCGTGCGATTTTTCGACGCTCCGATTTTCTGTGGCAAACGGGCGGCGCTGCGTCCAGCTCCTGCTTGACGATGCAGCCGCCGCCGCTGCTGCTGCTGCTGCTGCTGCCCGCCGCTGTTGTGCCGCTTTCATCATGGTTACCGTTAGCCTTGTCGCTTGTGTTGTTGTTGTTGTTGCCAGTACCGTTAGCTACACATTCACTTGGCCTGCAAGTGTTCCTTGGCATTTTACGGCCGGCCGCTGGTGCGCCACAATTGCCACAATAATTAATCTTGTACAACGATTGTCATGTTTTTATTTGCTTTTATATTGTTGAAATTTTTGCTTTGGCTTTTTTTTTATTGCTTGCTTTTTCCTTTTACACCGTATGCTCTTTTTCTTGCACTTCTTTCTTATTGGGAATTTTTGTTCAGCAGCACAGCGAAACTCTTGCTCGTTTCTGCTTGGCGTGTCTTCACAGTTCTCTGTTTTTGGCTTGCCAGTCGTGCATTTTGTGCCTGGTTCCAGCTGCGTTCCTAATTTAGTTAACTATCTTCACTTTATATGCTCTGCCTGTGCAGCTATGCGCTGTATGTTTTACGTTGACAAAATCAATGAATTTTGTATATGTACTGCCTTTGCCTCTGCGCGCAGTGTGACCGAACTAAAAGTTGTATCGATATCGATACTTTTAACGCACACGTAAGGCGCGAACATTTGATTTGAGCTCGCCGTGTACTTAACCAGAGTATATAAATATTAATGTGGCTGATTCTTAATTTCATATGCATATGAATATAAAATTCAATATTTTATTACTTATTGGTACTGTCGTTAATGAATTTCTTATACCAGTACCCTTTTGATATTCAGGTTATAAATGAATATGTTTATTTACCTAAGAAAATTATCATCTGCAATTGTTTCTTTTTCTTAATGCTCAATTAACCAACTATTATACAGCTTATAATATTAAATTTAGAGGCCTCTTCTCCAATCGAATACAAAATGATAATTTAAAATCATTTAAGGGAATGCCCGTAAGAGCCTAATGAGATCTTTCTGTTAAAAATCAATCATCGCTAGTGACATCATCGATATATCGATTTAAGTTTTACACACCCACTACCATCGCTAGTCTTATCTTTGTTGTTGCGCTGCGTGGACGTGATTATTTTGTTCGGATCGCCGCTGTTGCTCTTTATAAATCTTCTAATTTCTTTTGTAATACATATGTATATATGTATCGGCATTGCGCAGTGATATAAGTAAAAAATAATATAAAACTGCATGCGTAAAATACATGTCTATGAGTGAGAAGTGTTGTGTGTGTGAGTGTGTGATATACTAGAATAAGTACAAAATGGATGCAAGCAACGACGAGACGCTTCAACAGCAACAACAACAACAACAACAGTACTACGAGCACAGCTGGAAGTCGTCCAATCATGGAAATTCCTTATCAGACAGCAGGGATTATGATACAAACTCAACGCGCACTTCGCTAACGGGCTCGCCGCCCATCACGTCGTCAACGCTGCAGCTGGACTTTGATGGCTTTGAGGACAAAGCGCTGCTGGCATCGCTGCTGGCGCCCAAGCTGGAAGCGGACGGTGGCAGCGGCGGCAGCAGCAGCAGCAGCAGTAGCAGCAGCATTTACAGTCACACGGCTGGGGAGCAACAGGTGCTGCAACCATTAGGCATAAGTTTAGAACTTGAGGCGGACGATGTTGATGAGCTAGCAACAACAACGTACACGTTGCTGCAGGAGGTGCCGGCACAGACGACGCTTACAGACAACGACAAAATAGTTGACATAGCTGACGACGAGGCGGTGTTCACACTGAGACCGCTCACAAGTGCACCCCTGTTGCTAACCAGCACCAACACCACCTCAAACACAGCATCATCCACAGCCACACCCACACCCATTGCCATGCCCATAAATTCAACACAGCACACAACAACAACAGCAACAACAACAACAACAACAAACGCAGCAGCTGTCGGCACATACAATCTGGATGACATTTGCTTTACTCTGGAATATCAGTTTCAAAATCAAAAGCTCGTTCAGGTGCAGCCACCTACAGTGGTGTCCTTCAGCATGATACCGGCAAGCGAAGAACTACCAACAACAACAACAACTAGCAGCGACAACAACAACTCAACACCAACTCCTACTGCTACTACTACTACTACTGCATATTTCACTCTCGGGACGAGGTAGTAAGCACTGGCACATCCCATTGCATGCTTCGCAACACTGCTATAGTTGTCAATGCTTATCGATACCTTTGCTGTTGTTTATTGCTTATAACTTTTGTTGTTCATGTGTAGACATTAATTGTTGTGCTTGCTTATCGATACTTCTGGTGCATTTTGGTTAATTTAAATGTTGCCAGGTGTTTGCACTTTGGCCCTGTCTGTTCTGTCTGTTGCTGACCCCCGCCCATGGCTATAATGCCCATGACTAAATTTTCCACTGCCCACACAAATGTTCTGCTGCATGTTTCTATCGTCTGCTCTAATGTGACGTGCCCGGCCATATACATACATTGGTTATTGCTCTCCTTGTCTATTTTTCTTTCCCTTTTTCTTTTTTTTTTTATTTTACTCTTGGCTACCCAAAACTAATTAGACCCGAAATTCGGCCGTAAAAAGCAGGTTTTTTTCCCTCTTGCAAATTTCAACAATTCCAATGTCCACTTATTACAACGCACGTTCGTTAAGTGTCCGAAATGCTTGCATGTTGTCTGCTAATTGCCTGATTTGTGTTCGCCGGTGCTCACCCACCTCTGCTGCATACCAATACATACATACATATACATATATGTATATGAGTATGTACTCGATGCTTTGGTGGCAATGGGAATATAACGGTTTTTGTTGCTCTACTGTTGCTGCGGCTGCGGGTGCTGCTACTGCAGTCCGTCTTCTGCTGCCCGATGATTGTATCCAAATTGTTTGTTTGGTCTAAAAATAATTATGCCGATGAACGCATTTAGATATTCCCCCCACTACAAAATACACACACACAGACATATATAATTATGTATACACATGCATATACATACTTGATGTGTAAGAACAACAACAAAAATAACGCGATTTTTTTCATATTCATTCACACTAGCTGTAAATTAGACGATTTCCAATTAGACTGGGCATTGTGAAATTCTAATCGAGAATATTCCATATCAAGTGGAGCACTCGATATACACAATATATCTATTTCTGCTCCATATTTTATGTATTTAAAACGGGGTTTCGATTTGTGTTTATTTTTATAGCATTATCTCTTGAGTAAATCATTCACACAACAATAATTGCTTTTCTTATCAGCGCCTATGGGAAGTTAAGTCATGGTTTCTGATTGGAGTTCATATGTTTAGGTTGTTATTTGTAATTTTCCATAACTTTAACAGAACGTTATTGATGTTGCTTGGGAAATTCTCATTTGAATGAACTTTGGACTTATTTTAGTTGTACATTTTCTTTGCAAGTTTTCTAATTTAAATCATCCAATTAGATGAATGCTTACGGATCACATGAAGTCGTTGTTCTAATTGGAAAATACTACTTTTTATATACATGTTTAAAACTTCATAAGGAATTGGAATTATATGCTAACCAATTATAACTGAATCACCATTTCCAACTAGATTCCAGTATCGCGTTCTAGTATACCGATCGTTCTGATTGGCTGGGGCAACCTTTTAATTATTTATTTTTATTGCTTTGTTTTAATGAACTTCACCTGTGGTATAGTTAAAGTATAGTTAATCACTAATTGAAGAATTAATTTTGATTTATTTGTGAATATATTAATTATAAATTAAATTGTCCAATTTCACCACATCCAACAGGGCACAGATGCAATTTGACCACTTCCAATTAGTCTGTATTCATAAACATAATTTAAATGATTTTAATGACGTGGTTCGCCACAGCTTTGTAGTTGCTTCTCATTTTTAGTACAATAATAATCATTTTTGAATATAATTTCTTTTTTTGCTGTCCGCTCTGTCCGACCCTCTACGTCTACGCCGCGCTATTTTTATCACTATGAGTGTTCACCTCAATCATATTTCTCACTTTTCAGCACTCGCGCGATACTTGAGATTAGGGCAGCTTGGCGGGGGCGGGGAAAGCAAGCGGCTATGTCCGTGACAGGGACAGCGTGTGTTTGTAGTGCAGAGTGTGCTGGCGGGTGTCAGGGGGGGGGGGGGGGCAGGGTGCTGCTCTCAGGCCAGTCAAGACACGACGCGCGCGCGCGCCCTCCCTCCCTCTGCCCATCAGTCGGGCGTGATCACGCCCCCTCGCATTCATTTCGAAAATTCAATATTTTTGTTGTTGTTTTCGCCGAGTGTGTGTTTTCTTTCAAATTTTCCTTTATAGTTTCGGCGACGTCGTGTTTGACCATGACAATATTAAATATGAATTAATCAGCATATTATAAAAGCTTTAAGGCGTCTCCAGCTCAGCTAATCCGTTGTTATTTTTTTCTGTTATGTTTTTTGTTGTTTGTTTTGACTGATGTTTCTGCTTTGCTGGTTGTCAACTGTTTATTAATGGATTTTTTTTTTGTGCTGGCTGCGACTTAACCTCACTAATTAGCACACACACATAAATACATACATGTAAACATACATACATACATATATCAAATTTGCAAGTACAGTGATCGCTCGCAAATAAGAACGCTGCGTTTCCAGTTGAAAGTTCATGAATGGAATTATTATTATTATTATTATTAACAAGAGATATCCCGGTTTTAATTACATTTTTGAAATATTTAATTTGATTTTGATTCGTCATATACATATACTGTAAATAAAAACCAAAGCATAAACAACTTTGGCCCCAACTTTTGCATTTATCTAATCATTTATAGATGCAAATTTTGGGTAGAGATCAAATATAGCGCCCATTTTATATATGAAAATATGTATGGCTTACAATATTTTCAGTAGATCAGGCGCGTGAATATATATTTTTAAAAATTAAATACTTTAAAATCAGATAACAAAATGAACCTGAAGGTAAAAAGTTTGGTTTGAGTAACGGGATTTATCTATTTTCTGCAAGTTCTTATATGCGATAGATTACTGTATGTATGTATGTGTACAGTTATTGTTTTGAGTATAGATATATATTGTATATGTAAATACATCTTTTTAACGGCCCACTGACACAAATTGAACATAGCAGAAAGAGAGAGAGAGAGAGAGACATACATATATAACCGAACGAACGATCTTGCAGCTTTATCGAAGATCAAACTGAGCCAGATGAGGAGGATGACTTGGTACACTGCATCCATCCGGGCGCACTGCATAAGGACACCGACGAGGATCAGCTGATGGCGATGGCGTACGAGGTACTCAGCCCCCATTCCAAGCAAAGCCACGCCCACGCCAAAAAAAAATTAAAAAAAAATAATTACACAAACAGTCGCAAAATTTGACAAAAAAATTTGTGTTTTTAACTAATTTTAACGTTTTTGTAACGCCGCTTGTAGCAAAAATAAAAACAAAAGCCTCGTTAATCCTAGAGCTATAGACAGCGGGGCGGGGCTGGGGCGGGCGCTCCCAAATGCCCCGCCCACCCAATCAACCGCTAGGCGTCTAATCACAGTTTTGTTAACCAAATTTGTTTCGCATTCACAAACAGTCAACTTGGTGCGTAGTTTTAGCCGAACCCTTCGACACCTTGAAACACAACCGAAACACCATTAAAAACTCATCCAACTACAAATTCCTCTCTCACACACACACACACACACGCACACTGCATGCACTTTTTCTTATTCTAATATTTATTATACGACTTACGAAGTACATTAAACATAATACCTAACGACCTAAAGACGACTTTGTACATAGTTCTTATTCAATTCGATCGAATCCAATTGGCTCATTTAACTAATATTTATTGTTTATTCTTCGTTGGCAACTCGCAGAGCTCGGACGAAGCTCTCAGCCGCTACAAATGCAACTACGAGAACTGTTACCGCAGCTACAGCACCATCGGGAATCTGCGCACGCATTTAAAAACACACACGGGTGAGTTTCGGACCAAGATCAACAACAATTCTAGTTCTAATTATGTATATAAACTATAAAAAGGGTATTTTAAGGTATATCTCGGAGTTGATAGGAACTAAAGACGGTTAAATCGAAATGTAATACAAAAATGTATTCAGAATCGTTTCTAATTACCGATAGTTCCATGGGATCTTGATATCGATACAGATATCGATAAGAATTAAGGCATATCTCGGAGTTGAGAGACTTCAAATTCAAAATGTAATACGAAAATGTAATCAGATTCGTTTCTAGTTATCGATAGTTTCATGATGTCTTGTGTTATCGATACAAATCGGTGTCCATATCCAGTTGATACTCATTTGATTTATCCTTAAGCTAGTGTGCGTACAGGGTATCTACCATTCCCTTCAGCTTATCCTATAACTATCTCTATATATTAACTGGCACCTTGTGTTTTTGCATTCTTCACTAACTGATTGGCAAAATTGAGTATTTCCAATTGGATATCTGCGCGTGCGGTTGCCTCCACGCGACTCAGAATGCTCTCGAGGTATTTGTAAAAGGGATCCGCTTGAGGCACATCCGTCGACGGCTGCTCGTTGAGCTTCTGCGTCAAGACGGTCTCCAGCAGTCCCATTACTCTAACGAACTCTTCTTGTGCCTGCGACGGTTGTAGCTGTGTGCTGGACGATGCCTCGCTCAGCGGATCCTCCCCGTTGGCCGCCTCGAAGGCCTCGCTCTTGCAGTGCGGATCGCTGGAGTAGCTGCGGTTGGTTTCGTCATTGTCAAGTGATAGATCGACTTCTAAATCGAGTTGTTGATCATCCAGGCTACTGCAATTGTACAGAATATATATAAAAGGTGCAGATATAAGCTCCTTGCCTCAAATCTTACCCGCAGCCGCGTGGTTTGATGTGCTCCAGCAGGAAGTGGAGCTGCTTGAAGTATCGCCAGTGGCTGGAATCCGTTTGTGAATCGCTGCATTTGTGGCACTCGCGCACAAAACGATCGCGCAGTGTTTTCCAGCGACATTGGCTTTGTTTAACTATAAACAAAATAAAATACTTGCAATTTATTTGCCGGTCTCACGTACACACACATGTAAAAATGTGCATGTGTGTGTGTGTGTGCGCATACTTGCCTGGCAGTCCACATTCAATAGAGACCTGTGCCCATGCTCTATCTCTTTTTTGGCGATTGCGAAAACCAGAATTTGATTTATTATACAAGCACGCCTGGTGCTTCACACTTTTAATTAATTTCTCCTCAATGTCCGACATTGTTTAATATTTTTAAAAAGCGTTTTAAAAAACAATTTGCATGCGTGCGTGCGCTTCGACGGGCGAACGCAAACAGTTGTTAGTTGCTGCACGGTTAGGCAACACTGGCAATGCATAGAGACAGGCGTGTTATGCACGCAATGCGGACGTGTGACGTCATGTCAATTCGAAACAAATTAATAAAGTGCTACATTAAATATAAATTATTAGCTGGTAAATCACTAATTATTCGGGGGTGACAAATATACTATTTTGCTGTGTAAATTCATTAATCAATTGACTTGGATTAATTTTACGAGCTTACATTAAAAGGGAAAGATTTAATAAGCAGGGTTAGCATTACTAAAAAAATATTGCTAAGCATATTATACCGAAGAAAAAAAGAAATAAATACTCGTTTTGTATATCTCCTTACCCCTACTCTGATCTACACAATTTTGTTTTGGTCAACGATAAATGGTGACACATACAAATTAGCCAACCTTCTTGTATTATGATACCATGCTTGCCAACACTGGCAGCGCCGTGCGTTTGCTTTGTGTCCCGTTGCCGTTGACTGGGCGGGTAAACATTTTTAACGCGCGAAACTGAATAAAAAGAAGTCTAATAAAGCTTGTGTTTGTTTTGATTTCCAGGTGACTACAGCTTCAAGTGTACGGAGGAGGGCTGCAACAAGGCATTTCTCACCTCGTATAGCCTGAAAATCCATGTACGCGTCCACACCAAGGTAAAGCCCTACGAGTGTGAGGTGAGCGGCTGTGATAAGGCGTTCAACACGCGATACAGGCAAGTAGCTAAATATAGACATTATAGATATTGGGTCTAATCAATATTTGTTTTTGTTTTCTGATCAGATTGCACGCCCACCTCCGGCTGCACAATGGCGAGACGTTCAATTGCGAAATGTGCCAGAAGTGCTTCACCACGCTCAGCGACCTGAAGAAGCATATGCGCACCCACACACAGGAGCGTCCGTACAAGTGCCCGGAGGACGATTGCGGCAAGGCCTTTACGGCATCGCATCATTTGAAGACGCATCGGCGCACGCACACCGGCGAGAAGCCGTATCCCTGCCAGGAGGATAGCTGCCAGAAATCGTTCAGCACCTCGCACAGCCTCAAGTCGCACAAGAAGACGCATCTGAACAAGAGCAAGAAGAAGTCGAAGCGTGCACAGAAATTACTGCTCGAGCAGCAGCAACAACAGGAGCAGGAGCCGTTGGAGCTACAAAAGACAGACATGGTGCTGCTCAATCCGGGCAGCCAGAGCTCGGAGAACACGAGCAACGACAGCGGCGTTGTGCTGCAGCAGCTGTCGAATGTATTCCTGCTGCCGGAGACATCCCAGGCATATCCGCTGTCCTATGCCGCCGAGGAGGAGCTGCCCAGTCCCTGGATTGATGCCGGCGTGCTCGTCTCCAAGCCCCTTATGGCCAGCGCACCGTTGACCGATGCCTGCGTGGCGCTGCCCACCGAAATGCCCAGCTATGTGGATCTGAAGGCGAACTTTGGCAGCGCCGTCAGCGGCAACATGGAGGAGCTGGCGCCGCTTGACGTGGAAATGCTGAACAGCAGCACAAATGTTGAGGCGATAAACGTGGCCAACTCCACGCTGCCCACGCTCGAGCTGAATCCGCAGAACATTGAGGAGCTGCTCAAGGATGATAGCTACGACAACGATGAGGACATGGAGACGGAATCGCTGCTCAACGATATACTCATGACCATTGACAATAACAGCGCGCTGCTCCAGGCGACGCTGCATCAGGCGTCGCAGGTGCCCAACGATGCGTCCGGCCTCGTGGAGCTGGACATCCGGGACAATAAGCCAACGCTTAAGCAGATCACAGCGGATGCGGGCATCTGCAATTGCACCAATTGCAAGTGTGATCAGACCAAGAGCTGTCATGGCGGTGATTGCGGCGGCGGCTCCTCCTCCGCCTCCTCCACGCCGAAGGCCAAGCCAATTACGACAACAACCACAACAACAACATCCAGCTCCCATGGCAAACGCATCTGCGGCAGCGCCGCCAGCAAAAAAGTGAGTAAACGCGAAGCGGAAATGAATCAAAACATCGAGGATGTTGCTTTGCTGCTCCAGAATCTGGCATCCATGAGCGGCGGCTGTGGCGGCGGCGGTGGTGCCACCAAGCCAGCAGCTCCTGCAGCTGCCAGCGGTTGTGGTTGCGCCCCAAATCCGCCGGCAACAGGAGGCGGCGGCTGTTGTGCTCCTACTGCGCCGGCGCCTCCAGCAGCTGCCGGCGGCTGCTGCTCGAGCAATAAACCCGCCGCTGGCGGCTGCTGCAGTCCACCGCCCGCTGCCAGCGCCAGCTGCTGCTCGGTCAAGGCGCAGCCGCCGCCGCCGCCGCCTGCTGTCATCAGCGGCAGCGCCGCTCTGAAGAGCAGCTCCTGCACGTGCAAGAGTCCCGCCGAGGGCGTGGCCAATGGCTGTTGTGTCGTCATCTGCATGAAAACGTTGCAAGCCCTGCGCAAAGTTCTGACGCGCCGGAACCTCAACCTAATGCTTTGCCCGCAGCAGAACTAAAAACGCCGCCGCCGTCGTCGCCACCGCCAGTAACAACAACAATTTTTACTACAACAACAAAGCCAAAAGTGTCCCCAGAGCAGTGTTGCCAAGTGTCACCTAAAAAAAAAAGAAGTAGCTGCATCCAATGTTGAAAACAGCCAGAAATAGCTTAATTAGCTTACGGCAATAAACAGGGTCGTTAGTTTACTGCTTGCCAAAAAATGGCGGTCAGCTTCAAATTAAAACTCTGCCTCTAAAAATAGCCAACTTTAGCTAGCAAATAGCTGAATTGACAAACCAAAGCTTTAAACGTGTAACCAAGTATTGTATTGTGCCTATGAGAAAGTATTCCATGTAAAAAGAAAAGGAAAGAAAATTATTTTGTTATTATTGTTGTTGTTAGTTGTTAAATAAAACCAAATGCAAAACCCAACGTCGGCTGGCCGCGCTCCAAACTTAATCAAAAGCCGCCTACACTAAAACAAAAACAAACTTAATTCAATTGAATACAATTATTGCCGCTCTAACTCTAACGCTTAAGTTTTTATAAGTTATACTTCAGGCACATGATATTTACCAAACTTTTAACACCTGTATAAAATGTTACAATTGCTTAAACAAAAACAAAAAATATGAAAGTTCGCTTCGGCTTGCCGAAGTTTAAATGCTCTTGCAGTTAGGCTTGATATCAAATTCTTTGCTCAAATATTATAACTTTGGGAGATTGACGGGGTTTATTTAAAAGTAGACCAGTTCTTTAGGTATACAATTATTTTTCGCCTGATTGTTCTGACTTTAATCAGTTTTTGACAAACTATTAAAATTGCTAAGTTTAATAGAAGTTCTAGAAAACATAAAAAAAATGTTTGCATAAAAACAAAACATTTGATTGATTCTTAAATTGGCAGCTTTATAATAAATCCGATTCCGACTAATGCCGAAAATTAATTTCAAATGAGAGGCAGCTTTTAATGCTGATCAATTATATACATATATATAAATACATACCCCATAGCTTGTCTCCTTTGGAGCGTTACACAACACTCGTCACATAGTACTTATTCCGCCTGCAAGGGTAGAGAGAAGCAAACACTTAACCAAAAACGCCTTGAAAATTCAACATGAATTGCTTTATACAACTACTTTATGTATACACTATATATTTTATAACTGACATTAAACAATATCTGTATAAAGTCGAATAAAAATATAACTAAAATGGTTTCCTCTATTTTTTTTTTTAAAATAATAATAATTAATTTGCTGTTATTGTTGTTGTTTCCGTTTGTGCAGACGCGCCTTCGCTTCGGAATGCAGCTTGGTATAGAAAATGTTACTAAATCCTAAATGAGAAGCGCCCCAAACGTTTGTCTCCCTCCAGCTCCCGCTCTCGCTCTGTTTCTCTCTTTATATATATATTAGTATATATGTGTATGTTTGTCTATCTCTAATCCTCGCCAGCTGGTATGGCTTCCTCTAGACGTCGCACGAGTTTAACACGCAACTCCGTCACATTGTCGCCCTTCAGTTGATCCTGCAAAACAAAAGAAACGGCTTGAAGGAACAGCAACCAAAAAGTATTCCACACACACACAACAAACACACACACACGTACAGTGAAAACTCTCTTGAGCGGACACACAAATGACAAACAAAATAAAACCTGCATTCATTCATATTTAAACATAATTTCTTATGTTTGTTAATGCAAAAAATAAAAATAAATAATGAATGATTGCAAAATTTTCCATTTCGTTTAAGAAATTGCAAAGTTTTTGAATTATTCTAGCAAAGATTTTAATTTTAAGAGCAATTTTTCAAATAAGATTTAAGTCGAAAAAAAAATTTAAAGCTAGTTTTAGTAGAGAAAAGTTTTTAAATTATTTTAGTTTTTTTTTAGCAAGCATTTTAATTTAAGTGCAATTTTCAAATAAGATTTAAGTTGAAAGAAGTTTTTTGCATTGCTTTAAAGCTTAATTTAGCATATAGAATTCTAATTGGATTCCAACCAGAAGCTCGAAAGTTAAAGAAAACATTTGCGCAAAAGGGAGCTGGTTCGCTTTAGTGGAGCTTTCACTGTACACGCGCAGACACTGAGTTCTAGTCTTTTAAATATATTATATATTATTTATATTATATATTTACTATATATATACATATATATATATACGTATGTACCTGAACAAACCAGCACTGCACCTCCAGCTGGACCATCTCGAGGGCGCCGCGTATGCAGCCGCTGAGTATGGCGCTGTAGCGTAGATTGGTCAGATCCTGCGGCAGCTCGACGAATTCCGTTAGCGGATTGGAGTCGAAGAGCAGCGAGAACTCATCGGAGGCCGGCGACCAATTGGAAATGGTGGGCTGTACATTTAAATAGATGCGGAATCCCTGCTGGATGCGATCGGCTGTCTCGCGCATCTCCAGGCAGCGCGGCGACGATGTCCTTGCCAGAAAGTCCTCGATCAGGCGCATGCCCATGTTGTAGCCAATCCGCTCCAGCTGCTTGTTCACATCCTCAACGTTCTCAAAGTCGCGCAGCATCTGTGTAACCAGTGCGCCGTACGTGAGCGTCAGGAACTCCGAGTTCTACGTGTGTGTGTGTGCGTGTGTTTTGAAGAGAAAATGAAAAGAAAATGCAATTTGAGCCAATAATAAAACGATCCAGAACCCACAAATGTTCAAATCTGTCGATAATGTCTATGCATAAGGTTGAACGTGTTGTAAAATACACAAAAAAATGTGTTTTATTTTGTATGATTCCGTTTTTACAACTATTTTTTTTAGGTTATGTTTACCAAACGTGATCGTTAACAGTGCTGTTAAGTTAACAGCGCGCGTTCTTTTTCGGCATCTGCAAGGTTGTAAATGCCTTTGTTGATGCAAAATTCAGCCGTGGCGCGCATTGTTAAATATTTTTAGTTGACTACTCCGACGTCTGGTAAAACAATTGACACACATGTTCAGTTAACATCGCGCGTCACTTTCACATTTTTGGAGGAATCACGCACCGAAATGCACACATACATTTAAATAAATACAAATATATTTGCAAATTGTATACAATCGAAAAAACGAGTCATGACCTGAGCTTAACATTAGACTTAACATTACGACTACATGGCTATGTTAAGTTTACAGAACTTAGGTTAGGTGTTATCTACAACAATCTGCGCAATCGCCGCCGCCGCCGCCGCCCGCCTATTCCGATTTGATGGCCGTTATGGTTATGCTCGGCGTTTGGTGTGGTGCTATCAGTTTGGGCGGCGCCCGCGCTGTGCCTCGGCTAAGCGTCGCACCGCCGCTCGCAGCCAGCGGCAAACTGACGCCATCCAAGCCGGCGGACTGATCGCCCTTCTCCTGGGCGGAATGAAAGCGACCGCCCTCGCCGCGCGCCCGATTCATGGCATGCCGATGGCGAGATTCGTGCAAATATTTACAGCGCTCCTTCGGGATGCGCGACTCCAGCTTGGCGCGCGCCTGCCGTCGTATCAATATCCGTTTATATTGCTTGGCATTCACATAGAGCGGCTCCTCGTCCGCCTCGCCCTTAGAGTTATCATCATCCTCGCTGTTTGTGTTCGTGCCCGTTGTGCTGGTGCTGACATCGGCGCTGCTCGCATTGCTTGCAGCACCGGCGCTTGTGCTGACTCCCATCGTGGTCGGCGTTGTCGTCTGCAGCTGCACTTGCACCTGAGCCTGTTGTTGTTGTTGTTGTTGCTGCTGCTGCTGTTGTTGTTGTTGCTGTTGCACATTGTTGCTGTTCTGGGCCACATTGTTGGCTGCATTGGCAGCCACCGCGGCCGCATTTACGGTCGTCATTTGCGGCAACATTATGATCTGTTGTCCCGCTGTGGGCGCCGCTTGGCCGGCACTGGGTGCCGCCGTTATTTGCACCAATTGCCCGTTGATGTTGAGGTAATGGGGCGCTGCCGCCGCCGCTGCTGCTGCCGCCGCCGCATTGGGATCCAGCTGTGTGATCGTGGGCGTCTGATAGAATATGGTCTGGCCATCGGGCAGCTGCATCACTTGCATCTGTGGCTGCTGTTGCGCTTGCAGCATTATTTGATTCGCCTGCAAGGGTATCAATTGCGGCTGCAGTCCGCCCGCCGCCCCCCCGCCGGACTGTGCCTGCGGCTGTTGGCCAATTATGATCTGAGCTGCGCCACCCGGCAGCATCGGCATCGGTATCACTTGTATTGGCTGTCCGGCATTCCCGACGCCAACTGTTGCCGTATTAACATTGTTGCCCGTCGCGCTGTTCGCATTGCTGTTGTTGTTGTTGTTGCTGCTGGCGGCAGCGTTGCTCATTCTTGTTGCTGTGGCTGTTGTGCGGTTACTGCTAAAATGGTTATCCATAGCGCGCAGGTTGCGCTATTTTGTTTGCCTCGTTTCCCTCTCACGCCCTCACTTACTGCAAAAGCGAATGTGAAGCCGATTTTGAGGGTGGGTGGCACTTCAATTGGTTCGTTCTTAGACTAGACCAAACAATAACTAATCTTACAATCTAGCGACCGGGAGTCGAGATCTATAGCCTGCTTTCAGTAGTTAACTTACCACTTTCTTGGCGTCCAATCTGGAGGCTTGTCGTGACATTTTGCGCCGCTTTTTTTTATTAAAAATAAAAATGCTACAAAATTCGTGAAAAACTTTTTTCTTCAGTGGTGGGTGTACTACACACGAGACACTTTTGCGATATATATTTAATTATCGATAGATTTGTATTGAAATCACGGTTACCACGATTGGTACAATGGTTTGGTACAAACTGGTACATTAGTTACTCACGAGCTCATTTGTATACGGAATGATACTTTTTATGCTCAACGGCTTTTAAGTGTGCATATTTGCTAAATTTACGGCCTGTAACAAAATTAAGTTTATGTATTATGTATGCTTTTATATTTAATTAAATTCGCTGTTTTGAACTTTTAAAAATATATCTTGTATACAAATCGTAGTGATATATAATGATACATTTTTGGTACCAATAGTTTTGCTAGGTGGCAGCTCTGATTGAAATGCGATAGACTTGTCCAAAACGAGCAACATTTATCGATTATATTGATATATCGGTACGACAATAACAATCCCAGTCCAAAGTACACAGAGTACCGCGGTTAACTGACTCCGCCAAAGGAAACACAATAAGATGGCTTCAACTGGACTGCTGGTCGTGTCCAACATTAAACAATTGGGCAAATCTTTACGCAGCATTGAAAAATACGTTCACTCGCTGTACATACATTTAAATGTGCCAGCGTCAACGCCGCCGCCACCTGTTTGGGGTCGTCTTATATCACAGTTGTATGCGGACAGCAGCAGCTACGTGGGCACTAAGGTGGATCTCCGCGTGCTGGTGGCACCGCTCAAAGAGCATCAGGCGGCCAGCGCTCTGCAGCTATGCAAGCCCGTTGATATGATATTCTCGGACACACATCAGCCTGAGCTCTGCGATAGGTTGCGCAGTGCGCTTAACATAAGTCAGCCAACAATTTTTCTGGGGGATTCTAACAGTACGGACGCACAGCTACCAGAAGCAGAAGGCCAGCCGGCCAGTCAGCAGATGTACCCGACAGTGGTATTGGGCGGCACCTTTGATCGCATCCATATTGGCCATAAGATATTCCTCACACAGGCCGTGCTCCGCGCCTGCAAGCGTCTGGTGGTGGGCGTCACCACGGCCGCGATGACTAAGGGTAAACTAACATGAACGGGCACTTTTCTTATCTCCCTTATCACTTATCACTTGCAATTATTTATAGGCAAAATATTGCCGGAACTAATTTTGCCCGTGGAGCAGCGTATTGCCGAATTGCGCGAATTCCTTTTAGACATTGATAATACCTTGCAATATGATATTGTTCCCATCGACGATCCATTTGGGCCGACTCAGCATGATCCAGACATGGACATGATTGTCGTGAGTGCCGAGACGCTGCGTGGCGGCCAAAAGGTCAACGAGATAAGGGCCAGCAAACAGTTGCGTCAGCTGGATATCTTCGCAATTGATATCGTGGAGAGCAATGTACACGATGGCATACACGAGTCAAAGGTCAGCTCCAGTAACACGCGCATCGATCTGCTGGGCACACGTTGGCGCCAGCCGGAGGTAACCTCCTCTCACTTTTTCACTGCACTTACAAGTTTCTCAACTGTTGTTATTTTGAGTAGGCGCGTCCTCAGCTGCCCGTGCGTCCCTATATCATTGGGCTGACGGGTGGCATTGCGTCGGGAAAGAGCAAAATGGCCGAGCGTCTGGGCGACATGGGCGCCCATGTCATCGACTGTGATAAGGTGGCGCATGATGTATATGAGCCGGGTCAGACGTGCTATGCGAAGATTTTGAAGCACTTTGGCAACGAGATACTGGCCACTGATGGGCGCATCGATCGCACCAAGCTGGGCCCGCGAGTCTTTGGTAATGCCCAAGAGCTGCACACGCTGAACTCCATCGTTTGGCCGGAGCTGATGGTGGAGGTGAATAGACGTCTGGCTAACTTGCGTGCCGCCAGCCAGGTGCCCAAGGTGGTGGTGCTGGAGGCAGCTGTGTTGCTGAAAGCAGGCTGGGAGCCCAACTGCCATGAGGTGTGGTCCATGATCGTGCCGCCCGAGGAGGCGATCAAGCGTGTCATGGAACGCAACAACCTCAGCGAGGACGAGGCGCGCAAACGTCTCGCCAGTCAAGTTAGCAACGCTGATATTGTGGCCAAATCCCAAGTGATATTCAGCTCGCAGTGGGACTTCGATTTTACGCAGCGGCAGGCGGAGCGCGCTTGGCAAATGCTCAACAAGGAGCTGGATGGCCGAACGCACAGCAGCCTGTGATGGGCGATATTAATAATTGCCAGCTTGATTTGTTTTATTTGTTAGTTGTCATTGTTAATGCATTTCTATAAGTTTTTTTTTGCTTAATTTTAAGTCGAAAGTACAAGGAGCAAGCCTGGTTAATAAGATGGGGAAAACACTAGAACTTCAATTTAATATTCAAGCTAACCGATTTAGTGGCTTTCGCCCTTTTTGCCGGAGACGCGCTTAAAGTCCGTCATCTTGGTTGTTATAATGGGCGAGCCTATAAAGCCAATATAATCGATTTGGGTTATGTCGCCACCCGATTGATTGTTCTTCACAAAGATCTGTATGTTTTGCACATTCTGGAATTTCACATAGCGCAGATTGACGGGGTTGCCGTTCTCCAGCTCCTTCTCGCCCAGGCTGCAAGTCACCAAATACAAGGTTAACATTTCCAATTAGCTGAATTTTGCAAAACTCACGTCAGATCCTGCACGCTGCTCATGGATTCCGCCATGTCAAAGTCAATGGTTCGCGGCTGATTGATGAACAGCTTGACGTCCTTGGGTCCCAGTTGTGGGGGTGCCTTGAACTTCAGCGAGTGTATCTTGACGGCCTGATTAAAGGTTATGGACAAAATGAGCTGTTCATCGCAGTCGGACTGCAGAAAGCCACCAGCCGACGCCAGAGCATGCTTTAGATTGTGATCGTCCGATTCATTCAAGCACTCGCACTCCTGCTTCGAGATGAACGTATTGAGCTCCATCTGTGTGGGTGGGTGTGTGTGTGTGAGTTATGTGGTGAAAACATTTGGAATATGAATATCAGCGCCTTACCAATCCCTGGCCATAGTCTTCGCCGGCCTCCTCGGCGACGCCCGTGCCAATATGCTCCTCTATTTTGGCTTCCAGACCCATTATATTGGCGCCTTGAATACGGTCGATTTTGGTCCTGTTGCGATAGAATATGAAAGTTGGCATAGCAGAGACACCCTGGCCGGCGGCTGTGTCCTGACATTTGTCCACGTCCACTTTCAGGAATATGGCTTTGGGATATTTACTGGGAAACGTGTCAAACACGGGCGCAATCCTTTGACAGGGTCCGCACCATGTTGCTGTAAAGTCCACAACAACCAGGCGAACACCTGCCTGAGCTAACTCCGCTTGGAAATGTGATTCGTCGTTAATAACACGTACTGCCATGTTTACTTTCTCAAAAATTGAATAAAATGCAAAATGACTGGCAGGTTTTACAAAAAGAAAAGCGAATTACTCGATTTTGGCTCGGAGATTCTCTCTATCGAAACCTATCGATAAACTGCGAATTGCAAACGCTCCAGCTCTAAATATGGCGTCTGAATAGAAGCAAGAAGAAGAGTGCTGATAAAAATTCTTTGCGGTCGCCGCAAAAAGTGATGAATTAATTGTTAAAAGTTATGATTATTTAAGCCTTAGCCTACAAAATAGCTAGTTTGTAAAAAGAAAAAATACTAAGCAAAATGGATGTTCAACCCCCAAGAGGTAAGCTCAATATTTGCAAAATCTTTGCCCACACACACACACACATACGCACGTTGCAGAACGCAGCTAAAAAAAATTGATGTGCTTTTTTTTTACCTGTTTTACAGATGCAAGTTTACGCAATATAATTGATAAATTGGCCGAATTTGTGGCACGCAATGGACCCGAGTTCGAAGCAATTACCAAACAAAAGCAACAGAATAATCCAAAGTTTGAATTTCTCTATGGCGGCGAATTCGCCAACTACTATCAGTTCCGTGTGGCAGCGGAGCAGGCAAGTACGTAAGCGACAAAATTTCCATTTATTCCATTCTGACTGAACGCTTTTCTCTATAGTGCTGAAACAACAGGGCGGCATGCCCACAGGTGCGCTCTATATGCAACAACCGCCGCCAACTCACGCACACTACGGGACGCAACAGCAGCAGCAGCAGTCGCAGCAGCAGCAGCTCACGCCCAACATGCATGACAATGTCCAGGACAGCATGCAGCAGGCGCAACAGAAATCTCAGCATATGTGGCCGCCCAATGCAGGTGCGAGTCCGGCAACCGGACCAGGTCCAGCGCCAGCAAATCCCCAGTCAGCGAACGGCAGTGCGCTTGCCATGAGTCTGGCCACACAATTGGATGCGATCAAAATGCAACAGAATACGCTGCGGGATCAGATCAAACAATCGGATGCGAATCTTTCCGCACAGCATACGGTAAATAACTATACCTATTTGCTCTCTCTGTTCACAGGTGTGACTTCTCCTCTATAAACATGCATACATATATTTATTTTTGCCAAACATCTCGTGAGAGTTCTCCCTAAGGAAAGCAGCTCTACTTCAGTGTTGACTGCCGCTTCAAAAACTAGCTGAATCCAATAAACAGGGTTGCGAAATTTCCTCTGAAAACAGCCAAATTAAGCTTGCAAATAGCTGAATTGTCAACACTGTTTTACATTAATTGAGTTTCCACCAAAACGTTTCCACTTTATTCTCAGAAACTTGTTTGCATTGTTGTTCCCATTTACGAATGCCTAGACAAAGGAACCATTATCTATGGTTATATATTCAATATAAGATCCTGCTATTCAGTCCATTTTCAGGTCATTCCATTCTGATTCCTTCTCAACCCCTTTACATTTACTTGAATATTGGTATTTTAAGATTGTATTTACACCTTTGTAACTTGCTCACCAAATGATGTACACATCTTTCCATATTATGTTCTATATATAACGTTATGGAGTTTTCAAACTCCACGTCAAAAGAGCGCAGACGTGTAAAACAAAAGACGTTTGCCGAAGTGCAGCTGAAATATTAATATATATCTATATAAATCTTCTTGATCCAGCAACAACTGTCCAGCCCATGTCTACTTATATCATATCTATGCCAAAAAGTCTTACTTCTGACGTTATCATTGCATTAATTCCCTTTTGGCCATTTATCGGATCGTTTTATTATATCATAGAGTTGCTTTTTATAGTTTTTATGCAAAAAACGATTGTGTTTTTTTATGATATCGTGACTAAATTCGAAAACTAGGAGCTTCACAATGCTTCCCTCAGAGAAGCAAAATCTTAACCACGTGGAACACAACTATATTTTACACTTTTAACAGACATTAACTGAAAATCTGATGTATGTCCGCAAGATTGTTGAATCTTCGGCATCTCGAACATGACTTTGCCTTCTGTGCTCTTTGTAGCATATCAGTCGAAATTTAACTGACGTCCCTTATTATATATTATTATATAGTATGTAATTAAACCAACTTTTATATTTTCAAAAATATACAACAAATTCCTTCTTTTAATGGAAACCTTTCAAATTTCTGAAATCGTGCTATACCAAGGCTTTGAATATACACCTTCAACTGGTCTGGTCTTCCTCTCCTGCTTTGCATCGGGGCATAATTTCCTTTTTTTTTATTAACTGTGTGTGTGTGTGTGCGTGTGTGTGGTATTATTCTACAGTCCCTCGTCTGGCCCGAATATATTATGTGTATATATAATAATATATACTTTCAGCTTTTATAAAACTGCATTGAACTTAATGAATCACGATTTACAATATGTTTATATTAATTTTTTAACTATCGAATTAACAATTTTACAATGCTACATTAAATTTTTGCTTTATTGTATATTTTTTGAAACATAAAACCTAAAAAAAAAAAAAAATTCAAATAATACGAAACCACTCTTCATACCAACTGACAAAAAAAAAATAAAAACAAAAATGTGTATAAAAACAAAACTCAAATAATTATTAAAACTAAATAAACGAAATCCTCGTTTATTGTCGCTCTTGAAATATGAAAAAACAAATCACAAAAACAAAAATCTTTATGCGCGCGCCCAATTATAAACCAACGTCAAATCACCGAAACGAATGAAATGAAACGAATGTGAAACCTTTAGGCGCTGATGACACAAAAGACAAAGCAAATCGACGATGCGATGGCGGCGGCCCAGACGACGCAGCTGGAGCAATTGGCCACCGAGCAGGGCATCGTGTTGAGGGAATTCGATGGCATCCTCCAGCCGATCATTGAGTCCTGCACCAAGGACAGCATCTCAGCAGGTAAATATATAGATATATATGTATATGTATATAGAACTAGCTAAAGCGAGTGCCTAAATCTAGTATTTAAATCTTACTATGCGTTTACGTCAGTTAACTTTTTGAGCTAGACAAACTGCAAAAGAAATTCCAAATTTGAATAATTAAAAATCTTAAACTTAAAAAAAAAAAAAATGATAAACATTTTCATAAACTTAATTTGCCCAGAGACAATGACAATATGAGTAACCCGTTTGATATTGCAATTTTAGGCAAGAACTGGATTTTACAGCATTCAACCGACAGCGCAAAAATCAATGTCGTTTTACAATATCTTTTAAAGAAGTATGCCTCAGTTTATATATAATCAATGATCTTTTAACATTTATTAATTACCATGTGTTTCTTTCTTTCAACGAGTGTTAAACGAGAAACTAAACGAAACGAAATCGAAACGAAATCGAATCGAAACGTAACGAAACGAAACGCATGAAATGCGAAACGAAAACGAAGCGAGAGAGCGATGTCTTGTGCAAGAGAGAGCGTGTGAGACGAGCGAGAGTCGTGAGAGCGAGAGTCGTGAGAGCGAGAGTCGCCTACTCGCTGAGTTCAGAAAAAAAAAAAATAAAAATTAATTCGTTGATTCGTTTTAAAAGAGAGACATATTGAAGATGCAACCGGGACTCAATAATTATTTGAGTCTTGAGCGTAGTTAGGCGGCAATAAACAGTTGCTTAGTTAAGACACAACAAACACACAGACACACACGCTCATAAACACACAACCACTTACACACACACACATGCAATACTACACACACACACACACAACAAACACTTTTGGCAAATGTTGTTGTGCGTACAGAAAAAAGAAATATGGACAAAAAAATATGTTTTTTCGTTTGTTAATTTATTTTTAGGGCTTTGCTCAATGGTTCAACGTTTCAGCAAAAATTGCATCTTATATATTTAGTTAATGATATACTCCATCATTGGTAAGTTCGCAAAAAACAACCCGAAATAGCCACAAAAAAAAAAACAAACAAAACAAACTAAGTAACAGAGCGAAAATTATGAGAAAGACAAAGACTTAAAACCCTTGCAGATCAGGGATATCGACTAATAGATACTATAGGATATTTTTGGTACTGTGGTCCGATCTGAATATAATTTTAATTCACTTTTTATTTATATGCCCCTCTGTTATATTCCTTGACAAAATTGTAATCAAGGCTGGATTGAAACTGAACCTGTTAGATCTCGGAATTCCCATTTGTTTTTAATTATTAACCGAACCATAAAACATCTCCATCGGTCGCTGATGCTATTAGAGAATATAGCCCGAAATTTCTATATGAAAATAGTTAATATTTGCACTATTTTCAGGTAGAACGGGCAAATGTAGGTTTAAAATTTGAATTGGAATTAATAAAAATTGTGAAAATATGTGTGTTAAGCAGAAGAAGCCGAGTTCAAAGATGTGTAAAGCTGGAAGGGATTTGGTTGAAATAAACAGCAACTACACCTTAGGCCCAGATTATATTACACTCTGCAAGGGTATTATAAAAAGAAATTATAGCTAATAGGCAAAGCAAAACTTTGTTGCTTAGTTTAAGCGCAGACAGACAGACAGACAGACAGACGGACGGACGGACGGACAGACAGACGAACTAGCTTTGGGCTCCCGTCCAGCTGAGATCGTTAGAGCGTTGCGAGACGCAGGCACACGTTTGTTTAAGCGCCAAAATCTATTTTACAGCATGCGCAAAAATATCAGCGATTTGAAGAACAGCCTCGAGAATGTCGTAATACCGATGTTCTGCAGCGCGGACCTGAGTAAGCATCCGGCAGAGCCATCTTCCATTTACAACGCCAGACTAATTCCTTGATTTCTTTTTGTCTAGTTGCCAACAATGATCAGCGCCAGAAGCTCTCCAAGCTGTTGTCTCTGTGGGAATCGAAGGCCAAGTTCTTTGATGCGTGCGTCATATCCAAGCTACAATCGCCGGACTCATCCATGCAGGAGTACAAAACGAATCTGCAGAACACGCATCATGAAATTGTCGCGAAATACACGCAGACGACAAAGGCCACGCTGGACAAGTGAGTGGGAGAGTGGTTTAAATTGTAACCCAATTCAAACAATATTCCCGCTTACAGCTATCAGAAACAGCATCAGATTTTTATGCAACATGCCACGCAGCAAATAGCCCAGTTGGAGCAGCAGAAGCTGCAGCTGGAGAAACAAATTCTCGTTGCACAAAAGGCACAACAGCAGCTCCAGCAGCAGCAGCAGCAGCAAGCGCCTGGCACGCCCCAATCGAAATCCATACCTTCTCTGATGGCGCAACGCATTGCCATGCCCGGCGCGGATCAGGAGCATATGCACACGCCGCCGCCGCCGTCGTCGTCAACGCACGAGCATGCGCAGCCGGGCAACAACATCTTCGCGGGCTACCAGCAGCAACAACAGCCGCAGCCACAGCAACAGCAGCAGGCGCCGCCGGGCAACCACTATGTGGATCCACGCGGTCCAAACTTCTTCATTCCGGACATGTCAAAGCCGCCGCCAGGTTTTCCAGCGCCCATTCACGGCCAGGTTCCGCCACAGCAGCAGCAACAACAGCAGCAGCCATTGCCTAACCAGTACAATCAGCTGGCAGTCACAGCTGGCGATCCGCCCGTGGATTTGGGTGTGCTGAACGCAGCGATACAAGCGGTAATGCAGCTTCAGCATCATCAGCAACACCAGCAGCGACATCCCGACGAGCAGATGCAGCTGCAACACCAGCAACACCAGCAACACCAGCAGCATCATCAACAGCAGGCGCAGCAGCCGCCGCCCTTTGCACAAATTCCGCTCAATAATCTGGGCCAAGCGGTTGACCCTAACGTAGACATGGGCGCCCTTAATGCGGCCATAAATGTTGTGCTGCAGCAGCGGCCGGATGAAACGCTCGGCGAGCAGCTGCCCCATACGGACTGTGATCTGGATGCCGCTGAGCAGTCCATGCTGCCGCAGGAGCCGCAAGTGCCGACAGCGCCGTATTATGATCTGCCAGCCGGTCTAATAGTTCCACTCATACGGCTGGAGGACTACAACTACAAGCCGCTCGATCCGGCGGACATACGCTTGCCAGCGCCGGCGCCGCAAAGTGAACGCCTCACAAACGCATTGAATGCCTTCTATGCGGCGCCCTCGCACGATCGTCCCCGGGACAAGTACGTAGCCTAACCCGAAATAATCCAAATCGATATAAACTAAATTGCTTTCAACTTACAGCGAGGGCTGGGAGAAGCTGGGCCTGTACGAGTACTACAAGGTGAAGAATGCGGCGCGCAAGCAAAAGGAGGAGGAAATCAAGAATGGCACGCGCGACAAGTCACGCTCACCCAGTCCCATTCTGCTGGAGAAAGTCAAGAAGAGCAACAAGCGCTGCTATCGGTGGGTCAAGATCAATCAGTTACCATTACAACAGTTATTTTATATATATCCTACTTGCTTTCAGCTCCAAAAGTCGAAGTCGTTCACGTTCCCGCACGCCCATCAGTCGCAATAAATCCCGCTCACGCTCCAAGTCATGTTCCGAGGAACGCGCGAATACGCCGCCGCCGCAGCGCAATAGGATTGGAGGTGGCGCAGGGGGTGGAGGAGGTGGCGGCGGCGTCGGCAGCAATCGCAAGGTCCGCAATCGTTCGCCTCGACACGAACGGGACAGCAACACGCGTGAGAATCGCGCGGAGAGGAACAATAGCAACACCAGCAGCAGCAGCAGCAGCAACAACAACAACAACAATAATAATAATAACAATAATAATAACAGCAATAATGGCGGCAATGTAAACAATTCCAGACGCGTGGAACGCGACAGATCGCCCACGCCGCCCAGTTTCTTGTGAGTGCTCCGCTAATCCCAGCACCTAGACCAATTGTAACTTCTGACTCTTCTCTTTCTTGCAGTGGCAGCAGCTTTGCCAAGCCGCAGGAGTTTATTGAGGAGACAAATAAGGGCCATCAGATGCTCATGAAGATGGGCTGGGGCGGCACGGGCACCGGCCTCGGCTCCAAAAGCCAAGGCATCGACACGCCCATTTCGGGCGGCGAGGTGCGCGATCGCAAGGACATGTACAAGGTAATCGCCAGAAGATCTCCATATGATTAATTTTATAACTTATTCCAAATACAAATAAAAATTGTAAATTGAAATGCAATTAACATTTCTCTGTTTCTTGCACTTTTAGGGCGTGGGCAACAACCTGAACGATCCGTTCGAGAGATTCCGCAAAAACAAAGGCGCCGCCTTCGCGCATCGCATGAGCACAAGAGATTACAAAGCCTAGAGGCGCCTGCCATGCCCCTCCACCCCCAACCCCTTCAACTGGTGTCGCATTTCTGTTCTTTTACTTCTTCCGCTAGCCAAGAGAATACATTTTTTTATAAAGCAATATCGAAACTTGTTTATTATTATTAAATCACGCGACCACATTGAACGCCGTCTGGGCAGCCTTGGCGTTGACCTTCTCGAGCACCTGGAGCAGTCCCTTGCCGGGACCACACTCAAAGGTGCGCGGAAAGTCGACGCCTTGTTGCCGCTCGTAGAGCTGGTGCAGCGTCTGCTCCCATTTCACGGGTCGCACAATTTGCTTGGGCAGCTGGCGTAGAATGTGCGTTGCATTTCTGTACGGCTTGCCGTCCACGTTGGAGTAGACGCGTACGATCGGATCCTGCAGGCGTATCGACTTTAGAGCCTTGCTAAACGGCTCCACGGCGCTCTCCATGAGCGGCGTGTGGAAGGCTCCGCTGACAGCCAAACGCTTCATGCGGCGTATTTTCAGCGCCTTGGCGTTCTGCTCCAGAAACTCGAGGGCCTGCACGTTGCCCGCCACGACCTTGCAGTGCGGATACATGTAGTTGGCTATGCCGCAATAGGGCGACTCCACGCCATTGTCCAGGCACCATTGCTGCGCCTTGCTGCATGCCTCGCCCAGATTGGTGTCCGGGCCGTACAGTGTCATGACCATGGCGCCTGGCGCCAAATCGCAGGCAGCCTGCATGGCATTGGCGCGTACCTGCACCAGCTGCAACGCCTTATCGAAGGGCAGTGCGCCCGCATAGACGAGCGCTGTGATCTCGCCCAGACTGAAGCCGGCGGCTGCCACACAGCTTTCGATGGCTTTGGGTCGCTCTTCGCGCAGCTGCTCCAGGGCGGCCAGCGAAGAGACCAGCACGGCTAGCTGTGCGTATTCGGTGCGATTGAGCTTCTCGCGGGGACCCTCCAGACAAATCTTGAGCAAATCGTATTTGAGCACTTCGTTGGCCAGCTCAAAGATGCGACGGGCGCCGGGAAAACGCAGCAAATCCTTGGCCATGCCCACGTACTGTGTGCCCTGGCCGGGAAACAGCATCACGCTCGTCTCCTTGGGATCAATGGCCGGCCGGGTGGCGCTCTGGAGAGGCTCCGCGAGTTCATTGAGCAGCTGCTGTCGCTTGGCTGCGCTCGCATCTGGCTGTGTAGCTGTTGGCTCTGGCGTTTGGCTGCTGCTGCTCCAGCGGCACCAGCTCCAGTTGCCCGGCAGATTGGTTTTACGCACGAAATGCCGTGTTTTTGCGCCGAGCATAACTTGTTTTTTCCTATTTATATAAAAAACGCGGCCTGAAATGAATGCATAACAGCTGTTTGAGCTTGCCCAAACTAACGCTAGATGGCGCCAGCATTGGCTGCGCAAGTGGCGCCCTACAGCAGACGTGTCTGTCAGCACGCCTGTTGGCCGTTTCTTTTGAAATACTTTCGATTTCAAATGCGTTGAACTTGATTTATGTATGTTGGCCAAAACTAATATTGGCTATGACTAAGATTCGTTTTTGGTCAATTCCATTGATGATGGACATTGTTGTTGTCTTACTCATCGATTTGTGGCATTGAATACATCTTAGTCATGTGCGTCTGTCTCTGCGCACGCGTTTCTTATTAATTAATTCGGCGCTAGAAAGGGCATAAAAATGTCGGTTTTGATGTTAACGGCCTGTTGCTTATTAGAAATGCGAGCATTCCTTGGCCAGTTGCAGAGTTTCTTGAACTTGAGCAGAACCAAGCAGAAAAAAAAGGGAAATGAGAAGATTCTTTAGCAGACCGGTAAAGGAGGATGGCAAAGAATAAACGGCAAATGGTATGAATGCGCCGGCAAAGTCAGACGCGGACGTGACGCACACCACTTTCGCCCTTAGTTCAAGGAACACGCCTGCCGCAACAGCAACAACACAACGATCCCAGCAGACATTGGCCCTCCTTTCAGCTCTGTTGCCAAGGACCAAGCTCGTCTAGACACATCAGAGCGCGAGCGCCGATAAAGCTGAAGCTGATGCTGATGATGCTATCTAATAGAACGAGAACCAGTTTGCTTTTGGCTGCCGAAAAAACCGACAAGAGAAAAAAAAAACCGATCCAGCAGTTCGCGCGGACACATTTGAAGCGGTAGATGAGTAGATGGCTGCGCTGGCCAGGTACAAGAATGAGATAGGAGCATAAATAAGATCGTTGACATGGGCAAGTGGCGTGGTCTTTGCTTTTCTTCTTCTTCTTTCTTTTTTTTTTTAATTCAGGTTGTGAAATACGTAGCATATGCAAACGCGCACACACACACACACACATGTGTGTCTGTATTTATGAATGAGACTGGGTCCAGGCTGGATCTGGAGCTGTTTTAGACCACAATAACAACTGTAAAGCGAAAAATGATACAAAAAAATTTTAATCTAATGAAATGCATACTTTAGTAAATGCCAAAGCAACTTTTTTATTCACATTCTTGCTCGTTCTGCCTTGAGACATGCGAATTATACAAGCATATGTCTATATGCCATATATGCATATTTATGTCTATATATATTGTGTATTCTTGAATTTCAGTGTTGTTTTTCACAGTACGTGCCGCCGTTACCGTTAGATTTTGAACAAACTTGCAAATACCACAGGAGCAGAACAACAACACGTACCAGCACATGCCAAACATAGTTGCCTATGTGTGTTTGTGAGTATGTATGTGTGTGTATAAAAAGTATGCAAAATTGCAATTGCGTCTTATTAAATGCGCACGCATTGCGCATACGACCCGTTTCCGCATGAGCAGACCAGCTAAAGAAGCCAAGAGACAAAAAAAAACTCGGCCGAAAGTGTACATTGACCGGCATCAACCAGCAGCACTGGCCAAAAATATAAAACACGCATGCGCAAGTACCAATAAAAGCTTTCATGTAAAATTAGAACAGCAAATGCAGCAAAAGCAAATTTTGACGTCGGCCATTAAGAGAAACCGTTAAGCGCTCAATGTCAGTAAAACGTCAATGCTGCTGCTGCAGCAGCAAGCACTTGCTCTGCTCTGCTCTGCTCTCACGTAAAATGCGTGCATGTAAAGCAACAACAAGAAAAAAACCTTTTTTTCCCGGTACGTCGAATATTAAATGCTCTTGCAGACACACGTCTCAGAAGGGGTTTTATGCAGAAACTACGACCGATTGTTGTAATGGGATATATCAGACAAATCTATCCAAATATTCTATGCACTGTCTGCAACAAAAATACAAATCTTTGCAAAGTTTCATACAGAAATGTTCCGTCTAAGCGTTACAAAACTTGTAACAAAATAAAAATACTCTTAACTTAGCAAGGGTATAAAAAAGCGAGAGTGCATTTGAGATGAGAGGGAAATTATGCAGTAAGCGCTGTTGTTGGCCTTGCTCTGCTGGGGCGTTGCCATACCATGTGAAAGCACTATGATCCACACATATGCAAATGCTATGAGTGTGTGTGAGCATGTACATGTATTTGCATATTTATGTTAATCTAACACAATCATTAACATGTTTTATATGTATGTAGCGTATAATGCGTAGGCGTAAAGCTCGTGACGCAGAAATGCTGACCAAAATATGTTTATGAATGAAATGCCCGTATATACAAATTCACACATAAACATATTTCACCACGGCCAGCAAACGTGTGTTGCCAACGGAATTCCCCTAGCAACAAGGTAAACTCAACTGTGGGGCAGCCGCCATGAGCCAGCCACAGCTAGCCACGCGCTGGCGCTCACTTTCTCCCACAGGTTGACCGCCAGCAGCAGCGCCGGCTTCCTCATTACATTATTATTACAAAATTAAATTTTCAAGGTGTTTGATTACATGCCGCCGGCACACGCTGTAAGCCATTATCAGTCCCAACAACAGTAAAAGCCGCGCATGAATCGGCGCAAAAGGCAATTCTGTTGAAATTGCCCTTGGCATTGACTAAGCACACCAAATAAGAAAAAGGGAAATTATTTATTTAATTGGCATCCTTTCATGTCTGACGTCGGTGCAGTTCTAAGCACAGATTGTTATTTTTTTTTCTTTCTTTAATGAGCTTAAATCGCGGCGCCGGCGCGCCTTTTCGCTTACGCATGCGTTCGCTCTCTTTACTCCTACCCAGGGGCGGGCGCACACACGCGCTCATGAGAACCCGAAGCTGCTCCTGCGCTCTGCCCCTGTTTTTGCATACGTATAAAAGCTAACAACTTTGGGCGAAGCTTTCATTTGAGTTCGCAGCTTATCAGGTGACGGGTCGGTGGTTGTTTGTATTCAAGTGTTCGCTCTTCTGTTCGTTTAACCGCCAAACACTTTAATAATAACACGTATACGACAAGTTCGCCAGTGGGGCAGGTGCAAGTGCATGTGAATTGTTGAAAAAACTTCTATTTGGAATTGGAATTTATATAAAAAAAACAACAACAACAACAACAATGCGCGTAAAGGTGAGTTGCAATAAATATAGAAAAAATGCAATTATTTCGAAACTGTTAAAAATCCCACAAAAGACAATTTAAAAGTTAATGTTGCAAATTTCCCACTATTTGTGCAATATGTGCGAAATAGTGGTCAATTTACAGCATAAACGTTTAATTGCCTTTTATGGCTGATATTGAGAGTTGTCGCTGCTGGTTAAAGAGGGGTGTGTACCATGCAAACCTGTCCACAGCCAGCAAGATCACCTGTACAATGTGCTAAAAATAAAAAAACCAAATGCGCTTTTGTTCTCTGTAAAACACTGCCAAAAAAAAATCAAATAAGCATAATGCGCTTCGAATGCGGAAATGTGAGCGCTTATTACATAATTTCCACCTCAACTCTTTGCAATCGGGGAAGTTTCGCACATTAAAACGGGCAATTTACAAAAAAAAAACAAAAACAAAAAGTACCAATTTGGCTGCGTCGACTTGCAAATGCGCTCCAGTTAATGTTTGTGCGAGCTTGTGACCCAGTTTGTTGCCCCCCCCCCCCCCCCCCTCCCACAAGGTGGCAAGGACAGCCGCGTCACGGCGCCAGCTGGCGTCAGCCAAAGCTGTTTATCCACATACAAATGCAGTTGCTGGCTGGGAAATTAATTTGTATTTTGTTATTTATTTTTTTTGACTAATTCTCTCGCTTTTGTCCTGCAGTTCGTTCTGCTCGCGCTGATCCTCGCCAGCTGCCTGCTGAGCGCGACGCGTGCCCACTGTTCGCTGGACGATATGAAGGCGTTCGCCATGGAGGCGTGCGAGCGCCTGTTCCAGCGGGACGAGGGCAGGGAGCGGCGGTCCATAGACTACGGCGATCATCATGCGAATAAATTGTCGCGTAAGTATTTAAATGCATTTAAATAAGGTCACAAAGTCAGTCAACCCAGCCGAAAAAAAATGAAGACAAAAAAATAAATGGAAACGGTATCCGAATCGGAATCGGAACTGCAAAACACGTTTACCACAACAAAAAAAAAATCCAAAAAACATTAATTAAACAAAAAATCAATATAAGCAATTAACCGTATTCAAGGCGCAAGTTCATGACAAGAAATCGCCATTTAATTCGATTTTTCTCCGAATCCCTTGCAGATGAGAAAATGCACAAAGGTCAGCATTATGTCGGGCGCAGCAGCTATCCGCACGGCGGCTACCTGAAGGTCAGCGAGCAGCACTTCCATCGCCTCATCGGGATGGACGTGATGCCGCGCTACAAGCCCCGCAAGCAGCACCAGATCATGAAGCTGCGCCCCAAGCGGGACAGCTCCGCCAAGCACTACAACAACATCTCCTACTGCTGCTACCATCGCTGCAACGACGATTTCTTCTGCTGAGCTACAACAACAATGGAGGAGTCCCAGAAATAGTCAGCAACTGTTTCCGTCCCTAGCATAAGATATATATATATATATATTGATTTATCATATTTGTAACGCGCTCACTCTTATAGAGTAGGTACCTTAATTTGTTGCCCTGGCAGCGGGCCAGCAGATCTTGTCACAGTATTACACCGTAGAACAATGCTTAAAAGTATTAAGTTAAATAAGATTCTAGATCGTAAGACCTAATATCAAATACAATATTTATCTTTACATATATAAAACGGTTTGTTCTGACTGACTGGAAAGTTGGAAGACGGGGCGATTCCAACCGCATGTGTGGAAAAATCGCGAAAAACGATTGGATGAAACTTTTTTTTGGTTAACCATCCGATCTCATTTTCAAAGTTCTTTGAGAGAATTCATTTTGAAAGTGCCACGGTCAAGGCCGGGATATACACGCTGTTATCCTATATAGACATTGGTCAAAATTTCCCACACCCATAACTCGGTCAAATCTGATCCGATTTTAACGAGATTTAGCCTTTTGCTCATGGTTTGGACTTTAAATCAATTTGGCATCCAAATCTGACAACCTTATTTTTGGTCCAAATTCATATGAAAATGGAACCCTCAAATATCCTAAAGAGACATATGTAGGTCGAAATTTCCCAACCCCATAACTCGGCCAAATCTCATCCGAATTTTACGAGATTTTGCTTTTTGCTCATGGTTTGGCCTCTAGATAAATTTGGCATCTAAATCTGACAACCTTATTCGGAGTCAAAATTCATGCCATATTTCACCCTCAAATATCCTATATAAACATAGGTCACACTTGCATGAGTGCTTTGGATATATGCAGACATGAATATGTGGATATATGCATGCATGCATACATACACACATATATGCATACATACATACATACATACATACATACATACATACATACATACATACATACATACATACATACATACATACATACATACACATACGTATGTACATATATACATACATGCACACATACATACATACAAACATACATATGTACATACATACATACATACATACATATATACGTACATACATACATACATACATACATACATACATACATACATACATATATACGTACATACATACATACATACATACATACATACATACATACATGCATACATACATACATACATACATACATACATACATACATACATACATACATACATACGTACGTACATACATACATACATGCATACATACATACATACATACATACGTACGTACGTACGTACATACATACATACATGCATGCATCTACATACATAGATACATCTACATACATCTACCTACATACATCTATCTACATACATCTACATACATACATCTACATACATATCTACTTACCCCCTCCACCTCCTCCTGCTCCACCGCCTCTTCCACAAGCTGCTCCTCCACAGGCCGTTGGAGCCAACGTTTCCTGCCTTGATGAATTTCAGCAAAGCCTACTTGAATTCTTGAGAATCGAGGAGGAGAGCACTTGACAGAAATTCGTTTTATTTAAATTTGCCGCACAGCTTGGTCTGCGTTTGGTATTAGAAAACAAACATGCATGCATACATACATACATAAATGCTGACATACATACATGCATACACTAACACACGCCCACACACACACACACACACACACACACACACATATATGTATATAAAACTTATATGCCATCGTATTTTCGCAGCATGTTAAAAAGGGGAGTTATTTTTATTTCCGATTAAAGCTGCAGACAATTCCAGATAGATTTAATATTCCCTTTTACCTCTCCCCAATTGAACTTGCCACTAATTAAAAAAGAAGCCTTTTACCATGCGCCTTTCTATACGATTCGTATAGCTCCAAGTGAGGATTATGCACTTTGGTGACATTTCCTTGATTTAACAATTGTGATACTTAATAATAGCAAAAGAAAAGGTTAATTGTTCTCTTTATACGCTCTCTCTCTCTCGCTCTCGCGCTCTCTATCTATCTACTTCACAATTATCCTTTAATCTTAATCTATTTATTTCTCCATCTCTCTCTTTCATTCTCTTTATCAGTGGATAACATAATCTTTACTTCTGTTTATATTCTCGCTAACCACTTTGTATGTATCTCTCTCTCTCTCTTCTTCTCTCTCTCTGTTTTTCTTCCTCTCTCTCTCTCTCTTTCTCTTCCTCTTTCTCTTCCTCTTTCTCTTTATCTATCAATTTCACATTTACTTTCTACCCGATCTTCGGTCTTTTACACTTAATCTATTTATATCTCCATCTCTCTTTGCTTCTCTTTATCTGTCTATATCCTACCCTTTTCATCTGTTTATTTTCTTGTATCCATCCCTCTTCCTCCTTTCCCTTTCTCTCTCTCTCTCTCTCTCTCTCTCTCTCTCTCTCTTTCCCTTTCCCTTTCTCTCTCTCCCCCCTCTGTCTAAAACTTACTATTCATATCTATCCATCTCTGTCTCTGCCTTTCTCTCTAGCCTCACTCTACCTCTCTCTCTCTCTCTCTCTCTCTCTCTCTCTCTCTCTCTCGCCATCTCTCTCTGCCCCTCTCTCTTTCTCTCCTGTTGTTGGGTGCACACATACTTCTCAGTTAAGTTTTCTATTTAAATATTCGATTGAAAATTATAAGAAACGAAACGAACCCAAACGAATCCAAGTTGAGGAAGGTTTCCGATTGCATTTCCCGGAAAGCGCAGCCAATGGACAAGTGCAGCAGCAGGCATTGAGTGAGGGGATTTAAAAACCCAACGATGCAGTAAATGGAGCTCCACTTTGCTGTTGGCAATAGTCGCGTGGATAACTATGTGGAGCACAAATCTCAATCTCTGGTTAAATGGACTTTTGCTGCTCTCGTGCCTGCAGAGCGTGCAGCTAAAGAAATATATCGTAAAGACGGACGGATGCAAGATCGAGGATCCGTATCCGTATGATGCCGAAGTGTGGCGAAACTTTAAGCGCATGGAGTACACGGCCTGCAGCACACTGCAGCCGCTCACCCGGATGGAGTACAATGCCTCCTCGGAGTTCTATCAGCTGCATATCGATCAGAGCGCGTTCCAGCAGTATCCGAAGATTGATCTCGACTTTGCTGCGCAGTCGGCGAGCTCGCCCAGCTGCTGCTACATGCCCGTGGAGCGCGTAACGGAGAAGCTGGTGGATCTGGGCGCCAATTGTATTCCCTTCCAGAGCGGAGTCCAGCTGCGCAACACGACGATTGGCTTCCTGGTCGAGTGCTATGCGAATGGCAAAAGGATTTATACGAACGGACACGCAACTGTGCCGGAGCGCAGGGACGTGCGTCGCCGCCTGCAAAAGTGGACGGAGGACCGTGGAGGGACTGCGCCCAGTGTGCTCCTCGTGGCCATGGACACGATCTCGCGGCAGCAGCTGATGCGCGCGATGCCCCTGACGCGGCAATATCTGCAGTACACGGGCTGGTTCGAGCTGGCGGGCTACAACAAGGTGGGTCGCCGGATTGCCAAATCTTCCCCATTTCAAATCTTCGTTTCCAGGTGGAGGACAACACGTTTCCCAATGTGCTGCCCCTGACGACGGGCTACAATCGGAACAGCGTGAACCGCATGTGCAATCCGCATGAGGAGGAGGGTCTGGAACGTTGCACGTTCATCTGGAAACTCTATCAGGATCTGGGCTATGTGACGGCCTTTGGGGAGGATGACACGCCCATTAACACATTCAACTATCTGATCAAGGGCTTTCGCCAGCCGCCCGTCGACTATTATTTGCGTCCATATCTGATGGCCGCGGAGCAGTGGCTGGACGGGAGCGGGAGCCAGCTGGAGCGGGATGCGCAGCCGTGCCTGGGCTATCGGCATGCCGCGGAGCATGTGTACGACTTTGCCGTGGAGTTCACGCGTCGCTATCGGAACGATAGCTCCTTTGGGTTCTTCTGGACGAATACGCACAGCCACGGGAACAGCATATCCCGGACGAGCGCCATGGATCGGTATATGCGCACGTTCTGGAAGCGCATGTTCGAGCAGGGCACCATGGAGCAGAGCGTTGTGTTGTTCCTCAGTGATCATGGCCTGCTCCACGGATCCAGCAGGAGGACGCCGCTCGGCTGGCTGGAGGAACGTTTGCCCTTTCTATTTATTTGGTTGCCGCCGCATTTAAGGCAATCCCATCCGGAATTTGTCCAGGCACTGAGTGTGAATCGTCAGCGTTTGACCAGTCCGTTCGACGTGTTTGTTACGCTGAAGCACATCCTCCGGCTGGCCAGTCCCAATGATCTGGCCCATTTGGTGGGCGATGCCGTCGATTGCCCCAGCTGCCAGAGTCTGCTGCAGCCGGTGCCGCTGGGCAGGACCTGTGCGGATGCCGGCATTCCGGAGCATTGGTGCACCTGCAGATCCTACCACACCTACAGTAGATATACGTCGACGGATTATCTGATGGCACAGCTGATGGTGCAGCACATTAATGCGCTTTTTGAGAAATACGGTGATGGGAAATATGCGGGTCTCTGCAAGCCCTTGACCCTGATGAACATCACCCGGGCCTCGATTGCCCGGCTTAATAGAGCCGATAATCCGCGCATCTCAATACATCGGATCCAGATCCAGGTCGAGCCAACAAAGTCGATTTTCGAGGCAACCCTGAGCCACAATACCAGCTCCCAGGATATGGTGATATCAGGTTTTAGTCGTCTGGATGAACACAAATCCTTTTGCTATGGAGAAAAATTGCAAGAATTTATTTGCGATTGTCGCTAGGAACAGCTGGGTACTTGACTCTTATGACCCACAATTGAGCTCGAGCCAGCCAAGATTTAGTTTAAACTAAAACTAAAATATGTACTTACCTGAAAATTCACATGCATAAGCACAATTTTATTAGAATCTCTTAGTACGAGGCAGACAGACGTTTATATCACTGAAAGAAAAAGAAGTAGAGTTAATTTTAATTTTATTATACAATTTTTTAAATTCAAATTCAAACCAACCTGCGCCAAATCATAAATTCGATATTTATAATAACTCGTCATCGATAGTTGCTCATCACGACTCGGTGGCGATAGTTGGAAACTAACAGATATTCATCGTCACGTGTTATCGTTGCTGATCGACAATCGTGCTGCCACTGCGTTATCGAATATTTTCAAATGCCTATATTTAAGAAAATAAGCAATAAAATTATTTCTGTTGCCGGAAATGGAAAACAATACTTGTATACTTGAGTTAATAATAACAAAAAGAAAAACATTTGTTGAAATTGTAAACATATTAGTAGCAAATTTAAAACAGATAAATTTCCAGCTTTGATGGAATTGATATGCTTTAAATTTCAGAATTGCTTATTAGAGACACTACTTGTTATTAATCTGATAAAGCTTTCGTAATTGTCATGGTAATTAGATTCACCTTATATATCACACGTATAATAGACGCCTTGACAATTATCGCACTTGATCCTGCGGCAGCTCTGTACGTCGATCGGCTGCATTGCCTCGAAGTACTTGGAAACAATGGTTAAGATCTCGTCGCGATGCTCTACCAAAAATTCAAACGTAAAGTTCTCGTAATTGTTGATGCACTGCATCAAGATGCGATAGAGCACCGATTCCGTGGACAGAAATGTGTTCAATGACCGTTCAATGCCATCGAGATACTCCTCGAGGAACTTGCGCACCAGCTGCAGAAGCAACTGCATCGACTGCTCGCCAAAGTACTTGGCCAGAGCGTCGAGCACATCCAGCAAGCTGCCCACGTGTCCAATGTGCTGCACAAACTTCTCACCAAAGCATTTGGTTAACGAATCCACATTTAAATGCAGCTGCCCGTCAGAGTCCTGGCTGATGAGCGAGGCGCCCAGCGCAGCCAGCGTGGCGGCACCTTCGCTCAAATGCCTGTGAATTTTGTGCATGCCCAGCAGCACCTCCTTAAAGGGTATATCGTTCAGGGTGCGCACCATATCGAACTTCTGGCCAGTACAGTCGCTGTGCAGCTTGGCCGACTCCTCAGCAATTTGCCCAAACACTTTTCTGCAAGCGAACAAAACTGAATTAGCTCAAGTGTCCGATTAGGTGGAGTACAACATTACCTGGTCTGATTGCTGACGGCGTGGCGCAAAGATTGGCCATTGGTCGCCTGCCTGGCGAGGCGCAGATTGTTTATGGAGTGCGTAAAGATGACCAGGCTGGCGGCTATTTGGAGCACATCGAGGCTGCTCAGCGGCTGATCATCGCTGATTTTCTGCAACAAGAGAAAAACATGTTCAAATCGGGTGTAAGCGACTGTGCAATACTCTGGAAGCAACAGCTAAAAAGAGATGGAAAGTGAACTTCTTTCTGGTAATTAGAAAGATGTTATAACCTTGTACAAAACCCATATACCCCTTTTCACCTTGCTTACAGAGTATAAGAATTCGACTCACCAAATACAAATCGTAGACGCCATTGGCCACACCCGTGCCGGATAGTACAATCGACGACACATTGATGCCCTTCACGGCCAGCTGAGCAGCCGCATTTACTTCGGTGCGCGCCACGCTGAGCGCCGTGCTGGCGCCTGCCGCGCCCAGGCCGACAACGCCGCCGGCCACGCCCAGCCAGCTGTTGCGCGATTCGTTGTCGAGCAGCGATATCGACTGTCCATGTTGGCGGCGATCGTGCAGACAGCTGACGGAGCGCACGGTGCTGTAGGCAGCCGCCGTGACGCCCACAACGGTGGCAGCCAATAGAACTGTGGGCGCCACAGGCAACGCCAGAGCGGCAGCGACTGGCACGCTGGCGGCCAGGCCACCAACTGTGGCCAGAGCATCGCCAGCTTTGAGTAGTGCGCGCTTGGAAGCGGGCGTGGCATGCACCATTAGGTGCACGCCATTGTCCTCATCGTTGGTGAGTCTGTAGATGCCCTGGCAGGGCGCTATCATTGTGCCCTTGGGCAGCGTATTGTTGTAGACATATTGCCGCCAGTTGGCATAGACCCGACCATGCTCGTCTATGAAGATCATGCAGCAGTTGTCGCTATTCTCGCTATCCTCCCGCACGCATTTGCGCGTCCGGATAACGGGATGACAGCTGTAGCTGGTGGCATGCAGCGCCAGCTCCGGATCCGTTTCACTTGACACCAGCACGTAGATTATCGCCGAGAGTAGCATGCGATTTGTATAACGCCGCTGTCGCCAAACATTCTCAAACACTTTCTGGCGTCGTCTGGCCAATGTTTTGTTCCGCTTTGACGTATTCCCGCTGATAAGATGCTCAATCTTTTGCATTAGCACTTCGCCCTGATCTGGCGCAAGTCTGCAAGAAAATCATATTAGATGGTTTCTTATTGAATTTTAAAATTCACTCACGCATCCCAGATGATTTCCGAGCGCAGTCCGCTGCTCAGTGCAAAGTCCCGTTGCACCTCATACACGGAGCGCGTCATTATTTAATTGCTTAAAACGATGCGCAATAAACGATTTTAACATGAATTCGATCATCTGTTCGTTGTTATTCGTTTAGTTGCCTGGGCAACCAGCAGCTGACTGCAGCAGTCACAAAATTGCACAAGTATACGAAAATGTATGCAAGTGTGCGAAGGTAAATAGGTATGCCACAATATTAAAGGAGGGATTTTTGAATTTATTGTATAGTGACTATTAAAGCTGCAGCCCTGACGATACCAAGTACCTTACACAGGGCCGTTAAATCAATTACAATATTTCGATAGAGCCGCACAAATTAATCGATACTTCTGTGTTAATTGGCACAGCCCTGGAATTTTGTTTATAACTAAATACGCGCAACTGCCGGACACAGCTATGCGAACGTGTGGACGACAATTTTACAGTTTAAATTCAATTAAAGCAAACAAACACTGACTAAAGTAAAATTGAAGTGCGCCAAATGCAGCAAGCCAACTACAATTACGGACAATTTACGTAAGAATTAACAAGAGTGCGCAGTGCGAAGACAGCACTCAAATTGAACAAACAGCGTTGTTGGCCAAAACTACCCAAAAGCGCATACGCACACACGCGTACGAATGCCAAGAACAAACAGACACACATACATATATACATATGTCTGAATGTATGAAAATATACATATATATATATAGACATATATAAGCCGCAAGTAACTAACAATTGACATTGTGGCCCACCTGTTTGTTTATGACGGCGGCTAAAACTTAAGAAAAAAAAAACAACAATTGTTAACAAATTGCGTATGCATGTGTCACGCATTAGTTGTCGCCGTTGATAATAACAATAGAGCTTATGTACATGCATGTACATAACCCTAGGAGCACTTAAAAGGCAACCAACAAAAAACCTCGCTGGTCGCGTGTCTTATTTACATCAACTTATTTATGGCTTCAAATGCACAGCTCGGAAAAATCATTTTGTTAATCGCAATTGCCGTTTTTTTCTACTACTTCTTTTGGGTGGCAATACTGCCGTTTATGATACTCGATGAAGGTGAGTATCAAAACAAACACTTCTATGTGTGTGCGTGGTGTGTGTGTGTGTGTCAATATTATTGTTAGCTTTATTAAATAATCTCGGCTTTCATTCGCCGTCCCATCCAGGCATCAGTCTCAGCTTCGCGGCTTTTGTGCGGTAATTAAAGTTCCGCAGATTAAATTCGTTTTGTGCGACAAATATACAACGGTACATATACTATATACAGATAGACCCTACCCCCTCACCCCCCCCCCCCCATCAGCGTGTTGTTGAGTTAATGATGATGTAAGGTGTGTGTGTGTGTGTGTGTCTGGCTTTTTTTATGGTTCGTTCTATTTGGCCGCAGGGGTTGCTAACATATTTTTTTTTAATTTTGTTTTTTACTGCCAATCAGCCAAATAGAAAGCTGCCACTTTCTAAGCTTAATAGCTAATAATCATTTTCTAAGCTTTTTAAATATTGCAGACTTAAATGTGTTTTTTAAATATAATGATGTTTTGCAACACGTACAGTGCTCACTCGCTAATTGCTACGCTCAGAACTGTAGAAATTTGAAAACATATCAGAGAGTATTCAGATTTGATAAAAAAAAATATGTATAGCATAGATGAATCTATAATATATTATATATATTTATTATTTTATTAATTAATATTAACAGTTGAGGCGATTTGTTCGCCTGTCTGTTTGTTTTTATGCAAAAAAGCTTCTCAGCTCTTAAGCATAATTATTTGCTATAGGCAGTGCATATATTACAAAGTGAGCCAGATCGGGCCACTATATCATATAGCTGCCATGGAAACTAAATATCGGAAATGTAGTTTTTGAATGAAAACCTCATCCAGATATCTTAAGTAAAGGCAACAATAGCTGCCAGAGAAACAATTAACAAATGAGTTATTTAAATAAAATAAATAAAATATTAATTAAATAATAATAAAACCTATTAATTTCAATTATTCATATAGAAAAGTGCC
Organism: Drosophila borealis; assembly: GCA_035045885.1. Classification (NCBI taxonomy): domain Eukaryota; kingdom Metazoa; phylum Arthropoda; class Insecta; order Diptera; family Drosophilidae; genus Drosophila; species Drosophila borealis. Next base: position 248,782 of record JAWNOR010000094.1, read on the forward strand.
GCACGGGGTGTTTCCACTTTGTCAAAGATAACATTTCTTTCGGCTAATTTATTGCGTTCTGTTTTTAAACAAATGCTCTAAAAATAGAATTTAAAAAAAAACATGAGCATAAAATTGCCCCAAAGCAAATATTATGTTGGCAGTTTAGTAGATTTGTTTAGTTAAGCATAAAAATAAAAAAGTTTAATAGGAAAAATTAAATTTTGTTGTTGTAATTGGCACAGCTGTGCACATTAGCGAGCGACCACTGTACCTAGGTATGCCACGTGGCAGTTCGAATTAACACAGCCAATGTCAAGGTCGTTTTATCCATCTCCCTCTAACGCGTCTCTCTCTTTTGCTCTCTCTCTCTCTCTCTCTCTCTCTGTGTGCCTCTCTCTTGCAGGTAATCCCATATTGTCGCTGTTCCCGCCGCTAAAATACGCGTTCATTGTGCCCACCGTATTCGGGGTCATCTGCCTGGGCGGCATCGCCGTATTCAGTTTCTATCACATTTGGAGCATTACGCGGCACTCGAAGCGAAATTAAAGATTGACCCGGCCCACTGTGAAAAACAGACGCACATGAGGCGACGTCAATAGAGGGTCGCCTCCGTCGCCGTCGCCGTCGGTCTCTCCGGCATTATCAGAGATCAAGCGATTACAACCAGACGCAGCTGCTGTTGCTGCTCTGGCCGAGGCTTCAGTTGGAAGCAAGATGCCACAGTGGCTGGTCATCGGCATCTCGGGTGTCACCTGCGGCGGCAAGACGACGCTGGCCAAAAGTTTGCGCGACTATTTCAAGGGATTGCGCAACGCCCCACTGTGGAACACGCCGTATACCATTGGCGAGGTGCAGCTCATCTCGCAGGACGACTACTTTCTGCCCGTCGACGACAGACGCCATAAGCGCGTCGAGAAACTGAATGCCATCAACTTTGAGCTAATCACCTCGCTGGACACCAAGCAAATGCTGGCCGACATTGCGCACATCATCAACGGACCCACGGAACAGATCGCTGCCTACGCCAACTTCGAGCACTACGCGCTGCAGTACCAGCAGCAGCAACAGTTGCAGCAGCAGCAACAGTTGCAGCAGCAGCAACAGTTGCGGCAGCAGCAATATAATGCGGCATATTATCAGCTGCACAATGGCAAACAATTGCCTCCGGCTGTCTATCAATATCAACCGCAGCGACAGCCACAGCAGCAACAGTTGCAATCACAGCAGCAACAGTTGCAGGCGCAGCCTCATCACCGGCAGCAGTCGGATCATCTGATGCGTCTCAATATCAATGCACAGATTGCCGCCCAGCTGCGCGATAAGAAAATCAACGTGCTGCTAATTGAGGGCTTCATGATCTTCAATCAGCCCGAGCTGCTGGCGCTCTGCAATCTCAAGTATCACTTCCATTTGCCGTACGAGAAGTGCTATCAGCGTCGGATCCAGCGGACTTACGATCCGCCCGATGTAACCGGCTATTTTGAGCTGTGCGTTTGGCCCTACTACGAGAAGAACTATGCCGAGTATCGGGATTGCAAGGATATTACCTTTCTCAATGGCGAGATTAGCAAGGAGAAGATCTTCAAGTTTGTGCTGCAGCGTATTGTACACTATTTCGAGGAGCGTTGCGATATGCCCACCGTCGCCGCCGTTGCGGCTGCCGCTGCCACATCTCCGATTGCCTGTCCGCCGCACCAGAAGCGCTTCGGCATGCTCTACATGGCGGCCACGGGGGCGACGGCGGCGGCGGCGGCGGCGGCGACGTGTCCCATGGAACAGTAGCCAAAAGGAAACTAACCTAGATATAAACCATGTACATTTAAATCCTAGTTGAACCCTGGAATTATGCATCCTTCACTATTCTTAAGCTAGCCTAAAATGCGACACATTCTCTCTAGAGTCTAGAAAAAATAAATCTGGTTCAGGAATACATTTAGCTGTGCTAACTATATAAAGGATAACAAAATCACATGAATGAAATTCAATATATTAGCATTAAATATATAATTAGTCCCCAAAAGAAATATTTAAGTCGGTTTGGAAAGCGTATTACCCAAATGTAAATATTATCTGTTATCCTTAAGACTATGGACCTCTATAAACTGTAAACTATAGTTTTTTTTTTCTTGTGCGAAGCAAAACAAACCGAATTAAAGTATACACTAAAACGCCTGGAAGAAGAGCCGAAACCACATTTCGTTTGCATTGCTAAATTTGTAATTTTTATTTTATTGCATGTGTTTTTCTTTTTTTTGCTGCACTCACACGAGAGTTTTAAATGGGGAAAACGGAAACGGAAAACGTTGAAAATGAAAATAAATACATTATATATATATATATATATATATATATATATATATATATAGGATATATATAGAGAAGAAGTATGCACGATTATTAAATATACAGAGTACACTATCGAACGGGTTTGATTAGCTCTGCATGCACGAATTTATTGCCAATTTGTTGATTGAGTTGTTTAGCATTTGCCGCGGCTGGGGTTCGATTATATCAATTTCGACTTTATATGCTTAAAAAGTATGTTAATAACTTTATGCTTAATTACGCTGCGTCTGCCTCCGTCCAGTTGCAGCTGCAAAAGAGGAGAGATTTGGGTTAGTCCGAGATCCCTTGGGAGACTGTAGTTGCACCCACCTTAGAGCGCATCCCAGTCGGTTTGACTGTTGTACACCTCCTCCTCCAGCCAGACGGCATAGTTGGCCTTAAAGTAATCGGTCAGCTCCACCTTGCGATCCCACCAGCCCGAATGGCCAAAGAATGCAAAATCTGAATGCGTGAGTATCTCATCGCTGGGAAAGCCACCTTCTACGCCGTAATCGTGGAGCTGCTGGTTCTGCTGCCCGCTGCTGTTGGTGTTGCCGCCGCCGCTGCTGCCATTGTTGCCATATCCATTGGAGTCGCGATCGCCGCTGCCATTGCCCGCATGCATATTGGATTGCTGTGCATTCTCGGCATTCTGGGCGGCGGTGCCGTTGTTGCCTACACCGACTCCGCCGCCGGCGCCGCATTTTTGTGTAGCCTCCGGATAGCGGCGCAGGTTGAAGCGATCGACACAGGCGCGCAGGGTACACTCCTCGGCCTGAAAGTCCCAGGGTCGCGACTCGAGATCATTGCCAAAGGCCCAGTCATCGTTCAGGCGATGCCGCACCTTCGAATAGATGGCACTCAGAGTCTTCATGTTGGACTTGCGCCACTGTCGACCCAAATATTTTGTTTGCATCTTCAACAGCTTCAGCACGTAGAGCTGCATCATGGCATGCCGCACCTTGAGCGTCTTCTTTAAGATGGGCGCCGACTTGAAGACGACCAACATCATGACGCGCGAATGCTTCCACTTGATCAGCTTGTTGAGAATGCGCAGCAGATTGATGCACGAGAAGACATTGCGCCAGGAGTACGGCTTATCGGACATCTCGCCGCCATACACAAAGCTATCACCGCTCAAATCCGGCTGCTCACCGATCACACAAGACGGAAAGTCGAGCAATGGTATTGAGTTCTTGGTGTTCACATATTCCGTGATGGTCTGGTTGAAGAACTTCAGCACCAAGGGTATGCAGTTGGCGAACACCAGATGCTGGGACATGAACTCGAACTGATACACATGGTTGATCTTGAAATGCTTCAGATAGAGCAATATTATGGCCGAGACAGCCTTCACAATAATTTCCTTATGGCGGCCCATATCGACGGTCAGTTTGGTTGACTGCGTCGCGGTCAGCGGCATCTTCTTTGGCAGCACATCGGCCATTATGTTGATGCTCTCCGTCTTCGACTTGGATGTGGGCGAGGCGGCCAGCAAGACCTTCAACAGCGCTATCATATATTGCGGCAGATTGGGCAATATGGCCTGGTAGAGTATCTCGGCCGGCGTCAGCTTAATCTCGTCTTCGTGCGTTGAAATGGGATTGCGTGCAATGTCCTCCTCCTTCTTGATCTGCATGTCCGCCAGACTGACATACATGTGACGCTGCAGCGTCTTGAAGCCCTCGTGAATGGGCTGCGGCAGACCCGCCAGACTCTCGTGATCCCCAATCAGCGAGTAGCCAATAAACTTGTTGCGCGATATATCTAGAAACTGATCAATGTCCTTCTGGCGCACCTTTGGCGTCCAAGGCAAACGCGCCGTTATCTGCACGGCCGGCACTGCGGCCGGTGGTTGTGTAAGACTTGGTTGATTGTTCGGATTAGCTGTTGCCGTGTTGTTGCTGCTGCTGCTGCCACTGTTGTTGCCCGACGAAGTGGAAGAGGAAGGATCGTCAAAGGGCCGATAGTACTGGGAGAGGTCGTCTTCGCCATTGCCCGTGCCGGTGCCAGTTGTTGAGTTGCCATTGTTGGCATTTGGACCGCCCTCATTGCCCGACAGCTCCATATCGATTTGCTCCGGTTCGTCCAGGAAGCGTTGTTTCATTAGCGAGCGCCTAGAATCAAATGACAATAAATATTTAAATAAATCAAAAATAAAAGAAAGAACTTACTTGAAATTCCGCTTGGGATACTGATTCTCCAATATGTCCGTTGCCGTCGCTGGCGGTGAACTGGCGCGCATGCATTTGGTTACCTCCAGTGTGTCCTCGGTGATCGGTTCCAGCCCGATCTTGGCTCTGTACTCGTTCTTGAGATTCTTCAGCACTTCCATGCCGCCAAGTCCCAGCAGCGAGACCTTCCACAGCAGCAGCACAACCTTCTTCATGGGAAACTGTGGGGCAGCGCCGCTACAGAACCGGGTAATCATGCCCAGCAGCTTGACGGCGAGCAGCTCACCGTCGGGCAGGGGGCTGTTGATCTCCTGCACAAAGGACTCGGCCAGCTGCTTGTAATCCTCACTGCCCTTTTCGCGCTCATCGCGTATTGTCTCCGTTATGATATACAGCACCGAGAGAATGACCCGTATATCCGTCGAATCCACCAGCGTCACGTTGGTAATCTTGACCGCCACAATATCTGGAGAACACGCGGTCTCGATCTCCATGTTGAGCAAATCGATGAACGAGGAGAAGACGCCCAGCTGATAGAGTACTATGACATTGTCGCGCGTATTCTGATGCTGCTCCTCATCCGATTGCACCTCGGCCCAGCAGCCCTGTGCCAAGTACAGAATGCAGCGTGCCGCCTGCATGCGAAAGGTGCGATCCGATACCTCCAATTGATCCACCAGTTTCATCACAATGCTGCGCTGCGAGGCGGCGTCCTGTTTCTGCCAATTTGGCGGCAGATCATATAGCTCCATTTGGTCCTCAAATGCCTTGACATTCATTTGGAATTCACTGAATTCCGTGTAACTGTAGAGTTCGGCGATTTCATTTTGATAGCTATCCACATCGGCGTAAACGAAATCCAGATCAGGCCCATCACAATTGGCATCCACGTCGTGAGTATCCTGCTCGAACGAGTTGTTTATGGATGAGAGCATCATTTAGAGGCTGTTCTGGACAAGCTGCAGCAAATATATGTATGTGTATATGTGTATGTGTGTGTATGTTTGTGTGGAAATGTGTATCCTGGCTTGGCAGTACGGCTGCTAAGGGCACGCCCTTTAGTCACTACACTTTGCCAAAAGCGTGCATAATACTATTTATGCGTTAAACACTGCATTTCACTATAAATTTTGCAAACATAATTATTCGGCAGACTATCACAAAAAATTAAGCACAAAAGAAGAAAATTTTAAGTGTGACCAAACTATGATTGCGATTTAATACCACACACTACAATATATCGATATGCACACTGCGATAGCAATATCGATACGCGAATTGCGCCCGTTGCCTCCCACAGCAGCTATTTATTTGTGTTTTCGCACAGTGCCGGCAGCAGTTTTCATTTGAGCTTCATAACAAAACGATTACGAAAGAAGTAAGAAATATTACACACTTAATCAAAAAGCATAACATATATCATTTGTGGAGTGTCCGTGTCCAAAGAGCATAGCTAGTGCCCTTTTGGTTGGCTGTACTTTGTACTCTCAGTGCATATCAGCGTGAGCTTGCAGATTCTTATTGGCACAGTGACTACCAGCTGCAAGCATATACATATATATATATATATATCCATATATAGAACTACGTTTCAGAATCAGAATTTGTGCATTTGTAATTAAAAGAAAATGGCGGGCCGTTCAATAATATCCCTTCTGCTTGGCGCACTGGCCACGGCCTTGGGCTCGTACATCTACTTCACCAATCAAGTAATTACAATTTCTAACTACTGTCACGCACACAACTACAACTACAGTTCTATCGAAAAGTTTGTTTGCATGCCCAGTCAAATGTCGCGTGAGGGCTACTAATACGACGTTTAATCTAATCAACGCATTTTCCATATAGGTATTAAAAACAAAACATATCGGAATGTCAATATACAGTTATCTACATACATACATACATGTTGACTCATTTACCCATACGTAATTTCAATATGACTTTGACCTTCACGACATGCAACCATTGTTGTGGCAGGGCATTTGCCGGCTGAGCTAGTTCTGAACAGTGCTGCCAGTTCCGATTTTTTCACGCCAAATCAGCCTTTTTTATACTGTGGTTCCGATATCTGTTCGAGAACAGATTTTTTTGAAGAATTTTAAATTATCTCGCTTCTGAGAAGTGCACGTAAACTAACTCAAGTCAAATCATAAATATGACATCGCTTAGTAGATTATCAACGCTTATCTTCCGAATTTGTAAAAGCACGTCAATATTTTAGATTATCATCATTACCTTCATTAAATTTTTGATTTGAACATTGACCATAATAAAGGTGATTTTATGAGTTAAGAATTTATTAAATGGCCCATTAAAGGTATTTATACTTTTAAATTGCAACAAAATATATACACCTAATATAAAGCAATTTAAAGAAGAGGCTTTTAAAGAAGTAAATGTTTTGGACATACAAATAACTACCTTTTTTCACACATTTTAAAAGTCAAATCTAGCTTCTTTTTTTGAACTCGTTTGCAATTCGAACTAGCTGCATTTTTTTGCCGCTCGTCAACACTGGTCAACACTGATTTCGACAACCTATTCGTAATGACTGATAATACAGATACTTGTGTAATCCTTATGACTATTTGCAGCCGTCTCCCGCTTGCAATTAAATATGAATTTCAGACACATTCAAAGCATAACACGGCAAACATTCAGGTGCTTCAAATTGCCAACAACAACAGCAACAACTCGTAATTTTGGTATAGCCAGGATTCAAATGAATCAGTGTCCTCGCTATTGTGTTGTCCTTTTGCCATTGGTCGCCGTTGTCAGCAGTGTTAATTGCAGCGCGGATTTAGCAACGAAGTCCCAATACTCTACAGCAGCTGCCGTGAGTAGTCGTAGTGTGTGTTATGTAGTTGTTGCGACTAATCCTAAGACTAGCTACAAAACTAAAACTCTGTTCGCCTTCTGTTGTTGCTTGTTGCCCTTGGTCTGACTGCATCCAAATTCTGTTTCTGCTTATTTTCCCTTTGTGTTCCATTTAGTAATCAGTTGTAACGCCTTCTGTTTGTTCCAGCTCGACATGTCTAACGGCGATTACAAGAACGCAGCCTCCATTTACGAGTTTACGGTGAAGGACACGCACGGCAACGATGTGTCGCTGGACAAGTACAAGGGTAAAGTTGTGTTGGTCGTCAACATTGCCTCCAAGTGCGGTTTGACCAAGAACAACTATCAGAAATTGACCGATCTGAAGGAAAAGTACGGTGAACGCGGCCTGACCATTCTGAATTTCCCATGCAACCAGTTTAACTCCCAAATGCCAGAGGCCGATGGCGAGGCCATGGTCTGCCATTTGCGCGACTCCAAGGCAGACATTGGCGAGCTCTTCGCCAAGGTATAGAAATGTGTTAATCGAGCTGAAGCACATCTAATCTCTGTTCTCTTCCCCATATAGGTTGATGTTAATGGCGATAACGCCGCACCGCTCTACAAGTATCTGAAGGCCAAGCAGACGGGCACTTTGGGCAGCGGCATCAAGTGGAACTTCACCAAGTTTTTGGTTAACAAGGAGGGCATCCCAATTAATCGCTATGCACCCACCACCGATCCCATGGACATAGCCAAGGACATTGAGAAATTATTGTAGATCTCTCTCTCTCTGTCTATATATATATATAGCTCCTAAGAAGAATTATCTAACTATCTAGCTTGCGTCATAAATTGTTTTGACTGTAGCTTATAAACTAGTCCTAGCTTCAACTCTGGGCACATGCAGTGCATGTTCAAATTGTAATTGTATTATGGTTACATATTTCGTAAAATTTACTTCAAATAAACGCAAATTATCTATGAAATAAAGTCTTTGCACTTACCTCCATGATGGCCATGCGCGCCTGTCGATAGAGCTTGGCCAGGATGCCCACGTTCATGATGACGCCTTCGCCCTCATTTTTGGGTTTACGCACCAGCTTGTAGTGTATCCAGACCATGTCATGTTCGTGATTCGTCATAAAATATATATATATATATATAAATGTGAGCTCCTGTTAAAGGGTAATATTTTGTATTTGTGCGTTGAATAGTAGCTGAAATTTGAAATTTTGAATTACAAAATAGATAACTTGACTACTATATAATTTCTCTAAAATACAAGGGTAGAGCTCCATTTTTTTTTTTTTTTTTTTTTTTTGGTTTTTGTTTATTTATTTAAATAATTATGTATTTTTTGGGTGCAATTAATCATTAAATTAATTAGTATTATTATTGTTTATATAAGGTTCATATATATATATTTATACGTATATATATAATTATATATCGACTTCAACTTGCTTTGTTTTGCTCTATTTTTCTTTGTTGTTGTTGTTGTTTTCTGCTTGGTTTACATATTCGCCTGTTGCCATTTTAAAACATTTTTAACCATCTTTTCTCGTCATTTTTAATACGCCTACTAAGTGCTGCTTTTTTTTTTGTTTTTTGTAAGTTAGTTCAACTCGTAAATTTGGGTTTTCGTTTTATTTTTAACATATACACACACAATTGTTATAGATTTGATTTGTTTTAACTGTTTTCACGGGTAAGTACATACATCATACATATATCGTATTCCGAAATGCGAAAAAATAATTAATCAGAACGCACTTTTATTTACTGCACAAACACAAACATTGTCGCTAGTTAGAATATATATATTTTAGTTATTAGTTAAGTTTAGTCATAGTTCTTGTTGAATGTTTATATGCATATGAGGTGTGAGTTGTGTGTGTGTGTGTTTGTGTTTTGTTTCTTTTTGTATGTGTTTGTATTATTTATTGAACAAAACTCTATCAATATTAAGCAATTGGCGACATATTGTACACGCTATCAATATTGCTAAAAATACCTGCACATTGTTTTTTTTTCTTTAAATATTTTTGTCCTATTTTTGGTTTTGTTCAATTTTTGTTATTTGTTCATATTTGGTTTCATGTGTGCCCCATTTTGTTGGTTGGCAAAGCACTTTGGGCAGGCGCTTGTTTAATTGTTAATAATTTGATTGTTTAAATATGTTAATATTTATTGAAACAAGTCAAATATATATATATGTATTAGGTGAGTGTGTGCTACAGTGTTGCCAAGTCGGCTAATTTACCTAAATTCGGCTATTTTCAGAGGTCGTGAGCGTTAAACATTTGAAATTTTAAACACTTTTAGCTGTTTTCCAACATCTCAATGACGAGTACAAGCAACTCTGTTAATTGCCAATGTGTACTCAGCAAACAAATTCAGCTACTTTTTTTTTGAATGCGGCAGTTGGCAACACTGGTGTGCAACGGCTTACTTAGTTGCCGGAAATGATTTTTGAATATATGACGACTTGCTGAATGCTTATTAATTTTTTCGAATTGTCGTATGAAGTGTATTTTCCCTATATATCATAACATATCAAGTTAAATAGTTAAATAGATGCATTATGCATTATCTAAGTAATTCCCTCTTGTAAATTAGTAGCCAAATATTATATTATTCATGCCGTTTCTTTAGCTTTAGCTGTTTGTCAAATTAATCAGATCTAATTAACAAATTGTGTGACAAGCGCTTAATTTAATCGTTGAACTGTTTGGTTTTTCTTTTCTTTTTTCCGTTTTTCTGTACTTTTCTTTCTTTAACCGAAAATCGCAAATTATTATTGTATATTTTTGCTAAATGTTTTTTTTGTTTCATTTTATTTGACTACAATTCGCTTTTTAAGTATGCTGCACATTAAACGTTTATGTATACATTTATTTAATTTAGTTCTAGATAAGTAGATTGTTGTTCTTTGTTTCTTGTTGTTATCTTAATTATTTCATTTAAATTTCTTTTTTTTTGGATTATACATTTCAATAATTTGTTTAATAACTTTCATTTAGGAACAAAAGCTTAGAGTTTGTCTAGATTGTTGTTTTGTCATGTTTTCTGCCGAAGAAACTGAGTTCAAAGAGCTGCGAATGCGAAAATTTTGGGAAGCAACCTGAACCTTGTCTAGCGCTGGCGCTCCTTGTTGCCAGCACAGAGAGGATTAGTATATTAAGTACAATATATATTTATATATATATAGCATGGCTCTATTCGTATTATTTATATATATATATATAGAGAGTTTCATTTTATAAGTGGTATGCATGAAATAATGTAACCATAAACAAATTAGCAACAACTTTAATTTGCCCGGAGCGTCTTTTAGTTTTGTATTATAATTATTATTAATATTATGAGTCATAATTTACTTAAAATGTTTTGCATTCGCATCTGTCGCATCTTGTATGCTGAGAAATTATTTTGTTTTGCAATTCTCGAGATTTTTTCTAGTTTTTACTGAGTTTTTATTTCTGTTCATTTGTGTTATTGTTGCAATCGAAAACTGTTTCAACTGTTGGCTTTACAAGTAAATGCCATCGATAATTACTTATACGCCGCCGTGCTCCGGTTTGGCGACAATTCCGGCCCCGGCTCCATCATCGACCAGCGCCGATTGTCCGCCGGTGGCTGGCTGCTGTTGTTGCGGCGGCGGTGGTGGCATATACGGCGGATATTGCGGATACTGCGGCGCAGGCTCGCCCCCAATGAGGCCTAGTTTATCTGTGGATGGCGGTTTATAGAGAGAGAGAGAGAGAGAGAAGCATGTTAGTCATCAGCAAATTAGATAAGTTTCCATTGCGATTTGCTCAATTGAATGACAATTACATTGATACGATTACACACGAGTATTACGTATACGCCAAATATAATACACTTCAATGGACTTCTATGGGGGGAAAGGGCAATATAAAGCTCAGTTATGGTTGTTAATTAAAAGCATATGGGATAAGCTAGTGCCACGCCCAATAAAGATAAAATTACCTTTATTGAGCGCGCCTTGGCCTCAAATATATATATACAAATATTCATTGGGAGCACTAATTATAAAATTTAACTGATTTTAAGCGTAGAAATTTCCATGTTTTCCCACCCAACTCGAGGAACTTTTCTTTTTTTTTTAAACCAATTTTCAGTTACATTCGGTCTTGGTGCATTAAAACTTAGGTCCATTTATGTAAAAACCAAATAACCACATTTAAATATCGTTTAACCAACAACATCAATAATGATTAAATTATAAAGCACACGCATTAACTGTAAACGAAAAGGAATTTGCGTACGATAACGGCAACTCACATACATGCAGATAAAATGATAATCGATTAATAATCGATATGTTTTTGGTATTTTTTTGTTGCTGTTGCTTACAGTGTTCGATAATATTGTATTTTCGAATGGTTTGAACTAAGTGTGAAATGTTTTGTTTTTTGATACTGGTTCAATTGATGTTGTTGTTATTGTTGTAGTTGTTGTTATTGTTGTTGTTGTACTGTTGGTTTTTTGGGTAGTTCTTGTTGTTGTTCTTATTTTGTTGTTGTTGGTTATGAGCGTTTTTATTGTGGTGTCGCGACGTCATCCGTCGGACTCGGTGGGTCATCGGTCAATTTCTCAGCCAATGGTTTCTCGAGTGTCGTTGTTGGTGGTTCGGATTTGAGTGTTTGGTGTTGTTGTTGTTGTGCTGATGCTGATGCAGATGCTGATGCTGGTGCTGTTACTGTTACTGGTGCGGATGCGGATGCATGAACCTGCTGCAAAGCAGGAGGTGGAGTAGCAGCAGCATCATCCGACATGAAAGGTTCTACGAGAAATTTGTCAATTGCATTTTCGATACAAGCCATTAAAGTGGAACCAATTTTTGTTTTCATTTTCCTTACATTACCATAGTATGTGGAATGAGTGTGTGTGTGCGTGTGTGTGTGTGTGTGTGTGTGAGGTCGGAAAATAGTTGTTAACTATTTTGAAAAAAGAAAATAGCTTTTAAGTGATTTGTGCACCTAGCAATAATATTTGCAATAATGATTGACAAAATATTTTTTGCTTTTTTCTTTGTTTTTACCTCAAATAATAACATTTTAAGAATTTTTGGTTTCTTTTGATAATTTCTTATTGATTAAACATAACATAAAGCTAAAGCTTGTTTTTTTCTTATTTTTCTTCGTCTTTCTCTGTAATTGTTGGATAAAAAAAGTTCAGTGAGTGTACAGTAAATGTGGGCGTGGGCGTGGATTTGGGCGTGGTTATAGGTGGGGTGTAAATCTTGGTGTAGAGAAAAGTATTGAGAAAATTATTAAAATCATATTTTAAAATAAATCAAAACTTATACGAAAATTGCAGTACTTTATGCATTTGCTGTTGGGCCCATACTCTATAGTTAATTGGGGGCGTGGCATTGTTGTTGTTGTTTTCGCTTTCTAGTTAAAACAAAAAAATTAAGACAAACTTGAAACGAAACAGTGAACAAACCACAAAGTTAACGCATCTATTCTATTTCAATTACAATGAACCAAAAGTAGTTCCTACAAATAACGGATACAAATGAATATCGTTCAACTTCTCTATGGATACTCAAAATACTCGATATATAAGCGGACACGGGGACACAGGTTCTGAGCACAAATACACAAATACAATGATACGATAATTATATTTTAAAATCAAAAGGAACAAACAAATTACCGAACCTGGTGCGATATATATGTTATCGTATGGAACCAGATGATGTTGAAGTTACTTTTTTTTGATATAATTATTATTTTTTTTTTGCGCTTGCAAAGTACATTGGATGTAATTGCTCGATGGATCGTTCGATTTATATTTTTTGTTTTTTGTTTTTTTTTTTCGATTAACAACAATTTTTGGGTAATTTCGTAAGGCGTCAATTTCGATTTCGATTTCGAATTCAAATTAAATTTCAGTTTTTTTAAGCGAACGATCATCAAACGTGCTCGTAGCAGTTGTTAAATGAGTTTTGAATTTCGATATAGTCGGGTTGATTTTTAGCATTGCATTGTAACTAAGTTACTAATTAGTTGTTTCTTATAGTTAGTTATAGCAATCTACATAAAGTTACCTAGAGAAAGAAAAGGTGAAGGAATAAAAAAACGAAACGAAATAAATGAATTTAGTTTTGTGTTGTTCAAAATTAAAGCGGGCTAAATAAATTAGAGCTAAAAGAAGTTTTATCGGAAATCAAAAGCAAAAAAACAATTATTGTTAATTTTTTGGGATTCATTTGGAGAGTGTGTGTGTGTTATGTGTGTGTTGTGTGTGTGTGGGTGGGGGGGGGGAAATATTTGGTTGTGTTTCTGTTTGGGCTGCATGTGATGAACACTTTTCAAGGAATTTCCGCACGAAGAACTTACTTGCTATGATGCCAACGATGACCAGTCCAATGACGCCCATGATGATCATCATCTGTAAATGGGATTAAACAGAATAGTTAACTGAATGCCAATGTGAAGCAGTTGGCTTTTGGACAGACCTTCAAGTTCTGCAGCCAGAACTTTCGTTTTAGCTTGCCCGCCTGCTGCTCGAACTGCGAGGCGCCCTGCTGCAAGGCATCGGCACGATCGTCCAGCTCCGAGAGCTTGGCATCACGCTCCAGCACCTTCTCGACATTCGTGCGCATAATGTCCACGACCTGCAGTTGGGAGGAGGAGTATTGTATTAAACAGTTTAGCGTTTACTTGTATTCGTTCTGCTTACCTCATCGACTTGGGCCTGCGTTTGCTGCAGGCGCTTTTGTGCCGCAATTTGCTGCGGATTGCGTGGTCCGCCCACGATTTCACCGTCGGCGCCCTCGCCCGCCGGCGGGCCATCGGTTGGTGGTGCATCGACAGCTGCTGCAGCATCCGCCCTGCCGCGAGAGAGAGAGAGAGATAAACATTAGTCATCCAAACGGAGACATCGAGACAGTTTGCCAAGTCTAATCAACTCCCCATGGAGCAATCAAATTGAATAAGTACGGGCTAGCTAGGGTTATTTAGTTACACATGATGTGCCAGCAACATTTACGAGATATGTACATATATATAATTATATATATTTTAACGTGTGTGTGTATGAGGTTTTGGGCAAAGTGCGCAAGTTCTAGCCGGGACTACTGCATAGAGCTGAGCACTTACGGTTCCTTATTTTTGTCTTTCTTGCCCATGTTTGGACTGTAAACAGAAAATCAAAATCAAAATCAAAATTAAATACAAATTCTTTCAAATCAAGCTTACACATTTCATTTTCATTTTCATATGCATCCCGATTGGGATTATTTTTATTTTTGCATGACTAACCCATGAGGCACGACAACTTGTGTTTAAGTTTATCGATTTTGGGGGAAACCCGACATGTGATGCGTGGGAAATGGAGGAAATGGACTCAGACACGGCCGAGGTAAATGGAAGATCAACAAAAGAGATTCACACTGAATAAATCGTTAATTTGGGCAACTATTTTTTATCGTTCTTTCCATGCGAGCCCATGCGGCGTATACGTTATTGTCTGTGTGTGTGAGTGTATGTGTGTGTAAAAGTGTATATGTGCGTTTACAGTGAGAGCTCCTTTGAGCGAACACGTACGATACAGAAAAACATATATATCATGTTTTTGCGCACATTTTTGCATATGAAAATTGTCATTAAAAAATGTATTGCAAATTGTTCGAATAGGTTTTGAAAATATTGCAATCTTTTTAAAACAAACTTTGCCAATTTCCATATAATTTTTGACTAGAAGAGTTGTTTGTTCGCTTGAGAAATATGTATTTGTGAGAGATTGATATTATTGGCCGGCTAAAGGAGACCAAAGGCCAGCCAAAGTTGTTGTTCGTTAATGCAGCTTTCCACTGTAATTGCTTTTGTTTGCGCGTAACGTTCAAAGAGAAAGAGAAATCAATAATTTCCATTTACTTACATTGCTTTCTGTTTTGTTCTTCTGCTGTTCCTGTTGTTGTTGTTGTTGTTGTTGTAACAGCCGCTGCTGCTATTGTTGTTGTATTAATAAATTTGAACGTCGCCTAACGTCTCGGAGTGAAATTGCGATGACGGCTGAATGTGTCCGTGTCCGTGTCGTCCCGTGGACTTTTATGCACTTGCCCAAACGTCTTTCGGTTGAGAGCGCGTTTATCGCCTCGTTGGGGGTTGTTGCCGGATGCCGGAGGGGGGAGGGGCGGTGGCTGGCTGGGCTGCAGGCGCAACTTTTGGCTATTCGTTGTTTTTGTTATCGCGCGCTCCCTCTCTCTCGCTCTGTCACTCTCTCTCTCGCTCTTTCGCTGACCGTTACACTCGGGGACTCGCTCTCAGTGAGCTTTTCTTCAATGAATTTGCGCTCAACTCTCGGCCTCAACGCACACTCGCGCACACAGACACTAACGGGGAATAACTGGCAGGCAGAGATGTGTGTGTGCGTGACTGTGTGTGTGTGTATGTGCGGGTACCACTTGCCACGACAACCTTTTGCAGCAGCGCTGTGTGAAGGAATCCTCTGGCCCTTTTGTTCAAACTGTTGGTGGATAGAGTATAAAAATAGTTGCAACTATTTTTAGTATGCTTATTGGTTATGTTTATTCTATTGAATGTCGGCTTCAAATGCCTTAGCTTTAGTTACGCCCACAAAACACAGACAGACACACACACACGCACACAACTTGGCTGTATTCTCTAGAGTTTCTCATTTGCACATACATATATATTTTGCAACAATTTTTACTGCATATTTTCAGGCGCAACTGAAGCCACTTTTTAGTTCTCTTCAAATATACTTTTGTATTTGAAAAATTTCATTTGCAAATTTGGCTAGCAATTTTCACTGGCATGAAAAAAATCAATGAAATTTTTACACAACACAATTTTTGGTTCAAGTCAATTTAAGAGCTTTAATTGAACTATTTCGCAACTTTCTTGGCAAGCCAAAGTCTTTGCATTTGGGCTGTGTCAACATATAGTTCTGGAGTTAAAATCGTAACTAAATAATAAATTATATACATTTGCGCAGCACAAAGAAAATTTTCACTTACGACGTTTTTTAGCCAACTGCGAAAACTTGCAGCTTTTCTAACTGTTATGTGTATTTGGGGAAAAAGCTCGCTCAATAAGGACGAGTTGCAAAAGCTTCGTGCTGTGAAAACTAACGAGTAGCTTTCGTCTTCTTGTCCTAACGAGTTCAAATGCGATAGTTTGATATCTGGTTTAAAATTCGATTTTACAGCGGCTTGCGAAACTTTGTCTGTATCCATACTCTGTACATTTTGAGACAACGTCCACGATTAACCTGTAACCGCCTGTCCACTAAAAGCTGCTCCTCCACCAGCCCTGTTTGGGTCAACATGCTGCGTAGTTCTTGTTCCGTAAAGAAATATACCATAGTGCCATCGCCTCGCACATAGAAATTATCCTCCAGGCATTTGCCGCTCTTGAAGCGCAACTGCGCAAGATCGTAGCGTCCGTAATCCCGAAAGACCAGCAGGCCTCCCGGCTTGAGATAGCGATAGCAGTTCTCCAGCACATGCTGCATTTTAGACGGCTCAATGGCCGACAGCACAAAGATCATGACGATAATGTCCTGGGAGTTCTCCTCGAACGGCACCTGCCACTGCTCCTGTGTGGCATCCATAACAAAGACTTCGCAGCGTTTGTCATCATACTGCGGCTGACTACGTAGGATTTCTATGGCACGTTCCGAGAAGTCACAACCATATACCCGCAGTTGGGATTCTGTGCTGTATTGGAGTATGGGCAAAATGGTATTGCCCACGCCGCAGCCCAGCTCAAATATGCTGCGCGGCTGTGAATGCTCGTTGTTCGCCATGGGCGCCAGTTCGGGAAACTCCGTGAACAGCCAGTGACGGTCTTTAAAGAAACGATTGTCGTGTATGCCATAGAACGAGTCCCAGAACTTGGGTGCATCCGTTTGAAAGCGTTCCCGCTGATCATCGCTCATTTTAACAGTTGAATTCTTCTCGACTGCCGCCTGGGCGGCTAGCTCCTGCTCTGCATCCCATTCCACGTGGTCCCTGTTGAGCAAATTTTAGAACGTGTTTTTTGAGTTATCTTATTCGGTTTTATACCACGCATTAAACTCGAACACCTCACGCGCATCGGTGAGAATACGCTCACCCGCACCACTCGGCTTCTTGCGCTGGCGAGTGTGTTCCCAAGTTTTGCTGGCAAAGCATCGTGGCAGATATTTACCAGGCGTTGTGCTTAAAAACGTCGGCGTTATCCTTGAGCAGACGTGTGCCAAACTGTGGGCGCTTTTCATTTTCATTCGAATCACCTAAGGGCTGACTTGTGTCGCACATGTTACGTTTTCAGTCGGGATAATGCAGAAATCCAATTTGTCAACAAATGACCGCGTTGCGTCTAAGAACATATGGCGCGAAAAGTGGCCAGACTGTTGCAAGTTGCTGGCATATGGCAACACCAGCTTGTTTATATCTGCTATCGGCTGACCACCACTTGCTATCGGTTAGTATAACAAAACCGCAAAATAATTTTTTGTTGTATGCGTGTAGTTTACTGCAGCAAACTGAAATATATAAATAAGCAAGGCATAAAAAGCGCCAAAAAGCTTAATTAAAGAAAAATACTTAACAGCAAAAGTTGATTGTGTTGTGCGTTGTGCAAAAGAAAACGTTTCAAAATGATGAACGAGGCTGCTGCACTGGCCAACATGATACCCTACGACACAATTGGACTCTACGAGCAGCCCAAGCCCCGATTCATCTTCAAGATGCCGCGGGTGGTGCCCGATCAGAAGTCCAAGTTCGAAAGTGATGAACTCTTTCGACGACTGAGCCGCGAAAGCGAAATCCGCTACACGGGCTATCGGGAGCGCAGCATTGAGGAGCGTCAGGTGCGTTTCATGAACGGCTGCCGCGAGGGTCACACCGAGACGAGTTTCGTGGCTTCGGGCACAAATCTGCAGCTGGTCTTCAATGCCAATCAGAATCCCTACCTGCACGACAAGGAGTGCGACTTCGACAAGGAGCACGGCAAGGTGCACATTAAATCGTATTTTATTATGAACGGTGTTTGTGTACGCTTCCGCGGCTGGCTGGATCTGGAGCGCCTGGATGGCGTCGGCTGTCTGGAGTACGATGAGCGCAGAGCCATGCACGAGGATGCGATATTGCGCGACCAGATCGATCGCTATAATCAGCGCCTGCGCGAATTCGAGGACACCAAGCGAGCCTATCGCGACAATCGCCAGGACGAGATGGAGGCAGTGCGCCGTGGCGTCGCCTCCGGCGGCATTGGCGTGGGCGCCAGCATGTGGCGTCGTTAGTTGGACTTTTGGACGGCAACGACGCCGTCACAACAGCAGCAGCAGCATGAGACTCAATTCGCAAATACTCAATACTTTATGGAAAACTGAACAAATGCTCCCAAACCCAAACTTGCCACCAAATGCGGATACGGATACGGCTACGGATTACGTTTAGATTCGCTCGAATAATGCTCCTCTAGACTTAGTTTTAGCACTTAGTAAATTACCTAACGTATTCTTGTATGGTATTAAACATAACATTTTAATGTGAAATTATATAGTACATAGTTAAATACTTACATTTACATATAAACATATATATATATATATATGTATACTTGTATTAACATATATTATATTTATAATACACAATAAACTTACGCATAACAATTCCGGTATTTCAATGCTGACGCAGAATGACGACGATTATTAATTTACATATTTATTAGAAATAAGTCAAGCCAGGCAAAGTGAATGCAAATTGAGAGAGTATTATGATTTTATGCCCGTTTATGGAAACCGATAAAAAAAAGGTGGTCGATCTTTTTACTGCATTAGACTTATTGGGATTGAAGATTTGTATTTTCTTATAGTATACTAAAAGTTAGCCTTGGCCTGGTTGAGCTTAGCACAGATTTTCATCTGTTAACCGCAAGCTGGAAAATTTACTTTACAAAAAACTGTCTTCAACTTGGAAATCCCATTTTCCATTCCGGAATTAGTCAAATATGAAAGACATCTTCAATGATCTGATTTAAAGCTATGTTTTTGTTTAATTTGTAATAAATAAAACTGCAATATTTTAGGGTCATGTGCCTCTTTGGACTCAAACGGATAAGCACTTGGATTGGTATTTAAAAAATCGAAAAGTAGTCAACTAAGCATTTCAATTGACGCATTTTGTGTATTGCATATATATATATATAATATTATTAATGGATACTTTATAAACATGATTAACGCTAGAAGTGCAATTGCAGTTGCATGGAAACCCATGTGAATGTGCCTCCATTTTCCGTTTAACGGAATTGCAATGTGGAAATGCGCAGACCGATGCAATCCTTGCCAATTTGGCTGACCTCGCAGACGGCGCAGAGATTGCCCCTGTATTGGGTATCGTAGGCGCTGGCGCAGAAGGGGCAGGTCACCTCCGGTTTGCCGCGATAGAGCGGCTTCCAGCTGATGGCGCAGATATTGAACGGATTGAACTCCTCGTACTCCAGCTGATGCTCATCGATGGGATTCACCTCGCATGCTTGCAATATTTTTCGCACCTGCTGCGCCACCTCGGGCCGCGGCGCCAGCTCCAGCAGACGGCGTGCAAATGACGCCGCCGTCTTGTAGTTCTTCAGCTTGAAGAACATGTTGAGCGCGGTGCGCAGCGTCAGTATCTGATGGACAGGCTGGAGCTTGCAGTGCGTAAAGTAGGCGGCCATTTCACACAAACGCTTCTGCTCCTCCAGCGTGGACTTGGGCATGCCCTTGCGCACGGTCTCCATTTTCAGGCCCACAATATACTCGGCACAGATTTTGAGCAGTTGTTGCGCCTCGGCGGTGTCCAGCTTGGTCTCCACCACCAGCAGCGGAATACTGATCAATATGGAGTGGAACTTCTCAATGGCCTCGCCGAATTTGCCGGATGTGGTCAGCTGGTAGCCCGCCTGGAGGCGCGACACCAGCTCGTTCAGCTTAATGCCCAGCGCGGGACGCTGCAGCTTCGGATTGGTTTCGGCGAAATTGCGCAGCGGATGGCCGCTGAGCGATTGCAGATTGGGATTGGCCGTGTAGCTGGTGCGCGAGCAGGCATAGTTCTGCAGGAATAGCGTTTTGAAGGGCTTGAAATTGACCACGCCCAGCTGATCGTTGAGCAAACGGAAGGCGCTGTTAAAGGCGCCCGCCTTGACATGATCCAGCACCAGCTGCGAATTGTTGGCCCAATGCTGGGCCGGCGATTGACCCTTATTCGGCGCCGCATAGTAGTTGCTGTCCAGCGCCGAGGCCTTGATCTTGGAGGCCAGCTCAATGGGCACCACCAGATCATCGTCGCCTACGTCCCAGCCACCGCCGCCGCCGCCGGCACCCTCGTCCTGGCCCTCGTCATTGCTCAGAGCATCGTGCATCTCCTCATCGCCGTCATCATCCTCGCCCAGGCCCAGATCTGCATCGGCTCCCCAGCCATCGCCGCCGCCATTGTGCTCGTCCAGCAACGCAGCATCCGCATTGATGTTGAGCGCTTGGCGTGCGGTGATGCTGCCGCTGGCCCGTGTCACCATGGCGCCCTCAAAGAAGCCCTTCGACACGGACAGCAGCGGCCAGTTGGTCTCCAGCTGCTGTATAGGCACAGGCGGCTGCAACAGCTGCGCATTCGGGTTCACCTCCGGCAATGTGCTGCCCTCGGCGCTAATGGTGGCGCCCAGCGTCTCTGTCAGCTCATCCAGGCCGTGAGTGGCCGCTGTGAGATATGCCAGCGATAGCTGTCCACAATTCTTGAGAATGCTGACGCGTTCCTTGACATCGCCCAGGAGCAGGGCGCCCTGGTACTGTGCGGAGACATCCTTGCGTATTTCGGCAATTTTATTCATGCGCTTCAGCTTGTCCAGATTGCCAGTGATCAGATAGAGGAAGCTGAGCTTGTCGAAGTTCTTGGTGCGCTGATAGCACATCTCGACCACCTGATGATTGCCCTGCAGCAGGGCGGCCTGGCCCAGCCGATCCCAGCAGTCCTTGTCGTCCAAAGCCTTGGCCGCCTGCAAGGCAATCTCAATGTTGCCGCACTCCAGGGCCAAGCCGAAGCGCGTCTTCTCGTCCTTGACAAAGTGCAGCGCCACCTCCGGATAGCCCTTCTGCTGCAGATACGCAATGATGCTCTGGCCCACGAGCCGGGCATTGCGCACCATGTGCAGGACTTCGTCGTATTTGCGCTGAATCAGCGCCAGCTTGAACTTGTATTCCGTGGGATCGATGTGCAGGACACGGGTGCGACACTCGCGATCCAAACAGAACACCTGATTGCCCTTGACGCGCGTCAAATAGATGGGCAGATCCAGGGTGCGTATGATGCCATGATCGCCATTGGTGATGGCATACTTGATGTGATTGCTTGTCGTATAGATGAACACGCCCGACTCGTCCCAGGCGCCCGATTTAACGCGACAATTCTCCTGCACGGTGCACAAATATTGCAGCCGGCGATCGCAGATGGTAACCGAATGCTTGCAGAGCAATGCCACCAGCGACATGTCCGGCGACCAGACCACATAGCGGCACTTGGCCAGCTTGATGCTGCCGACGGAGACCAGGCGCTGCACCTCGTACAGCGTCACATATTCCGGATCGCGTATGAGCAGCATGCCGGTGCCGGCATAGAAGATCTCCTCGCAGAATGTGGGTATCTTTTTGGTCACCTCGTTCTTGAAGTTCTTCACCACCAGCTGCTGATTGCGATCGAGCACGGCGAAACGATTGCGTGCCACCCAAATGGCCGTTATGCCCGAGCTGCGCTTGCTGTCGGATTCATTTTGTCTGTCGCTCTCGCTGTCCTTCGGTATCTGGCACAGATCATAGGTGCTGTTCTCCAAATTGTTGGTGCGCGTGCAAATGAGCACCGCGTTCAGTGCGGGATTGTAGGACATGCTGTAGACGGGCGACTTGCCGGGACGCAGCTGCATCACCACCGTGTCCTTGGTGGTGGTAAAGTCCAGTTTGCGCAAGAAGCGATCCTTCACATAGTACAACATGTTGCCATGCACCGCATAGGCGGGACGCTCGCGCTCCAGCTTAAAGACCACCATGCCTGCAAGCAAATGCATTTAATTCAAGTTGATTTCCAAACGGAATCTATTGCTACTCACCCGCATCGTGGCCGGCAGCAAACAGATTGAGTGTGGGATGAGCTGCCATAATCCAGAATCGCTCGTTGTCACGCCGGAACGTGAACAGGCACTGGCGCTTGGTCATGTCCCAGACGCGTATGCTGCGATCCTCGCCGTTCGAGATGATCAGATCCTGGCGTGGATGGAATAGCACGCAGGACACATTGTTATAATGGCCACGACACGTGTCCACCTCCCAGGCCTTGTACTCGTTCATGCGCCATAGCTTCACCAGGCGATCATCGGCGCCGGACACAATCAGCGGCAGCGTTGGATGGAAACTGGCCCAGTTGACGCCGCGATCGTGACCCTCTAGTACATGCTTGACCACCGCATCGGCCTGGCCGAACAGATCTGTGGCGCCCGGATGGCCCTTGAGGTGCTCATCTAGACCACCGGGACCGGGTGCCACATTCTTTTTACGCAGTCCGGATATGTCCCAAACACGCACCGTCTGATCCAGCGAGGCGGACACAATTTGATCCTCTGTCGGATGGAATTGGGCGCACATCACATAGTGATTGTGGCCAGTCAGAACACAGATGCAGTTGCGCGACTGCCAGTTCCAGATGCGTATGGTCTGATCATCGGAGGCGCTCAAGATCCACGGATACTCGTGATGAAAAGCGACTGTGCGTACATAATCCAAATGCGCCAGCAGCGTGAAAATGCAGCGACGCTGCTTATAATTCCACACCTTGATCTTGTAGTCATCTCCGCCGGAAACAAACAACGGCATCTGTTGATGAAAGGCCACACTACGCACGGGCCCATCGTGCTCATCGAACTTCTCCAGCAAAGTGTGCATGCGGTAGTCCCACAGCTGGATGACACCGCTGTGCAGACTGGTCAAGATCCAGGGGCGTTTCGGATGAAACGAGAGACCCTTGACGCGAGCCGATTTTGACTCGAAATTGGTCAACATGTTGGCAAATTCTTTTGTTTTTTATCCTGCTGCCGTGGCGATGTCTCAGTAGTAGTCGGCTTTTCCTTAACGTACACTTAAACAACCAGTGCCACGTACTTTTCTGTGTAAAGTTATACAAAAACACTCGTTAGTATTTACAGCACGATATTAATTAACAAATAAACATATACAAGCAATTTATTTAACTATTTTACGCAAAAACACACACCAATTATACAAAATTTTCAAGTGACACGTCAATTTTCTTCTTCGCACTGCCAGTGCTGCCAACTCGCAGGCAAAACAGCTGCGACTATCGATAACCGCTATATCGATAGGACGTGAATGCATTTAACAAATATCGTTACGATATTCGCTTAATTTTGTTTACAACTTTGGTGTTTGTAAAATGTAAAATAAATTTAAAGCAAAATGACGCTGGCACATCGAGCGCTCTTTACATGGTTCATAGTCTTGGTGTTCCTCATACTGCTCTGCTTGCGGCTGGATCCTCGCACCACCTGGAACTGGTTTGTCACCTTCACGCCGCTCTGGTTCTTCGACTGCATTTTAATTATTTACGTGCTGATCAAGTTTATACGCAAATGGCGCAACTTGAACCGCCTGACTGATCTGCTGTCCCTCTACAAATGGAACATTGCCGGCGTGCTGCTAACAATAACATCCCAGGTGATGATATGCATGACCCTGGAGTATCCACAGCAGATACCCATCTACGTGACCATGGCGCCGCTCATCCTGCTGCTCTCCACGGCCATTGTCTATGTGGGTGGAAAGCTGAGACGGCGCGAAGGCTGGCTACATTGAAAGGAAAACAGCGACATTCTACAACTATCTGTATATATATATATATATTTATGTCTTAAGTCTAATTGTAATTCACATTAAAAATGTAAAAAACGCCAGCGATTGCCTAGAATCCGTATTTGCTTTGTGTGGCGCGACGGGTTTGCCTATTGGCCGACCACATGGCCTGCAGCTCGGCCTCGTTGGCCTTGGCCTTGTGGGCCAAGTAGGTGATTTGATGCTTGCGCCTTGTGCCCGCCACGGGCTCCTCGTCCGTCAGAACGCCCGTTGGCTGAAATGTGGTTGCCGATGCCAATGCCGTGCGCATCCATTCCTCACGATCGGGCAGCACCTGAGAGCCGACAATATCAATCACCTGCATTTCCTTGGCCTCCTTGCGCCGCCGTTTGGCATTTTTGCCCACCAGCGCATCCATGGCCTCTGTGTTCAATTGCTGCTCCTGGTAGCGTTTCTGTGCCTGTCGCAGCTCCTCTGCCTGCAAGTGTGCCTCCTCCGCCTTCTCGTCGGCAGCCTCACGCTGTGTCCGTTCCGACAAATACTTGTGGCTGGCCTCAACCATTTTGGCTGCTCGCTTGGCCACCAGGGCACTGATCTCGTTGCTGCTCACCTCCGGCAGCTGCTGCTGGCTGTTCAGCGAAAAGAAGTCACCAGCATTATCCACATCCTCGTCGTCTTCACTGTCGCTGACACTGACCAGCGGTGCGGTCGGCTTGGAACTGGGACGGCTCTTTGAATGCTTACCGGGCGGCGCTTTAACTGCGCCATCAACTGTTTCGGTATTGTGTGCGGCGCGTCGTTGTTTAACCGTATCCGGCACGAAAGCTGGCGCAGCATTGGCTTTTTGGGCGGTATTACTGGCCTTCGGAGCTGGCGGCGGGCCATTGGGCTCCGGTTTGACAGCCACGGGCTCAGATTTCCTGGCAAAATCCCGCTCAGACTTAGCCTGCGGCAAAATGCTCAGCAAGCCGCAACCCTTTGTGGACTTGACCTGCGTTTGCCTGCCATTTAGTTTCTCCGCCTGCTCTTTGTCCACGTCGGCGAACTCCCTCAGCGAAGGTATGCTGATCTTAACGCGTCCCCTGACAGCAGCTGCAGGCGGTGCTTCGCTACCTGCAGGCGGCACTGCCTTTTTGTGCAAGAACTCATCGTCCAATTCTTCGATGATGGCTGCTGTTTTCGCTGCATGCCTCGGCATGGGCAGCTTGGCAAATGCCTGGGTCACATGCTCATCCGCCTGCTGCCCGCCAGCCTCCGCGTCTGGCGTTGGCCCAGCGGCTACTTTGGGCTTGGGTAGGCTTAGGGCTAGCCGACCCATATTGGCCGGCCTTAACTCCTGTAAGGACACCTCCTGAGGTATAAAGTCATCATCGTCATCGCTAATATGTCCATTGCTTGCATTTGCTTTCCGTTCGTTTGCCCCGTTTTGGATGGCTGTGGTTGGCTTCAGTAATTGCACTTGTATGCCCGAAGAGTCTTCCTCATTATCAGATTCCTCATCGCTACTCGCAGCGTATGCAACCAGCGACATAGTTTAATTATAATTCTTTAAATGCTCAGCGAAATTCACAAATTTTGATATGCGTTGCAAATGTTTCTTGATATAAAATGACAGCTGTTCGTTGAAATGGAGCACCCTGTGACAAGTGTTGCCACAGTTTGGACGATGTTGCTGGCAACATGCTGCTGACAGGGTAATAAAACAGTATGGCAATGCCAGGCCAATGGTCTGTTAAAATTTGAAAATTTCGTCAAACCTTTTAATTGGGAACTATTTGTAGAAGCACAAATTGCTGGCCACAGGTAGTGCGGAATATTTAATTATGACAGTAGCTGCAGCTGTTTAAGCTGATCATAAAACTATAAAATGTAGGTAGATATCACTTATCTTGCCCATATAAATAACATCCTAGCTTGGACCGAGCATCAGTATGAATTTGCGCATCGAGCTGTTAAGAGATCCGAACATGCATCATCATCAGAATCTTGGAGATGCGGCTGCCTTGACGGGCATAATGCCGCCGTATGAGACAATGGCTCTCTACGAGCAGCCAAAGCCGCGTTTCATATTCAAAATGCCACGCGTTGTGCCGAATCAGAAATCCAAATACGAGTCGGACGAGCTCTTCCGACGACTCAGCCGGGAGAGCGAGGTGCGCTACACCGGCTACCGAGGACGGGCCATTGACGAGCGTCGCATGCGTTTTGTCACCGACTGCCGCAAGGGTTATGCAGAGCTCTCATTCGTACCCACGGGCACCAATCTGCAGCTGTATTTCAATGCCAATCATAATCCGTATACCCAGGAGCAGGAGTGCGATTTCGACAAGGAGCGCGGCAAGGTGCACTTGCGCTCCAATTTCATAATGAATGGCGTTTGTGTGCGTTTCCGTGGCTGGTTGGATTTGGAACGTTTAGATGGCGTCGCCTGTCTCGATTTTGATGACACACGCGCCCAGCAAGAGGATGCACAGCTGAGCGAGCAAATCGAGAGCTATAATCAACGCATGGCCGACTCGAAACGTATTTATGCGCATACGCCGCCACAGGATGCTATACGGCGTGGCCCACCGGGTCCGGGACCAGTTACTGGACCACCAATGGGCTGGTAAAACTAGCCTGATGGATTGAAACTTATATAAATGTGTGAGATTTAGTTTTAGTTGCATTTTTTCTATAACCCAAATAAAATACATAACTATTCACATTGAGCGAAAAATAACGTTTTATATTCTAGTATGATCGGTGTAGAATTTTGTATCTAAAATTTAATTTCCTTCTTGAATTAACTTGAATAACGAAACACCTGCCCAGCAATGAAAGTATATCAAAGTGTATCAAGGGAAAATATTTAAGAGAGATTCTATAGACTTTTTATAGAAGCATGACAATTTTTATGTAGGTTGAATTTGGCGCCATTTCAGTGCAGCTTGCATTTTAAACATTTTTTGATCCGGCAACGCCGAATAATTTAATCTAGCTATCGATATAAAACAATAGCTCATATCGCTTCTAGTGTCATTGCAACTCTGGGCTTCATTTCTCGGAAGCTTACAATTTGTACATTTGTGAATTCCCCTGAGTTACGTTAATAGCGATACGTCGGAAAGTCAAGTATTAAATATGTCTTAAGAGGACTACGGAAGTTACACAAAATCGTATTGCAGCCAAATTTGTTACACATGGTCACTCAAACTGGATGGAATAAGTGAGCTAAGCTCTAAACGTGTTTCACAGAACTTTCCAGATCATAGAGAAAGTATTATCTAGTTATATTTAGAAGCATATTCCGAAGGAAACATCAGATCGACAGATGACAGATTGTTTAGCCAAAAATTTTGTTGAAATTAAATGACGAAAACCAAAATGAGGCTTAAATGTAATAACAATAATATTAACTTACAAACCAAAACATCTGTTCCCATCTTGAAGAAAAGGGCTTTACATTTAATCTCAACACAATATTATTCGCATACATACATATATTATCATACAAATGGTCTTGTGCCTTCAAACAATATAATCAATTTTGAATATCATTTATTTTGATTTTCTTTAACCTTGAAATGTTTATTATATTGGAATAAAAAAATAAAGAAAAATAAAATGTTTTAGAATGAGTCTTATATTCAAAAATTGCTGGTTTAAAAAAAAAATTCACAAGATTTCGCCTTCAGTTTAAGAAATCTCGAACTAAGCTGCACCTTTGACAGTCTTCACTTTATTTAAGTTCGAAACTTATGTGAATGTCGAAGGTGTTTTTGCAGCCCTGTTGTCATTGTTCCATAAGGGTTGATGCTCGGGGTCTTTGGCCTTAATTACACCAACTTCAAATGGCCGCCACCCCAAAACTCAGCCCAGCTGTCACCTCTCTCTCTCTCTCTCTCACACTCTTTCTGTTCGTCTCAGAGGTTTTGGTCTGAGGGCGCTTTTTTTTGCAGAGAGCCCAATATAACAACCCATTTTCCGCTCTCTCTCTATCTCTCTCTCTCCCTCTCACCTGATCTCGGCAGCATTTACGAGAGCGCATATTGATTTTCTGGCATTCGGATGCTGCTGAAAGAAACTTTGCAACTGCGTCGACGGTTCGATTTGTTTTTCAGCCACAGTCAGAGTCTCAGTCTCATTTCGAACGCGTCTGTGCGGGCATATAGAAGCGAAAAACGGGCGGACCGACCGGGAAGGCAACAGAAATTTTCATAAAATTATACATACCACAAAGTGTTTTAGCACAAACATTCAAAATTTTGTATAATTTTTGTTTTGTTCGTTGTTTTTCGTACTTTTGCGTTCACGAACAAAAACAAAAAAAAAAAAAGAAAAAGCTGCGACGTGCGCTAAAATTAGCGACCGGTGTATTATAGGGTGATGTATGCTTTGTGAGTCCCAGTCCCAACTGGCTACGCCCCCCCTCCCAGCCGCCTGGGTCCCCCACGCTCTGAGCAGAGAAGCGCGCCCCAAATTGCTGCCATTTGTGAATTATACATATTTCAAATAGTATTTGTACAAATTATGTGCTCAAGATTGCCAGCAATCGAATAAACAAAACAAATTATAATAAATATTTGGAATAGCAGCTCAAAAACGTAAAGTGCAAAATCAATCGATACGCCCTTGGAGGCCAGGTGGAAAACAAGGACTATTGACACAAAATGCCAGCCTCAAATACGATTGTGCTGAGGAGTCTATCCATATTGTTGGGCCTGTTCTTCATATTTGTGGGCACGCTCAAGCTGACGCCGCACATCAGCAAGGATCTGTACAAGGATCTGGTGAGTGAAAAATCGATACACTCACATAGTTTGTTTACAGCACCGCCTATCGATGGCAAGCTGTTAAGCATTGTTGGATAACTAAGAAAAGAGTGTTAGACAATTATTGAAGGTCTTAGAGTTAGTCTTCAGCAGAGAGGCGAATAAAGAGAGAATAAAGAAATATATAACGGCTTGCGTCGGCATTTCGGGAGCGGCATCGCTCTCATCGATTTTTTGCCGCGAGAGCAAAAACAAAAAAAAAAACAACCACCATTCCAAAAGAAACAAAATTTCACATTGTTATCCTGCCAGTTGGCGCTCTTATATAAGTGGGTCATCGCTTTTTCTTTTAGTAATTATTTAGCAAGCTGAACTATATTTTATACTAATAATATTCATTTCTAATGCCCGTCTCGTGTGTGGATATATAATATCAATATTATTCTTTAAGCTTCGAACTATGTACATATATTGAAAACGGAAAAAAAACTTAAAACTATTTTCGCAAATCACATGTACGGAAATTCTTATAAATATGACTAATATACATATACAATTAGTTGCACCATTGAACTCGACCTCGTCAATGCCAGGCATTGGCCTTCACAAATACTTTTGAGCACGCAATGATCTTCAGGAATATACACACATACATACACACATATGTACATATATATATATAGGCATATATACATATGAGCACGCAAATAAGTTTTTTTTGTCCAAACACTTTGCATGAGTATTTCTTTTTTTTTTTTAAATGACGGAAACTATGCAGAGCGCAGTCTGGACTACAGATTGTTTGTATATATAATATATGTATATTCTATGATAAAGAAAAAGTGTAATTGTTGGAAATAGCAAATCTGAAATTGCGTAGGCGAACATTTTGTTTTGTAATTTATGTTTGTTTTCACATGAAATTACCCGGCGCGATTTCTAACATTGGAGCTCAAGCAACTGAGCCAAGCTCATAAAGACATTCTATATATGTAGATATATATTAATAAGCAATTTACAGTTCTGTATACAATTATTTTGGCTATAAACAATGCCCCGTTCTTTTCGCTATATAAAGCAATATAATTAAATGAATACCGCGCCATTTAACTTTCAACACGAGTTTTCTTGGCTTTTTGGTAAGGTATTTGATCTGAAAATAAATATGTATGTATGTATGTATGTTTATAGCCAAGCGCTGTTGCAATGCCGAAACATTTTTATAATTACAGCATCGCGCATTAAAGGCACTTGGCAAATGCCAAACAAAATGTGAGTGTGTATGACAAACACGCTTGGTTCTCTTTTTTATTTACATATTTATAAATAAACATATCGCTCTGCCTACCACAGGGCGCGTCTCGATCACTTAGAATGGAATACTTGGCTCGGTTGAATAAGTTAGCAGACAATTATCAAGCTGAACTGAATTCTAGTTTTGTGTACTATTTAATTAAAATTGAATTTTGGTTAACTTTTCCATTGCAGCGCACAGAGTATGTGAAATATGCCAAGGTATTTCCGTTGACGGCGCTGTTCGGCGTAAAAATACCCTCGAAATGGTATAGACGAACCGTTGGCATATTGGAAATCGTATGCGGGCTGGCCATGGCCCTAATACCCTATCGTAAGTACAAAAATCGAATTGAGATAATTATTTAGATAATCCAAAGACCTTTCAATTGCAGACAAAATCAAGAATGTGGCGAATGTGCTGCTGCTGCTGCTCATGCTGTTGGGCATCTATCAGCATTGGATGGTCAGCGATCCGTTCGAGCGCTCCGGACCCGCGCTGGTGTTCACGTTCATGCTGGGCGGCCGACTGGTTGTCTGGTATCAGACCAGCCGCAAGGAGGCAGCCGAACTGGCGGCGGTCAATCCACCGCAAGCGAATGGCCTCAAACAGGAATAGATACTGCCGGAGAGAGTACGAGATCATTTATCGGTCATATTTAGTCGAATCATAAATTCAGCTCATAGTCGCACCTGTAAACAGCTTTGTTTTAGCACAATTAGTTGAATATCGCGAGCTCAATTGGCGCCCCTAAATACAATATATATATATATATAAATACATATTAACGAAATAACACTCATTTCTAGTTATAAATTAAATGAAATTTTTATAGAGTAAACGAAATTGAAATTGGAGTGTTTTGTTTTTTCACTTTGGTGCCAAAATAATAGAATACATACTCGTACAATATATAAATTAAATACACATAAATTAATTGCGAAAAGTGTTCAAGTTATAAATTAATAAACGAGTTGATAGTATATAGCAATAAAGACAAAGACCAGAATAATTCAAAAACATACATAAATCCCTTAAAATACACGGCACTCATGTTGTAGTTGTCGCAGCCATCAATGCCTATGACATTTTAGCAACAATTTTAATAAATTTTTGAATAACTCATATTCATACATAATGTTTCAACAATTATTCAACATCAGTCGTTGGTTTGTGTTGTTTAATAAGCAGCTTGCGTTTGCGAAATTGCCAGCAAATAGTCGAGATTATTAAATATGCGCGTGCTCTAAGCCCTAACTGTGTTCAACTGTGTGTGGTTAGTGTCTTATTTGCGTATTTATTCAGAGCCTGTGCTTAGCAGCTTCAGTGCCTTCTGCAGATACTCAACCGCGCTCTTCACATCGTCATAGTTGAGCGAGCTGCCCGCATATTTGCAATACTTTTGTGCGGTAATCATTTGTTCTGCTGTTATCTGGACGCCGGCAACTGGGACAATGGGCGTGTAAATGGCCGCGTTGGGCTGCGCTGTGGGCACATATGGCTCAAAACCACCGGGCTTCTCCTCATCCACTGGTGGACTCGGCAATTTGCTTGGATTTTGCAGCACCTCCTCGGCTGTGGGTGGTGTTACTTGCGGAGCTGGGGGCGAAGATGGCGTTACGGGCTCCACATTATCGGACTTGAATTCAGCAGCTGGATCATCGGTCGGTGTTATGTTAGGAGCGCCATCATTGCTGCCTCCAGGTAGATTATCTCCGGCCAGCTCCGAAGATTCGTCGTCGGGAAAGGGACCAGGTATTGGTGTTTCGCCGTTCTTCAGGCAATTGTGTATGTAGGCGGCCTTGTACTTGGCGTACTTGCGATTGTGCAGCGCCTCCTCACTCAGCTCACCGAAGGTAAGCAATATGTCATAGAGCACACCGCTGGAATAATACGCCTTGACTACGTTTCTGAAAAAACAGCAAGAGTTTGAGATGTGGGATGAGTTGATAGGTAAACTTGCACTTACTTGCCAAAGTTCTCCTCGCGATCCTGCTTGTCGGCATAGAGAAACAGCTTGAGAGCATAGTTCTCGATATGTGCCTGAGCAGCAATGTCGTTGGTCAGGGCCTCGTTGTCGGCATGCTGCTTCTTCATTTGCTCCAACCAATCCATAATAGCTGTGAGCCGCATCAAAACAAACGCAAACAATGGATGAGTCATAGTTCTGAAGAATATATGTTTATGCATGTAATGTCAATATGCGCTTACCTAGCAGCAGTTTAGTCTCTTCGGCGCTCTGTGTAGATGCCTTTAAGCCAACTTGCAGTGCACTTTATAATTAATTAAATAAACCATTGTTATTTCGATTTTTCTTTGGAATATAAGGACGTCGTTTACTTACTAGAGTCTTGCCCAGTAGGCTATGACAACGTCACGCGAATCATGCTCCTGTGCCAACTTCAGAAAATGTTGTATGGACTTCAGTGTCGGCGGACATGGTGGAAACTCCATCTTTGAAGTGCAAATAAAATTTATTTCCAAAAGATTCTATGAAATTCTAATGAACGCAGTAGAAATTATTGTGATTGACAGTGTTGCCTATTTAAGACAATAGTTTTTATTAAAAACAAACAGTGCGACCGTTTGACAAAAATATTATCAGATATAATCATTTGGCAACACTGGCAGCAGGGCTACAATCGAATGGCCTGCCCAAAGCAACTACAGGTAAAGTTGCTTAGTCTTTAAACACCGCTGCTACCAAACGGTTAGTATTTAAGATGGTTAATATATTATGGTCGTATGATGTTATCAATTTGCCGTACTTTGCACTTTAACCCCCATCTGAAATATGCAGCAAGCTTAACTTTTAATTACACTTTATCCCCAACAGCTGCAACATGGCAATTTCTAAGCCGCTGTACTCGCTCTTTGGCAGCTATTTGGAGCAGCTTTTCAATCATCCAGTGCGCACGAAATCCTTAACAGCGTAAGTGCATTGGGGTTACCTTCACTTATCAGCAATTCAATTTGACTAAATTCCCGGCAGCTGCTTCCTGGCCACCTCGGCGAATGTCACCTCCCAGCGGCTGGCGGGCGCCAAGAAACTGAACCAGCACAGCGTCTTTGCGTATGGTCTGTTTGGCCTCATTTTCGGAGGCACTGTTCCGCATTATTTCTATCAAACTGTGGAGCGATTGTTCAGCCATGATCTGCGCTTTAGGAAGTTCTTTCTGTTCCTGTCAGAGCGCCTAGCTTATGCACCGTTTTATCAGCTGCTTTCGCTGTATTTCCTCTCGATATTCGAGGTGAGTCTCTCGATCCAGGAGGCGGGAACTGTTTCAAGCATTCTTTTCTCTGGCAGGGCAAATCGCACAGCACAGCAGTTGAAACCCTGAAGAAGCTCTACTGGCCCGTATTGCGCGCCAACTGGCAGTACCTCTCGCTGCTTGTCTATCTGAATATATCCTATGTGCCGCCCATGTTCCGTACATTGAGCACGGGCATCATTTCCTTTATCTGGGTCGTATATATGGCACAGAAGCGTCGCCGCTTCCAGGAAAAACAAGCAGCTGCCAGGTCCACATAGACATAGCATTCCATGGAACAGTTTTGTTTTGCTATCTATATCTATGTATATGCATATTAACACGCTCAGCGGAGATTACGCTGGACTCTTTTTTTAAACGCTTTATCTGCGTCTCAAAGGTTTCGAACCGGGAACAATTATTGCTTTAGCTATTTAAGTAGATTGAAAAAATAGTATGTGTACAGTACACTTAAGATTAGAGGGAACTAAGAGCGCGAGGGTCGCCTTATCGCTTGTAAATAAATTGAAATACCTTAATTGTTTTTATCCAATGTACAATTGAAATTTATGCATTTGAAATGGCAACAAATAATAATAATATTTATTTAAAAACGCAACTTACAACTAGCGAGTAATCCAAGTATATTCGAGTATTGTTGGCCTTATATCATGGTCTTGTCTACAATATCAATTAGCTAATAAATTCAAAGAAATGGCCTAAATCAAACTTTACAACTTAGTCTCGAAGGGAATGTGTCTAAAAAAGAATCCTCTCTATGCACACCAATTAGCTTAAGTATCGAGTTTAGTTTTGCATATTGCGACTATATATATATATATATCTGACTAGTTGGGTTTACTTAGAGTAGGTGTTTTTTTTTTTTTGGGGGGGTTTCCGGCTCACTTACAGTTCGCCGCACATTTTGCGCAGCGAATCTGTTAACACTCAGAAGGCTATTGCCGACGGACTTCGACTATTGTGCATCGGAGTGCCGGCAATGGGTGTGCAGGGCGAGCTGGCGCGGCTGAAGCAGCTGGAGCAGCAGCTGGAGGCATCGTTGTCCACATGATCAGCGCCATCGCCATTGTTGATGCCCTCCCCGGACGCCTTGTGGTGATGATAGGGTATCGGCCGCTTGCGCGCGCTGCAAACAACAATAAATGGAAGATTAGATAGCGAAAATGTTGTCGACAAAAACTACAAAAAAAAAAAAGAAGATGTAATCAAAACTTACCGAACTGAAAAATTGCAATCAACAGAAATCATAAACTAAATCCTTTTTGAAAAAAATAGAAAAAATATATAAAACTTGGCATTGGACATAATTTATTGTGCATACAAACAAAAGACGTTTGCTTCGACTAATTCGAAAGAAAAAAAATTATATAGTTTTTATCATGAGAATACAAATACAGAACAAAAATAATATTGCATGTGGAAAGCGAATTCGTTTAGAAAATTAAATTAAATGATAATTCCTGAGTCTGAGCTGTAAGAAAGGAAAATTAGTTAATCAAATAAATCGTAAATCAGTTGCTCTACAGAATTTTCGGGCATTTGGAAATGAATATGCAACTCAAGCGGATAACCTGCTAACGTCTGGTGCTGCGGGGTGAGCGACGGCTATAAAAATTAAATTAATAAATTAATTAAATAAAGTAAATAGATTAAAGTCAATCAAATCAAAGTTGAACATAAACCTTGCAGAGTCGGATTGTCGAAATGGATCAGATTAGTTGGAATAGAAACAGAAAGAGGGACATAAATCGATATATATACATATATATATATATATACTTTATGGAATCGGAGATATATTCCTCATTTCGTGACAAATAAATATACTTGCAAATTATAAAAAATATATAATTATAAATCCACTCTGCAAGGTTTTTCTTAAGGAAAATAAAACGCGAAGAAAAAAGTGAAAGTTCTGCTCCGATTTTGGTCAGTTGGGACTACCTAGTTATGCGGCGTCTGTCCAAGAAGCTGGGCGAGCCGCGGCGTCGCGGTATGGAGGGTGAACGTGAGCCGGATTGTGATGTGCCAGAGCCGCTGCTCGAGGAGCTGCCGGAGCTGCTGCGCGACGAGCAGCTGGAGCGCGACGAATGCGAGCCGGAGCGCGATCTCGAGCTGCACGAGCCGCTGCGACTGCTCGACGAGCTATACCGACTGCAAGGGAATACACAAAGATTAGCTATAGGTAAACCAAATGGGTGGCCCGCTTGAACTTACGATCTGGATCGGCTGCTGGAGCGATGGCGATGCCGACTGCTGCTCGTGCGCCGTTTGCTGCGGCTGTGATCGCTGCGCCGCGAACGGCTGCGGCTGCGTCGCGCGGCGCTCTCCGCTGCGGCGACCGTTGCCGTCGATACCTTGGAAACGATGGCATCGACCAGGGTGCTGTCCGCCAGGGCCGCAACTAAGGGCTGTGGATCGTGAATTTTGAACGGTTTTATAACAATTTTCGGTTTCTGTTGCTGATGATGATGATGATGATGATAGCTAATACTATTGGCGGCCACCGCTGCGGCCGCTGCAGCCGCATTGAAGCCACGCCCATGCTGCGACGGATGTGTGCCGAGCAGCGCCAGGCCCGCTGCAGCGGCAGCAGCGGCCGCAGCTCCGGCACCGCCAGCACCACCAACACCGCCACCACCCAATGACAACAGACCCGCCGCATGCCGGCCATGATGATGCTGATGATGATGCACATGATGGCCACCGGCAGCGGCGGCGGCAGCGGCTGCCAGCAGCGCATGCTGCGAACCATGCCCATAGAGATTTGGATTGTACATGCTTAGACTACGCGTCAGATGATGCTGCTGCTGCTGATCCCGCCGGCTGAGCAGCGGCTGCAGCCCATTGTTGTTATGCTGATTCTTGCAGATATTATAATGGGTGGCGGTCAGCAGGGGGCCATGATTGAGGCGATTCGTTGTGCGATTGTAGGTGCCGGGCGTGCCGGCCAGAAAGGGCAGCGCATTGTTCGGATTGTTGTGATTAGTATGAGGAACAGCACCAGGCGGAAGATGACCGCCACCAACAGAACCACCACCAGAGCCAGGACCACATGCATGATTATTGTTATTGTTAGTATTGTGTCTACTGTTGGGATTGTTATTCAGCGTGCGATTGTGAAAGACGCGCTTCGTTTGTGGTCTATGGTTAAATTTGGCTATTGTTGTTGTTGTTGTTGGGTTAAATGTTGCTGCTGTTGTTGTTGTTGCAGTTGTTGTTATCGTTGTTGTCGCTGGGACTGCTGCGCCACCATTTGCAGCCACTTGGGGCGCCTTGCAAATGGGCGGCGTATTTGTGTCCCTTTTGTCCGGCTCGGCTGCGGCCAGCGGCTGCTCGACGAGCGCCTCTCCAGCTGCTGCTGTAGGCGGCGGCGTTGTTGTTGTTGCTGTTGTTGTTGCTGTCGTAGTTGTTGTTGTTGTTGTTGTTGTCGCCGTTGTCAGTGGGTTAATTAAAGCGGTTACATTGTTAGCAACAAGAAATTCACTGAGCGAATTACGTTTGGTGGCCAGCACCAGCATAGATTCGCCACTTACTTCGCTGCCCTCCGCATCCTTGGCTGCGTCTCCATTCTTCTCCATCGTTCGGATTTTCTGCTTTGCCTTCGCCGCAATGCCGGACTTGAGCTGCTCGAGCATGCGCAGCTCCTGCAGCTGCTCGCGCTCCCGCTTGCTCTGCTGATAATCGTCGAGTGCTGTCGCCGCAGAACTTGTCTCCGGCTCGCTGCCGGCGTCGTCGCTTTGGGCGCGCAGACGCACCACAGGCGCAGGCTTGGTGTCCCGGCACTTGGACTGCTGCCGTTTCTTGTCCTGGACAATGTCCTGATAGCGCTCGGGATTGTGCTCGGCTGGCGAATAATGCAGCTCCGATGAATTGGAGCTGCCCGAGCGCCGTTTGCTCGGCCTTGGACTCGGCGTGTTGCCCTTGTCCTTCTCTTTCTCCCTCTCCTTCTCCTTTTTCGACGGCCTGGGCCTTGTGGGCGTGCACGAGCGTTCGCGCTTCACGTGGCTGCTCTTGGTACGCTCTCGCTTCGGGCTGCTTGGCTCACGCTTTAACTGCTCCGGCGGCGTTTGGCTGCGCCTCCGCTGCTTGCGGGGCGTGGGCGTGCCCGGCTCGCTGTGAGAGGAGCTCGAACTGGAGCTGTCCGCGGAGGAGCTCGAACTGGATGCCGCACGCTTGCGTTTTGTCTGCTCGAGCGCCACCATCACCGACTTGGTGCCCAATATATCGTTGACAGTGTCCTCGGCCGCCTTGAAGGGATTGAAAGCGGGCGCCGCTGCAACTGTCGTCTTCTTGGGCGGCACCACCAGCTCCGGCGAGCGTGTGCGCTGTCTAACGGTTGCCGGCGAGGGCGTGCGCTGCTTTTTATGCGAGCGGGAACGGGAGCGCGAATGACGACCCAATTTACGCTCCTCGCCGCGTTTCGTCGCTTGGGAAGCCGAGCGACGTTCACGACGACGCTCTTTGCTACGCTCGCGCCTTTGGCCGCGCTCCTTGGCTGCCTCGCCTTGACGTGGTCGCTCCTTCGACTTTTGTCGCTCTTTGGAGCGCTGTCTGTCCTTCGAGCGTTGTCGCTCCTTCGAGCGTAGTCGTTCCTTGGAACGCTGTCTATCTTTAGAGTGCTGCCGCTCCTTGGAGCGTACTCTCTCCTTTGAACGCTGTCGCTCTTTGGAGCGCTCCTTCACCTTGGATCTCTGTCGCTCCTTGGAGCGTTCTTTTTGCCTCTCTCTGGAGCGCACTCTCTCCTTTGATCTCTGCCTTTCCTTGGAGCGCAATCTCTCCTTGGATCGTAGTCTCTCGTTCGAGCGAGGTCTCTCCTTAGAACGCTGCCGTTCTTTGGAGCGCGGCCTCTCTATGGAGCGCAGTCTCTCCTTGGAGCGTAATCTATCTTTGGAGCGCTGCCTCTCCTTGGAGCGTTGTCTCTCCTTGGAGCGGAGTCTCTCCTTGGAGCGCAATCTCTCTTTGGAGCGGGGTCTCTCTTTCGAGCGCTGCCTCTCCTTGGAGCGCTGCTTCTCCTTTGGACGCTCCTTTGATCTTTGGCGTTCCTTTGACTTTAGTCGCTCCTTCGATCTGGCTCTGTCCTTGGACTTTTGGCGCTCTTTGGAACGCTCTTTGCCCCGCGACCGTTGCCGCTCCTTTGATCTTTTCCGTTCGTTGCGCCTCTCCTTGGAGCGCTTGCGCTCCTTCGAGCCTAATCTCGGCTTGGAACGCTCCCGTTCTTTGGAGCGTTGCCTTTCAGTCTCTCGGCGTGGCGGCGTTCGTGTCGGTCGTTCCTTGGATTTGTGACGGCGACTAGCGCTGCGCTCCCGTTTCTCCGTCGAGGAGTCATTGCGACGCGACTTGTTGTCCTTGCGTCGCTCGGGCGAACGACTGCGAAACGGATTCTCCGGCGTCGTGCCATTATCCACAACAGCCGCCCGAGATTTGCCCGATTTTTTTGCCTTGGGCGCCGGAGAGCTGTGAAAATATTCGTGTTACTTGGCATATTGATGAAGATATTGGATGAGAACTTACTTGGAACGTGCCGAGTCCGTGGAGCTGGCACGTGCGCGTTGGCTCTTCTTGAGCTTTTTGTCGCGTTTTTTCTGCATAATAAAAGATTGAGAGTTATTAACAAGAGGAACAGCTAACGGCAACAAAGTCTAACTGTTAGCAATATATGCATTTATTGTAGATAATTATTGATATATATATATATGTATGTATTTATAAAAACACAGTTTTCATTCAGTTGATGATCATGGCATGATATATATGTACGTATATCTCATATGAAAGCTCGCCTTGGGCTCGATGGAATTATTATTATTGGCTGTGTGTTCGAAAGATTTCGATTTCGATTCGGGCTGAAAAAACATATTTTGCATTGGATAGATAAGAGATTGAACTTATTTTCGATTGCAGTGGCAATTAGTCGGTTCACGCAATTCTATATATGCTATATATATATATAATATATGTTAAAGAAAACAGACAAATGAAAGTACTTACAAAACTACAAGAGAGCCTTTGAAAGCTATCCTATATCAATGAAGCGCCAAGGGTTTTTATAAACAAAATATAAATTTTCTTTTTCGTTTCTTGAAATTACTTGTAAATTTAATTTGATTTGGTTTTTTTCTACATAGAACTGAAAAGTTTACGCAATAATTGAAAAAGGAAAATAAGTTAAAACTATGCACAAAATTAATTTATAGGCAAACTTATAAATTAGGCTTGTGCAGAGCTCTATTTAAAATTTATTTTCTAGCTATACGAAATAATAAAATTCAAACTGAATTTCGAAATAAATAAACAATTTATAAAACTAGTTTGTGTTATGCGTTTGAAGCCTTTTTTACCTTTTACAATATTTGTGGGGTGATTTTTTTTGTCATTATTTTTTTTTTTCGTTTTTCTTTTGGATTTTTACTAATTATTATTTATGCGGTTGGTAATATTTTATATGCAGGTCTTAAAGTTCAGTACTTGGTTAATTTTTTTTTTTTTTTTGATTAGTAAATGTTTTTTTGGTGGAAAAAAGAAGTAAATAAGCAAGAGAAGAAATGGCGTATGTTAAATATTTGGTGAACAATTGAAACAACGAAAAACGATAAAGTCAATCGAGTTATCATCATCATATCATGTATATAGGCATTATATATATATATGTATATCGAGAGAGAGAAACAATTATATTCATTTAGACATAATTTGTATTACAAACAAGTTTCATCAGATGATTTTATACAATAGAGAAAATTATTATATATATTATATGATATAGTTAGTATGTGAAGAGGTTAAGATTGATTAGAATTAGAATTCATTAAAAGGTTTTAATCATGAGACTTTATGAATAGCTCAGCACATGCACTCCTCGGGCAATTATTGGGTTAACTTCCCCAACATTTCTCTCATTCAGTTTTTTTTTTGTTCTTTTTGTCTAATGCTAATGCGATTTGCATGTGGGTTTACCTTATCCTTTTTGGCTTTCTTGCGCGCGCTCTTCAACTCACGCTCCGCATCGCTGCTATCGGGCTCATCCTCGCTATCCTTGTCGCTATCGTTGCTATCGCTGCCGCTGTATTTGCGCTTGCGGGACTTCTTCTTTTTCGACTTACTGCAAATAGAATGGTTTGAGATTGGGATTAGTGGCCATGAAAATTGGTGTCCAAAACTGAGGGTAAACAGTTTTAGCTAGTATTTTTTTTGGTGGACGCGTCCAGGAGACGGGGCCCAAATGGAGCCTGGCAGCAACATTAAAAAGTGTTTTGTTTTGTTTTTTTTTAAGAGGTTGATTAACTTGTGGTTTAGTGCTTTACCTTCATCGAAAACTGCTCAAAAATGCATTGTCTTAATAATAGTAAGTAGGTTAATAATAATAATAGAAAGAAAGATGAGAAAGTAATTCGCTTTTAATTGTTGCAAAACACAGTTTGGTTCCTTAACAACGAGACTTTTCTTAAACTTTATGCTTGTCGTGTTGTGTGTGTGTGTTTGTAAGGATATGATATGACATTAAAGACCGCACAATTTTGTAACACAATACAATTAGATATAATTAACGAATTTTACTTACCAAAAGCTGGACAAGATCAATGTGAATGTGGAAAGCGAAATGTGTGTGTGTTGTGTGTGTGTGTAAGTGGTTGTGCGTATGGGCTTAGAGATTAGTGTAAAATAGTATTGAAAAAAAAAGAGGATAGAGCCCATAGAACCCTACGCTTAATAAGAAAATAAAACGATGCTGTCAGCCAAATATGATTATCAAAGTATATTATAATACTTTTTTTTTTTTTCTATTTGGGAACACACATTAGAAATTCATTTCATTTCGCTGTGTTTTATAATATTGTTGATTTTAATATATATTTAAGCTCATTTTATAAACTAGATAATAATATGTGTATGCAAATTTCATTTGTACATAACTTTTCGCTTCTTTTTACTTTCTTTCTCATATGAGTCCCTTTTGTTTGGTATCAAGTTTTCAAATGCAATGTAAAAGAAGGAGTAGAGACGAAAAACACAAAATGTATTAAGCAGTTGTTTTTGTTAAATTACAAAAAGTTAGGTTTCGTTCGTTTTCGGCAAATTTGCATTTGACTAACACGTACAACAATAGAATGTTTGGAAGATACTAAATCAAAACCAAATAGTTTACAATCGAACATAAAATTCATGATTTAGCAAAAGATTTCTTTTTTTTTTTTCGAAATAAGGAAACTGGTTAGAAACACAGAGAGCTACAAGTGGGTTAGGACTCGGTGCTTGGGCTACTTGCGAGCTCTTACCTCTCTTTCTTGTGCTTCTTGGACTTCTTCTTCTTGTCCTTGCGTCGCTCAGGACTCGCCGAACTGGTGGAGTAAAAGAAAGTCAGTTGGTTTTGGTTTCATTTATGCATATATCATATGGGCTAACCTCTCCCTGGCGCGCTTCTTTTTCTTCTTTTTGTCCGACTTGGACACGTGCACGCGCTCATCGCCGCTTTGGTTGGCCAACAGTGCATCCGTTTTGCCAGCGCCGACAGCTGCCTCCGGCGAGGGCGTGCGCAGGAGCGCATATCGTTTGCCCGTCTCCTTGTCTTTGCCACCTGCTGCCGCCGCCGCCGCCGCAGCCGCAGCCGCTGCGAGGCTCTCGCGCTGCGCGTCCAGTTCCTTTTGGAGCGCCACACTCTTGGCCAGATCCTCCTTGGATTTGCGATCGCTATCAAAGCTGCTGCCCTCCACAAAGTACTCGGATATGTTGAAGGCCTCGCGCAACTTGGCGTTCTTCTGCTGCTGTGCCTCAGCGATTTGATGGGTTTCACGCACGCTGCAAGCAAAAGAAAAAGGATTTTTAGATATGGGCATGGGCAAAAAATAGAAGGGTAACTTATGTATCTAGACACGGGACACTTGAGGTGCCATTTACCTTGCCACCGCCGCTTTGCCAGCGCCGAGCAGCAGCGTTTCGAGCCATGTGCTCGACGAATGCTTAAGCAGCTCGAGCAGTGCCGGCAGCGCCTGGCCCTTCAGATTGCGTGTCCTGTTTGACATTTTACTATCCCTTTCCCGTGCCCGCTCCCTTTGACTGGCATCAGCTGTTCGCACCTCCTGCGGGCATTGCGTCATTTGCGTATGTTGGCAGACGCAGGCGCAGTCGTTAAGCGGCTTCCTCGACACTGCTGTGCGCCTGTTCTTCTTGGCGCCGCTTGCCAAAACCGGCTTGAACTTCTTGGCCACGGCGGCATAATTGAGTGCCGCCGCCGTTGTGGCCTGTGCCGTGAAGTGGAAACTCTCGTATTTGGCTATATACTCGCGATTGTCGTGCTGGAAATATTGTGCCTTGCATTTCCTGCCACCGCTAACAGCCGACGCTGTGCCAGCCACACAACCGACAATGGCCTTGGCGGGGTTGCTGCTGCTGTTGCTGCCGTTGCCGTTGCTCTTCCCACAGCCGGTTGCGTGTCCTGCGCGTTTGCGACGCTTGCGTCGCTTCTTCGTCCGCACGACCTGCAACGTGCTGCTGAACGCATTCATCGTGCTGCTGCTGGCCGCGGAGGCCGTCGTGGTGGCCGTTGCCACAGCCGTCGCCGTTGCCGCTGCTGCAGTTGCAGTTGTCGTGTTTGTGTAGATTTCCGAGGAGAGCATTTCGCGTGGAGAGTTCGCCTCTTGCTCTTTTTATTTTATTGGGGGTTGTTTGGGCAAGTGGATGTTTTCGGTTTTGAATATAGTTTTTTATAATTTTTTATTACTCATTTTCATGGAGATATTTAATTATATTTGTTTTATTTAAGATATTTCCAGTTTTGGTTAAATATTTTTATAAATTTAAATTGCTTTATTTTTTTCTCACTATTTTGCTTTATATTTTTTTCCGGTTTTATTTTCACAATTTTATAAATGCTTTTTTTTATTTTTTGTAATTGTAAAAATGTATTAAATATAGTTTTAAGGTATAAAAATATAGTTTTTCCACAATTTGTTAAGGAAGACAGGGATTATATATAATTTAATATTTGTGGATTCCAGAGTTAAGACTGGAGTATTTCGTTTTATAATAGAACTCTATATACGTTTGTTTTTTATGTATCAAATAGTTTTGTCCACAGTTTGTTCAGGAAGACAGCGGATTATACTTAATCTTTATATAGTTATTTATATTTTTTTTTTATATTTTTGTATATTCCAACTGATTTTTTCAACGTTTGACCAGGAAGACATTGGATTGCGTTATATTTATTTCAGTTAATAATTTATAACATTTATTGAAATGTTTTTTTTTCACGATTTTGCCAAGAAAATTGTTTTGAATGTTTAAATAAATTCATTTAATATAAGTCATGGTTTTCATTTTCCACAAGTTTATCAGGAAGACAGTGGATTATAAATATATATATATATATATATATGTATTTATTGCTTTTTGAATTATAAAAGTTTTTTAAATTAATATTTTTATGTTGTTGATTTTGGTTTTCTCATAAAAGACATAAACTTTAATATTTGTGGTGGTTTTCTCCTATTTGCTTATTTTTTACATTTTTGTTTATAGACACGAATGTGAATTAATTTTGAAGTATTATGCGTTGCCGGAAGACTTTGAAATCATTTAAATTTGTTATATATATTTTGTATAAAAATAAACTTTTTTATGTACTTAATTAAACCGCTTGGAAGACGTTGGATTAGCTTTTATGTACAATTACACTTTGGCTACATTTGCCTTAAATTTTGCATTATTTTTCATTCATTTACAACTTGCATCGTTAATTGGAAGACTTTGTTGTTTTATATACTTGATATTTACTTTAATTTATATTTGGAAATACTCCGTTGAAGCAAACAAATTGCGCTCGCTGCCGACTCCATTAGACGACTAAAACTAATTGCGAATTACAAGCTACGTTTGGAAGACTTATTTAGTGATTTGTTGCTTTCGGTTTGTTGGATCAAGTGTGGCGCTCACATTACGCTCACTGTCTGTGCTCAGGAGCTTAATACTCCATTTTACACACTTGCTATCAATTTCCACAACAACAGCAACCACTAGAATACGACGACGGCGACGACGACGAAGCTAATCGGTTGTGGTTAGGATGAGCTGGTAGCCACCACCAGCTAGTATAGAGGCCGAGCATGGCTGGCTTTTTGGTTTGCTTCGCTTTATTTTCTGGGATTAGTGCGTCCAGCTGCACACTTGAAGGGCTGCTCGTGCGTTGGCATATTGATTGCATTTTCCCCAATCGCCGCATTTTCAACTGTT
Source organism: Drosophila borealis (assembly GCA_035045885.1). Taxonomy (NCBI): domain Eukaryota; kingdom Metazoa; phylum Arthropoda; class Insecta; order Diptera; family Drosophilidae; genus Drosophila; species Drosophila borealis. Next base: position 293,510 of record JAWNOR010000094.1, read on the forward strand.
CTTTTATGCGTTTTCTGTGTCAGCTATTGATTTTTCCAGCGCTACGGCAACATTTTCCACTGCCTTCACAATCCTGGCGGCCGCGTTCATGTTGTCCTCGTCGCCGTCGCTGTTGCCAGGGCAACTTTAACTTTTCCTATTTCTTTGTATTTTTTTGTTTTGTTTTATTTCTAGTTGAATTTATTATTTATTTTAAATAATTAATTTCCTGAGCGCGTATGCCAAACGTTGGCGTTGGAAGACTTGATGTGACTGCTGAAAATGGCATCCTTGCGGCAGATATTTCTCTACAACTCCGCGTGTTTTGATTGGCGCCTGGACCAAAGGCTTCTCTCGCTGTGCGCAGACGGCGGCGCATGTGGTGTGGTGGCCAGTTTAACAGCTGGCTGAGATTTGAGTTGGACACGCGAACGAACAGGCGTGTTTAGTTCAGGCGTTTATTGATTTGTCCAGGCGCTCAATTTTGATTTAAATTACATAATTCTGACTAACTATATTTAGCTACGACTAAATGTAAATGCAGCTACTTACGCTACGCGTCCAAATTCATCCTTGGCCAAATCGGTTTTGCCTTGGCCCATTAATTTCTGGCGATACGAGTCCACGTGCGACTTGATCTCCTCCGGCGTGCGTCTGATTTTGGGTCAGAGAACATAAAAAAAAAAACAATTAGAAAAATAAAACAAAATCCAGCAACTAAATTGTTTAGTTAGGAATATTTGCTAAAAATACCTTTTAGACTTGAGTAAAACTTAAAGTTTTATAATTTTCACTGTTTAAACATTTATGTTATTTGCATTTTAAGGCCTCCTTTTTAAAAACTTTTTTTTTTTTAATTTAATGTTTATGCATAAACAATTACAAACTTTTTGACCACTCAGAAAGTTGTCCGCTTTATTGTGGAACGCGGATGTGCTCTATTGAAACAATGTCTACAACTGAAATGCAGTTTTCCACCACCAGACCAGCCCAGGCCAGGCTCAGGCTGCGTCGTTGTCAGTCGGAGGCCAACGGAAATAGAGGAAGGGTAGAGATGAACGCGTGTCGAAAGTTGGGCTTTTTGTATAGACCCAACATCTCATATAGGTCAGCAAGGGTTTAAAAGCTTGATCTACCCGAAATTCTTTTTTATTTTAACGTATTTTGTGTCCAATACTTTTCGAACTTCTGTGCAAAATCGGGAACGTGCCAGTTTTGATTCATCAAGTATTTTTCGTGTCACGAAAGAAAGCACGACACGCGCTCAGCTTTAGGCCGAAGCGCTTATGTGTGACGCAAAAGTTGAGTAGGGGGTGGTTGGGCTGGCTGGTACTGGGCAGACGGGCTGGTGCTGCTCTTGCAGCAGGGTTGGTGGTGGGTTGCTGCTGCGGCCACCGCTGCTACTGTTGCTCAGCGCGCGCTCTTTGGCAGCTACCAGGCGCCGAATGTAAACATAAGAGCAGCAAGCAGCGGGGAGCGAATGTAAATATTAGCACGTTGGAGAGGAATGCATGGCCCGAATGCGCACAGTGTTGGCGACCGGTGTTATATAACGCCAATATTGCATTAAATGCAGGAGGCAGCTGCCAATTGACTGGATATGGCAGCCCCATTTGAAATGCGACATATTATTTGACTTACCCTTGCTTCTCGAGTATTTCTTCGAATTCAATGCACTTCACTTCGATCTTGCGCTTGCGATCGTGATCAAGTATCTCCTTGTTTGGCGGCCGATTGAGCTGTGCGTCCAGCTTTTTGGTATCATCTTCGGCACGGTAGTCCTTGTCCTTTTTGCCCGGTCGCACAAATGCCCAATTGCGCTGCACATGTCCATTTGTGCCGGAGCCACGCGGCGTCGTCAGGCCAATGCCGTTGTACATATTGAGCGGCTCCTTGTCGCAAGGTAGCTATCTTTGCTGGTTTAAACGTTTACTTTTTCCTATGCATCAGCGTTTGGAACGGCGCAGCTGCTCCGCCAAATGTGCAGTTTGCAAACACAAGAAAAATCGATTTTGTCTAGCAGGCAACGCCAACGCCGATGCAACTCTAACTATCGATATATATGCAGCACTGCGATATTATATCGATATTGCTGTAATCGAGAATAGTAAACAAAATTTGCACTAGGTTTATATTACTTTTAACAAAATACAATTTGGACTACTTAATAATATGCAAACAGGCAACAAACAGGACAAGGAGGATGCGGAGGAGCCTACCAAAGTGGTTTTTAAGAAATCGTCCCGCAAAAATCTGCGCCAGCGCAAGAATTCCGATGAAGGCGACAAGGAGGAGCAGTACGTATATTAAGTTTGTATATATTAGCACATTTAATCAAACTCTGTTTTAAATAGGCTCACACTTGACGAAATCAAGGAGCGACAACGCTTACGACAGCGTCCCAATGGCGTCAGCTTAGTAGGCCTGGCGCTCGGCAAGAAAGTGGGGCCGGAGGAAGAGCTGGCCATCAAGGATCCGTTCAATGTGAAAATTGGCGGGCTCGTCAACATGCAACAAATGAAATCCGGCAAAATGAAGGAAGCCGATGATGCCTATGATGTGGGCATCGGTACGCAATTCTCGGCCGAAACCAATAAACGTGACGAAGACGAGGAAATGATGAAATACATCGAGCAGGAACTGCAAAAGCGCAAAGGCGGCGCTGCAGATGAAAACGAGAATGATGACAGTGATGCACATAAATATCTTACACCCGAGGATGCGGCACTCTACGCGCTGCCCGATCACTTGCGACAGTCCTCATCGCACAGATCCGAAGAAATGCTGTCGAATCAAATGCTAAATGGCATACCCGAAGTGGATCTGGGCATTCACGCCAAAATTCACAACATCGAGGCTACGGAGGATGCTAAGCAAAAGCTGCTGCAGGATGCTAAGAACAAAAAGGATGGACCCTCGCAGTTTGTGCCCACCAACATGGCAGTCAATTTCATGCAACACAATCGCTGTAAGCCGTTTCCTATTCACTAATTGCTTGTTACTAAATAGATCTTTCCTTATTTCCAGTTAACATCGAGGACAATAGCGAACAAAGGAGACGCAAGCGTGAGGAAAAAGATGGCAACAACAAATCGGCGCAGCATCAAACGAATCCAAATGGCGTTAAGCGCGCAACGGATGATTATCATTATGACAAGTTTAGAAAACAATTTCGCAGATATTAAAGAAAAAGTACAAATTTGTATTAAACGAATTTTTATTCTACTAATTTTAACACAGAAGCGGTTTCCTAGGCTGAGTCCACGTCCTTTCCGTTTTCTGAAATATATAAAAATAACATGTGATAAGTTAAGTTTGTTATTAAAAGTTGCTGTTTAAAACTAAAGCAAATTTGTTCAGAGAGAGAAGTTGATTTCATAGCAACGAATGACTGAAGCTCAATGAGATTCCTACTTGAATAAATCATCATAATAAGTGAAACATAATTTATTATCTATTAAAAAATGTCTGTATACACACCTTTAGGAGAATATAAGACAGTTGACAATCAATTCTGTTTCCAACTGAAAAGTGCAAAGAAAAATATAAGATTAGTTTAAATCTAGGAGAATTCATACAGTTAGGATAGATGTTTTGTTCAGTGAGAGAAGTTGATTTCATAGCAACGAATGACTGATGCTCAATGAGATTCCTACTTGAATAAATCATCATATAGAAATAGAAAGCTTAAAATCAGAAAATAGTACTTACCCTTTAAGAAAAATTAATTTGAATCTCTAGCACCAAACTGAAAAATAAATACAAATTAGTTAAAAAGATCAGATTTGCTAAGATTTTAATGCAGCTTACCTATTAAAAAGGATAATCTAGTCCAGTCTTTGCTGAAACCATCTGAAATGAAAATAATAATACCAACCCAATAGCAAACCCATTCATTCTGTTGTTATTAGAGTGGTTTTTGTGATTTTTTTATTATACCCAGACAACATTGAAACGTTCATCCTCGCTCTATTTTGTCAGCTTAGTTATTACTTTGTTTATAGAAAAGAATTCTACATTGAAAATGTAAAACGCGATGTACGTTCCCATTTTGCATGTTTATATGATGCCGATCTTGTTGGCGATATCAAGAGCATCGTAGTCACGCGCCAGGCGCACATAAGCCTTCTTCTGACCATCGGGCCTGATCAGAATGTTAACCTTAGCCACCTTGATGTCGTAGAGCTTACGCACTGCGGCACGCACGTGGTTCTTGTTGGCGCGCAGGTGTGTGAGGAAGACCAAGGTGTTGTTATCCTCGATCTTCTTCATGGCTGCTTCCGTTGTCAACGGATATTTGATGATGTTGTAAGCATCCATGCGGTTCCTGGTGGGCACCGACTTCCTGGGGTATTTAGGATTGCGTGGCAACTTCAACGTTGTTGGGCGACGGAAGTGCACATTGGTGCGGATCTTGCGTGTGCGTGTACCGAAAGCGCCCTTGATGATCTGTTTGGTATCCATAGGAAAACACATTTAATTAACTTCCATTGATACGCTCAGCACTCTGCAATTGCTCACCTTGGTCTGCACCTTCTTGGCGTTCAACAAGGCAACAGCCTTGGCCTTAGCCGTACCCTTGGCGGGCTTGGCACCAGCCTTGCCCACGGGCTTCTTGCCCTTGGCAGCAGCACGTGCCTTGGCGGAGAGCTTGGCCAGCACAGACTGGGGCTTCTTGCCAGCGCCCAATTTCTTCTTCAGATCCTTAGCCTTTGGCTTGGTGACTGGCTTCTTCAGGGCGGGCTTCTTTGCAGCGCCAGCGGCTGGCTTCTTGGCAGCACCAGCAGCGGTAGCGGGCTTCTTGGCGGGAGCAGCAGCCTTCTTAGGGGCAGCAGCCGCAGGCTTAGCTGCAGCTGGTGCATCCTTCTTGGCAGCAGCAGGCGCCGCCGGAGCCGCCTTCTTCTGCTCTGGCTTCTTATCGCCAGGCTTTGCTGTAATTGGCAGTTAACAAAATAAATTAACACTGGTAAACAGAGCTGCAAAAAAGTTGGGTTAAGCACGAACGCACAACGCTACGGCAAGCAGCAACAAACGCAGCAGTCTTCATTTTTAATAACAATTGCACTTGTATTTTATAATAAAAAGGCTTATTGCTTAAATACAGCACTTGACTGCTTCACACACGCATTGTACTTTGTTTTTAATGCCGAGTCGCAGCCACACCGCACGTGGCGCAAATATGGCGACAAATTTTTAGTTATATTTGGTAGAAATTCTTATATTAACACATTTCTACATATATCCGTGCATTGTGCTTGCTTTAACCTTGCTGTTGATGACAAAACCACACATTTTTTAGGCATTTTTATATGAAAAATCCTTACCGGATTTCTCGGTTGGCTTTTTAGGTGGCATTTCTACGAGAAAAAGAAATGAAAAGGAAAACTGAGGGGCATTTGACAAATGAGCGGAAGCCCATTTTGACAGTAGCGTGGCCAGATGCGTAGCAAGTGGCAGCGCCTTATGACGATGTATGGTAAATGGCAACACTAAGCAACGTGCAGTTAAAACAGAGTGGCAGGCTAGTGGCAACGCTATAAACAAAATTAAAAGAGACGGCAGCCCTGTATGTCAATAAAAAACCGTTTTTTGTGTGCAGTAAAATTAAAATGTATTTATAAAAATAAAATGTGAACCGTGTGCGTTTATCAACAGGCACAACCACTTTTTTGTTTGCTAGAGCGACTTGTGAAATAACTACGTAAGTCTGAAATGAACATATCAAAATTATCGAAAAATTTGCCGCGACCTTTGTAACTTACCAAATTTTTGCGACTTTTCGGGTGTTTGTGTTGTCTGCTCCTGTGCTGTGCTCTTTATTAGTTTTAATTGTTGCTGCATGGCCGTTTCAAAAGCCAATGCGGCCAAACGTTGAAAAAACTCGTTGATTTTGTAACCGGAACGCGCCGAAACGGACCAGTATTCGGCCTGCAGCTCGGCAGCTGCAACGCCTGCGATGCGCTCCATTCGCATAAACTCCTCCTTGGTCTGGGATCAACGAATATTTAAAGGGGATTCGCATGTTTTAAACTATGTTTGGGCTCACCAATAGATCTGCCTTTGTGCCCACTAGAAACACCAAAGGTTTCTGCGTTGTGTTGTAGTTGAGGGCGCTGGAAAGCCACTTTTTGGCAGCCTCTAGAGACTCGCGCTTGGACATGTCGTAGGTGGCCACAATGACTAGAACAAAGGGGTTTAGCGAGAAATTTAAAAGCTGCAGCCATGCTTACCACTAGCATTGCGATAATAGGCGCCCGCTATGCACTTGAAGCGCTCCTGGCCGGCCGTGTCCCACCTGAAAAACCAAAAAAGGGGCTACAAATTTGGGTCCATGCCTTGGAGCTGTCCACTTACATTTCCAGGCCGAAGTTGTGACCCAATATGCTGAAGTTCTCCAGCTCAAAGTCAACGCCAATGGTCGCCTTATAGTTCGACTGAAACTTGTCGTAGCAGAAGCTGTGCAAATGCCAACAAGATTCAATCAGAGTTCGCCTCCAAATTTCTTCCTCGGATTACACCTTGACTCACCGGTTCACAATGGCCGTTTTGCCGACGGCGCAGTCGCCCACAAAGATGACCTTGCAGGGACGCAGCTTGGGTTTGCGCGGCAGCTCCAGTTGGTAGCGCAGCTGGGGCGCAAAATCCTTGTCCCGGCTGTAGGGCGTCTGGGCCAGGCTGTAGGCGGGCGGCAAATGACGCAAATGGGTGCGCGGATCGTGCTGGTTCGCCGTTGGCGTCGCGGGCAACATCAGATTCTGGCGCAGCCGATGGGGCATTGTGTACGTCTCGTTTCCAACTGACAGCGAGACGAGCTGTGGTCGCAAAGCAAAGCGGAAAAATGCGCCACAAAACCACAAGCCTCGGCCTGAACTTGGGCGGCTATCGAGTGCTCAAGGTGCGCCACAGGTGCTGCGACTCTATATGCAAATATGCCGCTGATAATGCAGAGCCCTCGAATTGGGGTAACCAGCGATAGCAATGTGGCACAGAGGTGGCCCAAGCTTGGCTAGGGATTTCCCCATGTGAATTTAGTTGAGTTTTCGCTGTGATTCAAACTTGGAAAGCTGTGATTTGTGTAAGCTAATACCACATTAATTGAGTAGAGATTTATCCAAGTAAACCAAACATAGAACTGTAGAAAAGTTCTTTCAGTTTTAGATATGCAAGCTACGACAGAGTTTCAGAAAATTCCACTCGTTTATGTGGAAAATTCGTGGAAAACAGTAGTATGAAACTTTTTTGGGTTTCCATCCAATCGCCTTCTTTATGAAATATTTCTGGGAGATGTGATTCATGCTTTTCGGCTTACTCACGCCCTTTAGTGGCAAATAGGGCACATTTAATTGAAATGCGCTTCACGCTTTTCGAGTAAATCACGCACCTTGGTGGAAAATGGGTGATAAAAGTTGTTTATTTTATTGCTCTGCTGTGTGCTTGGCGCCTCCAGGATAATTAAAGGAGCCCACGCTCTTGACCTGCTGCAACAGCTCAGGATCCAAGGCCAGGGCCTTGAAGAGAGCACGCCTCAGCTGCCTGTACTGAAAGTGTGGCGGGAAGGGCATGTCCTCAAAGGCGAGCATGAGGAGATTACCAGCCTCATTGCCCACGGCCAGGGAGCGACCACAGTGCGTAAAGCTGGAAGAGAATGGAAATGGAAATAGAATGGAAATGGAATGGTTAATAGAGGGAGCTGCTCACCAGAAGGTCGTGTAGTCAATCTGGGCATCGATTGTGGTGGACGAGACGGGCTTCAGTGTGCTGTTGCGCAGATCCCAAATGTCGATGGTGCTGTGGCTGAGCGAGACCAAAATGGTCGAATGGGTGCGACTCCAGCGGGCGCAGTGCACCGGCGACAGATGATGATGCAGTGTGATCAGCGGCAGCAGGATGCCGCCCAGCCAGATGCGAATGCACCTGGACAGGCACAAGGATTAGGAAGGAATTGGAATTTGTCCAGGCACTCACCAATCGCTGCCGCAGGTCAAGTAGAGCTTGGGGGACCAGGGCGAGAAGTCCATGCAGACGGCGGGCGTTTCGTGCACCTGGCGCTGCTCCAGATGCTGCAGTGGATAGTTGGTGGAGCACTTGTACATGGTGCCCTCATCGGTGAGCACATAGTAAAAATCCGTTTGCACCGGATCCAACACGAGTTCCAGGCACTGCACGTGGCGATTCGCGAGTAGCGGCACACGCTGTACCGGACACTCGAGGGGAATCCCCTCCAGCTCGGCCTCGGCCCGCTGGAAATACTGATGCTGAAAGCCCAACAGATGTGGACTGTTGATCAGCTGGTATTTGGTGATGGCGCCCGACTGCGAGGCAGCCAGAAAGGGCGTCATATCGGGCTCGCCGGGCACATCGCCATCGGTGCGCTGTATCCACTTGATGGATGTCACCGGCTCGAAGTGGGGCGAGCTGCTGCGCTGGGAGCTGGCCAGCGGCGGCTGATTCTCCGGCTGCGATATGTCACGCACCTGGACATCGCCGTTGTGGAGGCCAATGGCCAAGAGTTGTGGTGCCGCCGGCGCGAACTGCACCGTGACCACCGGCACCGGATAATTGTAGCAGAGTTCCGGATTCACCGGATTCTTGATGTTCCACACATAAACATAGCCGGGACTGCTGCCCGGCTGCGTGCCCAGCTTGGCATAGGTATAGATGCCATAGGACACGGCCATAATGTCGCCGTTGCTGGGACAAAAGCTGACCGCGGTCACCGCCTGCCGTGCTCTGGGCACCGGGGTGGGTGCACTCAGACGCCAGAGCAGGCGCAGGCGGTACTTGAACTTCACGTCCTCGGCGAGCGGATCGGGTGGCGTCATGTTGCGAAATCGACGCTGTTCCGGCTCGTACACATTGCTGGCCAGGATGCGCATGGTGAGCATGAGCGCCAGCCTAAAGCTGGGCAGCTTATTGATCGCGACAAACTGATCCACGCCGCCCACACGATAGGTGGTCACCTCCATTTTTTGGGCGCCCTGCACCTGGACGCTCTGCGTGGACGCCTCCAGGTCCTTGTACGTGTCGAACATCTCGAAGTTGGAGACATAGGAGGCCACCTGGTCGGTGCGCAGGCGTTCCGTGTTGACCAGCCGCGACTTCAGCAGCGTCGATATCGTTTGCGTTTCCGAGTCGACCGTGCGCCGGGATTTGTCTGTGCCCGCCAGCAGCTGCTCGTATCGCTTGTTATCCGCCAGCACCTGGCGCCCCTCCTCGCTGTCCGCCTCGGCCGTCATGCTGGGCCGCTCGAACAGCACCACAAGCGGCGTCTTGCGCAGCAGCACTTTGATAAAGGGCGTGGCCGCCGGCTTGGCCGATTTGCGAGCCGCGGGCGCAAAGCTAACCGTTTCGGCTTTGTCCCTGTCCCTGTCCCTGTCCATGTCGCCGCCCAACTGCAGCTTGTACAGATTTATCTGGAGCAAGGCACAGAGCATAGAGATGTGGAAGGGGTGTTCCAATTTTTGTTACTCACGCCCAGCGCTATGTCATCCAGGGAGGCGCGCATCACGCATTTGATGCGATATTCGGGCGAGCGCAGCTTCTGCATGGGCAGCTGCTCCGCAGGTGACGTCTTCATCAGCGGATGATTCCTGATCAGCTGGCTGAGCTGCTGGAAATCAGCAGCTCGATAATCCTTGTTCAACGGCCTGGACATCTTGGCTAATAATATTACAATTTAGTGGATATTGTACAGCTCGAATATACCCTGTACTAATAGGAAATGGTTAGAAGTGGGGTATATTGCAATTGTGCCCATGTATGTAACAGGCAGAAGAAGGAACGAGAAGTATCCTATTTATAATATGAGATATCTCGTATACCATAAGAGGTAACTTTCTTGGAGGTTTTCTCAAATTCGATAAATATCGATTTTTGGTTCTGGTTTTTATATCATATATCGATAGTTTATATGAGCTAGATTTGCAAAAATCCCATGTAGTAGACACAGATCAAGATTATTTCACTGTTTGAATAACTCCCTGCGTTCCCTTTAAAATAGAAATTTCGACTAGGGCTATATTTAAGCCCTGAAAATTTCGTAAGTATCGGGCTGTAAACACAGAAGTTATTCAGAAATGAATTTCCCCTAGTATAAAGCTTAAGGAAGTGTAAGCACAACCCCTGCTAAAACTTGGATCTTTATGCAGGGTATCTTCTAGTCGGGCACACTCTTCCAGCGTACTTTTACTTGTTTATACTGTAGTTAACATGGCAACGCATCGTTGCCACAGACACGCGCCTGTTGCCATACGGCAGTGCTATATATTGTTGCGCAGCTGCACACATAAATATTCATAATCAAAATAATTTTCAGGCACGCAAGCGCAAAGTTATTTAATTTGTGGCAAGTCGAAGCTTTTATGCCCTAACAAGCTATCGAAATGAGATCGATTGCGATAGGCAACTATCGATAGCATCGATACTTCGCCTATTGTGAACCTACTTGAGTGGCAAAAACTTTCCGCGTGTTTTGGGTGCAGCGGGCGCGCTTGCATTTTAATATATCAAAATACATAAGTAATAAGTTCTTATATTTTCGGCTTCTTTTCAATGTATAACATAAAGCGTAACTAAGTGATATATAGTAGCTGCAAGAGAATTCAGATAATTATGGCGATTGCATGGTTCACAGACGCGCACAGTGCAGACGGACTGCCTATTGTGAATGGCAAAACTTCCGCAACAACAACAACAAGGAGAGAAACAAGTACAAAGCATATAGCCGCTGCTATGACCTGTCACAAAAAAACACAAAACAAAGTTTCGTTTAAAATTTGTATAGCAATTAGACGCACACCAAAGCAATTTACACAAACACACACACACACACGGACATGTGTAGCAATAGAAAGGGTCTTTAATTCCGCCACAGCGCGTAGAAGTCGAAGAAAAAGAAGTTGTCTTATGTTAATTTTGCCTTTCTGCTTCGCTACGCTGATTCGCTTAATGAACAGGCAGCGGCTGCGGCCGCAGCAGCGACGTCGGCGTTGACAGCAGCGCAGCAAGTGCAATATGTCAAATAGACAGACGAAGCAGCGAAAAGAAAGACGTTTTCCGCATGGGGGCCAAAAAGCCGCCGCATTGCATGTTGGTCAGCAGCAACAACAACAACAACAGCAGCAGCAACAAATCGCCTTCGTTCACAATATAAACGCGTCAAGCGTAAAGCAATAAATGTGCAAGCGAAAAAGAGAATAAAATAACAAAAGCAGCGTTAAAATCGCTTTGCGTGCATTATGAACTTTGCACGGGCGAGAGAGCAGGCAAGAAATGCGACCACCGCTTGTTACACATTTTCGGCAAAAAATATATGTACCAACAACAACAATGGCGGCTGGCAGCGACGTTGCAGTCGACGTTGACTGCGCACAGTGCTTAAAAGTGTAGCTATTGCAATTATTGGCATACGACAAGGCAGGCGACAACTGCGTCAATTCTGTTATCACATTTGTTAAATCCAACTTTATGGCCGTTCAATCAATAAGGTAAGTGCATTTTTTAATATCGAAAATCCAACCATAAAACCGCTTAATTGGCTGCATTTTATGAGCTTCTAATTGTCCACACCCTGAAAATCGTAAAATTTAACGGCTACAAGTTCATCTAACTTATGCACATGTACTCACACACACACACACACACGTACACACACATGCGCGCGTATGACCCGTGTCTTTGAACCGTTTTACGTTCATTCAGTTCGACTTTTACACCTGTTTTATGCTTCCACTGGCCCCAATGTGCGCCAGCCGCTGCCAACGCCGACGCAGCAGCGTTGCGCTCATCGCGTTGGGTGTAACATATTTTCTTTTTTCATTTTTCTGTGTTGGTTTTGTTTTTTTTTTTACATTTTTTTTTTAGCAGCGTACGCCGCGTTTAAGCCCTCTGCTCACAAAACCGACTTTTATTCGTTAATTAACCGTCGTGCGGCGCAGAAGTGCCGGCCGCGCAAAGCCCGCTTAACGGAAGTCCACAAAATCGAAGCTATTGCGGAAACTCGAAAGCGAGGGCGCAAAAACTGATTTCGATTCTCTCGACGATTGAGCACAAACCGTCACCACCTGTGGCAACACTGGCACCTGCTGTCGCCGTCGCTGTTGACGTTGACGTTGACGTCGGCGCTTTTCACTCTTTTTCGTTTTCGGTGCGCGTCACAGTTGCATTTCGAACGCGGCACGTGCGCCGTTGTCCAACTTCGACGCCGGCGCTGACTCCTGTTTGCAGTCTGCAGTCGCAGCGAGGCGGCGCGTGCGCACACATTTGAGTTATTATAATTTTATGCATATTGCGCGCGGCTTTCAATTAATGCGTGTATATTTGCGTGCGTGCGTGTGTGTGTGTCTATGTTAAATGTTAACGCGATTTTGCAATAAGGCGACACCCGCATTCACAGCATAATCAGTTGATCAGTTAATTTTGTCTTATCAGCAGCAGCATCTGTAAAATGTTGCTTTGGAAGCGACTTTGTCGACCCCAAGGCGAGCCGGCGGCGGCAGCAACAAATACTTTGGCGCAGCGCAGAGGTGAGTTTGTTTTCGTTTATAAATAAATCTAGCTAGCCACGCCCCTTCATTAGAAACTCCCACGCCGCGACGCTCTTATTTGTTAAAGATGTGCAAACAAAATACGTTTAAAAATCAAAAATTGGGAAAGAGAAAAATTGTTTTATTTTTGTTTTAAATTTTTTTGATGTTTTTTTTTTTGTTTTTGGGACTTTTTTTTATTGTTGTACATGAAATCGGTGCGTCTCATTTGCATAATTTGCATCTTAAAATTGTTTCGGTTTCAGTTTCTGTTTTTATTGACTGGTTTATTGATTTCATTTTGTGATTTCGTTCGCAAGACCCAAAACCCAGTCCCCAGTGCCCAGTCCCCGGCTCGGGTGCTTAATAAATTACCATCAAATTTTATCACCTACAAAAGATGTGTATTCGCTGAGCAGACAAATGCGTGAAGCAGCTTTAATCCATTGAGTTAAATGAATAATATCTAGTATGTTAATGCTGGCTTTTGGTTCTGAGCTCCATTCCTGGGCCTCTTTGGTTGGGTTCCAGTCGGGTGTGGGGTGAGAATGTTGCCAAAAAGATTTATGAATGAGTTTGGCGTGTTTAACATAATTATGCATATCTCACAGTCTGCTTAAGATTTAGATACGTCCACAAGATCGATCTATTAAACATGTGCGAGGGACTCTGTTAACGAGACGGGACTAGCAAATGCTCTATGGCCAGGTGAGCCATGCGGCAAGTTAAGGCCATACATCAAAAAGTGTGTTTTAATTATAATAAGAAGCATTTTTGATTTGAGTGTCTTACTCCAAATTTTCGATTAATTAATCGATATTTATCGAGAGAGTTATTAAACTAATCAAATAAAATTGAATTGTTTATTCATTGCGAGAGTCTACACACCAAAATAATCTTAGATTTAAAAAAATCTGAAGTCATTATACAAAACAAGTTTGAACTTAAGAAGCTTAGCAATCGATATTTATCGATCTTGTGGGAAACTAGGGGCCGCTGAAAATTAAAATAACCTGATGTTTGCTTTCATATAATAGAGATTTTTAACTTTTAATTACTCTCAATATCTACAAAATATAAAGGAGTTTTACAAATCGATATTTATCGGAGAAGAAAAACTAAGGTAAACTGCCTAGTATCGATCTTGTGGGAAATTGGGGACCGCTAAAAAATTAAATTAACCAGATTTTTGATAATATATAAAAAAGGTTTTTAAACCTTAAGATTTACAAAATTTACAGAATAAAAAGGAGTTTTGAAAATCGATATTTATCGCTGGGAAAATTAGGGTAAAAGGAGTTTTACAAATCGATATTTATCGGGGAAAAAACAAAAGTTAAAGGAGTTTTACAAATTGATATTTATAGGGGGAAAAAACTAAGGTAAAAGGAGTTTTACAAATCGATATTTATCGGTGGGAAAAAACTCTTGTCTGCTTTTTTGCTAGCTGTTACCTACCTAACACACAACTTTATAAGACTCCTTTTATTGACTAAGTATAGGGCATTTTATGTTATAGCGTGTTTGGAGTTGGGACTGCTCAAGCTATTTATAACGAGTTGGCGTGGGATGTATGGAAATTTCCAGGCATAGCTTCAACGATTATCTAATCATAGTTGCCTTTGACTAGTGTCTGGGCACGAGCTATGTCTAATTGTGGATGCGCTCTTACGCTTCGACTGCCGCCTGGGCGCAACTGTCAGTTCGCATTGCCACAAGTTGTGGCAAGTTGGGACCACAGTGGCTTGCAGTGCCAGTTATTGTGGTTTTCATTTCGTTTCTGTTCGATTGCGACTCCTATTCCCCCCTGCTCTCTCGCTTTTTGGCTGGGCTCTTATTTTGGTCAACATGACTTTGACTTGTGGTAATTTGATGTTAATGACACTCATCAGCAGCGACACACGAACAACAACAACAACAGCAAGAAGCGACATCGACACTGCCCTTGCCCCTGCCCCTGCTCCAAGCCTGGCAGCAAACGTCGCACACTTAACACGATTCTAGTAGATCGTTCCGCTGTCCAGCGACATTTTTATGTGGTTCCCAACCGCATCGCACCGAACCTGCCCCTTCCCGCCCCGAGTCGTGTGGCATAATCGGCTTAGGCTAGGAGGAGAGTCTCTAGCCATGCCTGGGCTTTATTATCACTGTCTCTCATTCTTTCGCTCCCTCCTATCGCTCTATGCGCTCCATTTAGGCATTCTTGTTATTAGTTTGTGTCTTGAGTCTTCTGTTTTCGAAACGCCATCAAGTTGCATGTTTTATGCGCCTCGTAAAAACTACGCTCCGATATGCGTATAAAAATGAGTTCAACATTTTGTTGTGACACTTTTATGGGTCGCTTCTTTTTCGTCTTCTTCTTATTTCTTGGCATGTAACCTGGCAGCGGGTGTTATAAATTTGTCCCGAAATGTCTGTGACACATTGAAGGACAAGGACCATGTTCTTGATCAGTATGAAGAGTTAATTTATTTACCTTAAATTCGTTTGGCTATTTGTCTGTGAGAAAAGCTAGAAAGTTAAAATATGAAATATATATTCAGTTTCAACCTCCAAAGGTCAAAGAGCGCAGTCGTGTAAAACAATTGCCCTGAAGACGTTTGAAGACGAAGTGCAGCCGAAATATATATTTATATATATATTTAAGTCCAATTGAGTTTCTTTTTTGTCTTGAATAGAAACTCTGGAAGTCGAGCCAGACAAACAAATATTTATAATATTGAAAGGTCGCCAGAACTAAAAATATATTCTTCTAAACAATAAAGCTAAACAAACAGCAGAGCGAGTTTATACTTCGCTTATTCCTCACATAATATCGATAAATATCGATTTTGAGACATGTTTAATTATAAGATTATAAGAGTTATATTCGCCAAATAAGTTATGTGGGTACTCTTAAGGTATATACGGATTAAGAATATTTTACTTTTTAGATATCTCCATCCTTTTTATAGGAACTATCGTTGGGAGCTTGAGTTTTTCTGAAGATAATCTGAAAACTCAGTAATAACTAGTTTTATAAAGCACTACACTTTATAAACCAGGAATAATCTGCATATCTCTCATATAAAAGTATTCAATCTTCATCAAACCGAAAAAAAGGCCCCTTCCATATCGCGCTAACAATCTAGCAAAAGAGTTTGATCCCTTGATAAACCATCTAATGGAAATTCTTGGCCATTTTAGTAACTTTCCCGTATCTTCGGAATCTTTTACCTCTCTCTCTTACCCAACCTTTTACTGTCCGACAGAATCTTCTTTAGTTCAACTCCATCTGCACGGGCCGCACAAATTGGCCATAAATTACAAGCAAAAACCGTCGCAGCGCCTACACCATCATTATCAGCTTGTAAATAAAAAGACTTTATCAATTGTTGGGCCCCGGGCGCTGGCATCTCAGCCAAACCAACCAGGCGGTACGCGGTATCCAGTGCGATTTGCGCCTGGAACCAACTCTCTCACCTAATAACATAAAAGTTATCGAAATGGCCAAAAAGAGGAGAGTCGCCACAGAGCAGAGGCGAGGTCGAGGCTGCGTCTCGGCCGAGTTGGCCGAGTTGGTCTCGGGCTAAGTACAAATATTTTTATTTATGATTTTACAGATCAGCATATTGCTCAATAATTTTTAAAGCCTTGCCCCGTACCACGGGCTCGCAACAAAATAACTTTCAAATTATGCTACCCCGCGCCGGGTGGAGTGCTTAAGTGCGCCAATTTTGAAATTATTGGCGGCTGCGTATGCAGATAATCGTGACCTGCTCCCCACACACACACATCATACACACACACACGCAGATAAAGATGCAGGCGGGGCAGATGTAGATCGAGGTTCAGGCTCAGGTTCAGGACCAGGCACAGCAGCGCGGCCCATAACTCAGCCTGCGCTGAAATACAGTAGAATCTCGATAGGTTGAACAGCGTGCGATATAAGAAATTATACTTTAAATTTTACAAAAATAATAATTGATAAATTAAAATGCGAAAATAGGGATATCTGCAGCGCGACGAAGATTTAATGCCCATCTAGACATTTGACTTAAGGTTTTTAAGATAAAAATATTTTGGAAAACAGTATAATTTTCCATGTAACAACCTTCTTTTCCACCGATTCTATTGAGCTTTATATTATAGTTTAGTATAGATATTTAGAAGATTTGGCTCTTAGTAAACCAAAAAGTTGACCATACAATAAACTACTTTTCGACCGATCGTTCCTATGGGAGGTATATAATATATTGGCACGGTCTTCCCGTTTCCACCATTTCTACTGCCTGCAACAGAAAGACGGACGAACCTATGCAAAGATCCAAGACGATAGCTCTAAGACTGAGAGACTAGTTGGCATAGACGGACGGATAGACCGACGGACGGACAGATAGATCGACGGACGGACGGATACGTTTATATCGACTCGATTGTTGATGCTGTTCTAAAATATATATATACTTTATGGAGTAGGAGACGTCTTCTTCTATGCGTTGCACATTTTCTGACGAAATTATAATACCCTTTAATAGAGATTATAAAAAGAAAGAATCTACACTTTTAGAGCTGGAGTTGACACATTTTGTAGTTGGATTATTAATGAGCTTCTCTTATGATCCCGTCCTAAATCGATATTATAAAATAATATACATTAAATTTAATTAAATTAAATTTATAAATATAAATTGATGAACAGAGTATTGCGCAGTCAGCTGCACTTGGTTGAACTTTCTTGCTTGTTCTTTTACATTAATCACTTTTTGGTTTTCCGAGCTTGCAAAGTTTTCCACATTAACAAGTTCGTACTGTATAAAAATGCGAACCTGAGCGCAAATTGTTGTGCGAAAGTTGTTGGCTTTTGCTTTGGGCGCAAAATTTTTGCTAGCTATTTGTATATGGAACTCGTATATCATGACACATTAATTTAATTACTCTATTTGGCATAGTTTTCCATCGCGCAATTTTCCAGGCAACAAACGGAGTTGAGCTTCTTTTTTGAGCCAATGCTGGTCAGCTGTATTTGGGGCAGCTTAATATTTTCCCATAAATAATGCGAGCTTGGGAGAAAATTACTTTAAAATTTATGGCATTTACCACTGGGGAATCAGACGGACAACAACAACACACACACACACACACACACACAACCCTTCGTGTGTATCTTACACGCTGATTTGGCCCTTTTTATTTTTGCAATTTATGGGCCTGAGAGCCAAAGAGATCTCCGCTGGAGCAGTTTGCCTCCTCCACCTCCAACTCCATCTCCTCTAGAGTTTGTGCCTCGGCAAGTGATATTCACAAATAACGTGTTTCGGTTGGTTTTTGGTTTTGGTTTTTTTTTTTTTTGGCAAGTGGGCGGGCCAATGGATCTTGAAAGTTCGCACGATTGATGATCCAGTGATGCACTCACAGACAGACAGACAGACGGACCGACAGACAGACGGACAGCCGGACTGTCAGGCGGACTGACAGTTGCGATGACGCCGACCTGTCACCGCACTGACATAGCCATTTATGTAATTACACGCGGCCCCGGCTATATCACAAAGCGATCGCGATCGCGATCCGCAACGCACCACAGTGAATCCAACACTGCACCACACCGCGAGCTTGTAATTATTTTCTACTTTATCTTCATCACATGTGCAACATGTCGAAGTCTTAAGCGAATTGACGCGTTGCATACAGCTACAAAATAAAAAAAAAAACCTTAAAAAAAAGTATATGTACCGGGCATGGGTCACACCTGGCGTAGGGTTGGATTCGCACCGAGATTATTTGTTGCTTGGTCGACAAAACTGTGACCTAACTCTTAAATATTTATACAAAAGTTATCTAGGGGATACTTCAGAATTGTTTGATAAACAAGTTAACGAAAAAGTACAAGAAACTACGAGGTTCCAGGTTTTCAATCTACATTTATATTTAAACCTGTAAATAGGCATAAAATGTTGAACTATTTCTTTTAAAGAAAAACTAAAGCAAAGAAAATTGAAAAACAAATTATCTAAACTAGACAACTTATCCATTCAAGTAAATCAGAAATAATGTGTGTTGTTTGAGATTGGAAGGACTGCAAAGTTTTAGAAGAGAAAATTGTCAATTCAAAAAACGAGCTGAGTTTTTATGTGAATTCGATTCAAGTAAGACTGAAAAACGTTTCAGAAACTGAGATGAAGTTAAAAAATTAACAAGGGTAAACGTGCTGTAAAAACGGTTTAGAGTCCATAAGCTGTAGGAAGGAAGCAGAATGGCCTCTAGATAAGAGATGACCTAACAGCTAAAGAAGTGATAGACACCTAATTGAACTTCCAAAAGTCCAAAAAGAGAACAGACTCAAGTCTTAGTCTACAAAGAAGTAATAGCCAGATAACTTAACCCAAAAAAGGGCAAAAAAAAAAGAGAATTCGCTCAATAACTAAGTCTCTAAAGAAGTAATAGACAGCTAACTTAACTCTCAACTCAACTCTGTCTATAGAGAAGTGATATTGTGAAACTCAAGAAATCAAGATATACATATATTCTCCAAACAATGAAAGTTAAACATGATAAAACATCGAGCATTTGTTTATGAACAATATAAACTTAACAATGAAGTGAGAACGTTGAAGCCATAAACATTAACATATACAATCGCTAATAAAGTCACGTAATCAACAAATCACTGTGAAATATCACCGCACGGTGATTTATCGGGTTTGCAGCCCTGCGGGGCAGCCAAAAGTGAAAATGAATTGGGCATCGGCTGTGCGTGCGATGTGCCATGCAAAACGATCTTCTACTGGGTCCACCTGCGCCCAAGTTCAAGACTGGCCTCCAGCCTTAAACCCTTGCCCGTCCAGCTCCCGCTCCAGGTATATGTATATCAGGTGTTTAAGGTTTCACAAAACAATCGCCGCATGCAGATGAAGCGCATGTGAACGTGCCTCGCTTATCTGTGGCAGTTGTTGCAAGCCTTTTTTTTTTTGGTTTTTGGGTTCTTGCTTTTTTATGCGCTCGGTCAACCTCTGACCGAATTTCCAGCGATAATTATCGGTTGGCGTGCAAATATGCGGAAAGAATTCCCCGTGGCTTGTTATTGTCTTTTGTCTTATGTTTTGACTGCTGCTCTTTGATTTTCGTTTTGAGCTTTAAATGGAACTAATTAAATTTAGCGCAACGCGCATTAAATTTCCTTGTCCTGGCAGCAGTGTTGCCAGCTACGCTTGTTTGCCGTCAAATCTGGCCTTTTTTCTGTGAGGTTTGCTTAGCGTGCATCGAGAATTATGGCTTTTTAACTAGTCGGTCGTACAAAGCTTAAACTTGTTGCGAATTGTAGCGCTTCAAGCGACAAAAAGTAGCAATGCGAGTAAGGTTAAGTTTAGTGCAGGAAAACTAAAGGGGAATAAAATGAGAGTGTAAGAAAATTAATTGGAGTAAGAGTTAAGCAAAAGTAAATTGTACACAACATATTATGATCAAAGTATGCAAACGTATTACGGCAGTAGTTAAAAACTTTCGTCATTAATATTTGAGTAAACTTTGTACTCCTGCTCCTCCTGTAACTAAAAGAGAATGAAAACCTGTGGGACCTATTAATGTTCATGAGAATCGCATAGAAAAGCCACATTTAAATACTTGTTTCTATTAACATATCCTATATACCACCCTCATAACTTGGTCAAATCCCATCCGATATTCACGAGGTTTGGCTCTTTTCTCATTATTTATCCTCTAGATCAATTTGGCATAAAAATCTGGCAAACTGATTCTTGGTCAAAATTCATGTGAAAATTGTACCCTCAAATATCCTATATTGACATAGGTCGAAATTTCCCACCCTTATAACTCGGCCAATCGCATCCGATTTTTACGAGGTTTGGGTCTTTTCTCATTATTTTGCCTCTAGATCAATTTGGCATCAAAATCTGGCAACCTGATTCTTGGTCAAAATTCATGTGAAAATTGTACCCTCAAATATCGTATATAGACATAGGTTGAAATTTCCCACCCCCATAACTCGGCCAAATCTCATCCGATGCTCACGAGGTTTGGCTCTTTTCTCATTATTTAGCCGCTAAATCAATTTGGCATCAAAATCTGGCAACAATATTTTTGGTCAAAATTCATGTGAAAATTGTACCCTCAAATATCGTATATAGACATAGGTTGAAATTCCCCACCCCCATAACTCGGCCAAATCTCATCCGATTTTTACGAGGATTGGCTCTTTTTTCATTATTTAGCATCTAGATCAATTTGGCATCAAAATCTGGCAAACTGATTCTTGGTCAAAATTCATGTGAAAATTGTACCCCCAAATATCCTATATTGACATAGCTCGAAATTTCCCACCCCTATAACTCGGCCAAATCTCATCCGATTTTTACGAGGTTTGGCTCTTTTCTCATTATTTAGCCTCTAGATCAATTTGGCATCAAAATCTGGCAACCTGATTCTTGGTCAATATTCATGTGAAAATGGTTCCCTCAAATATCCTATATAGACATAGGTTGAAATTTCCCACCCCCATAACTCGGCCAAATCTCATCCGATGCTCACGAGGTTTGGCTCTTTTCTCATTATTTAGCCGCTAAATCAATTTGGCATCAAAATCTGGCAACAATATTTTTGGTCAAAATTCATGTGAAAATTGTACCCTCAAATATCGTATATAGACATAGGTTGAAATTCCCCACCCCCATAACTCGGCCAAATCTCATCCGATTTTTACGAGGATTGGCTCTTTTTTCATTATTTAGCATCTAGATCAATTTGGCATCAAAATCTGGCAAACTGATTCTTGGTCAAAATTCATGTGAAAATTGTACCCTCAAATATCCTATATTGACATAGCTCGAAATTTCCCACCCCTATAACTCGGCCAAATCTCATCCGATTTTTACGAGGTTTGGCTCTTTTCTCATTATTTAGCCTCTAGATCAATTTGGCATCAAAATCTGGCAACCTGATTCTTGGTCAATATTCATGTGAAAATGGTTCCCTCAAATATCCTATATAGACATAGGTTGAAATTTCCCACTCCCATAACTCGGCCAAATCTCATCCGATTTTTACGAGGTTTGGCTCTTTTCTCATTATTTATCATCTAGATCAATTTGGCATCAAAATCTGGCAACAATATTTTTGGCCAAAATTCATGGGAAAATGGTACCCTCAAATATCCTATATAGACACAGGTCGAAATTTCCCACCCCCATAACTCGGCCAAATCTCATCCAATTTTTACGAGGTTTGGCTCTTTTCTCATTATTTAGCCTCTAGATCAATTTGGCATAAAAATCTGGCAACCTGATTCTTGGTCAATATTCATGTGAAAATGGTACCCTCAAATATACTATATAGACATAGGTTGAAATTTCCCACCCCCATAACTCGGCCAAATCCCATCCGATTTTTACGAGGTTTGGCTATTTTCTCTTTATTTAGCCTCTAGATCAATTTGGCATAAAAATCTGGCAACCTGATTCTTGGTCAATATTCATGTGAAAATGGTACCCTCAAATATCCTATATAGACACAGGTCGAAATTTCCCACTCCCATAACTCGACCAAATCTCATCTAGATCAATTTGGCATAAAAATCTGGCAACCTGATTCTTGGTCAAAATTCATGTGAAAATGGTACTCTCAAATATCCTATATAGACATACATAGGTCGGAATTTCCCACCCCCATAACTCGGCCAAATCTCATCCGATTTTTACGAGGTTTGGCTCTTTTCTTATTATTTAGCCTCTAGATCAATTTGGCATCAAAATCTGGCAACCTGATTCTTGGTCAGAATTCATGTGAAAATTGTACCCTCAAATATCGTATATAGACATATGTAGGTTGAAATTTCCCACCCCCATAACTCGGCCAAATCTCATCCGATGCTCACGAGGTTTGGCTCTTTTCTCATTATTTAGCCGATAGATCAATTTGGCATCAAAATCTGGCAACAATATTTTTGGCCAAAATTCATGTGAAAATGGTACCCTCAAATATCCTATATAGACACAGGTCGAAATTTCCCACCCCCATAACTCGGCCAAATCTCATCCAATTTTTACGAGGTTTGGCTCTTTTCTCAATATTTAGCCGCTAGATCAATTTGGCATCAAAATCTGGCAACCTGATTCTTGGTCAATATTCATGTGAAAATGGTACCCTCAAATATCCTATATAGACATAGGTTGAAATTTCCCACCCCCATAACTCGACCAAATCTCATCCGATTTTTACGTGGATTGGCTCTTTTCTCATTATTTAGCCGCTAGACCAATTTGGCATCAAAATCTGGCAACAATATTTATGGCCAAAATTCATGTTAAAATGGTACCCTCAAATATCCTATATAGACACAGGTAGAAATTTCCCACCCCCATAACTCGGCCAAATCTCATCCAATTTTTACAAGGTTTGGCTCTTTTCTCATTATTTAGCCTCTAGATCAATTTGGCATCAAAATCTGGCAACCTGATTCTTGGTCAAAATTCATGTGAAAATTGTACCCTCAAATATCGTATATAGACATAGGTCGAAATTTCCCACCCCCATAACTCGGCCAAATCTCATCCAATTTTTACGAGGTTTGGCTCTTTTCTCATTATTTAGCCGCTAGATCAATTTGGCATCAAAATCTGGCAACCTGATTCTTGGTCAATATTCATGTGAAAATGGTACCCTCAAATATCCTATATAGACATAGGTTGAAATTTCCCACCCCCATAACCCGACCAAATCTCATTCGATTTTTACGAGGATTGGCTTTTTTTCATTATTTAGCCTCTAGATCAATTTGGCATCAAAATCTGGCAACCTGATTCTTGGTCAAAGTTCATGTGAAAATTAAACCCTCAAATATTGTATATAGACATAGGTCGAAATTTCCCACCCCCATAACTAGGCCAAAGCTCATCCGATTTTTACGAGGTTTGGCTCTTTTCTCATTATTTAGCATCTAGATCAATTTGGCATCTTAATCTGGCAACAATATATTTGGCCAAAATTCATGTGGAAATGGTACCCTCAAATATCCTATATAGACACAGGTCGAAATTTCCCACCCCCATAACTCGGCCAAATCTTATCCAATTTTTACGAGGTTTGGCTCTTTTCTCATTATTTAGCCTCTAGATCAATTTGGCATAAAAATCTGGCAACCTGATTCTTGGTCAAAATTCATGTGAGAATGGTACTCTCAAATATCCTATATAGACATAGGTCGGAATTTCCCACCCCCATAACTCGGCCAAATCTCATCCGATTTTTACGAGGTTTGGCTCTTTTCTCATTATTTAGCCTCTAGATCAATTTGGCATCAAAATCTGGCAACCTGATTCTTGGTCAAAATTCATGTGAAAATTGTACCCTCAAATATCGTATATAGACATAGGTTGAAATTTCCCACCCCCATAACTCGGCCAAATCTCATCCGATGCTCACGAGGTTTGGCTCTTTTCTCATTATTTAGCCGCTAGATCAATTTGGCATCAAAATCTGGCAGCCTGATTCTTGGTCAATATTCATGTGAAAATGGTACCCTCAAATATCCTATATAGACATAGGTTGAAATTTCCCACCCCCATAACTCGACCAAATCTCATCCGATTTTGACGAGGATTGGCTCTTTTTTCATTATTTAGCCTCTAGATCAATTTGGCATCAAAATCTGGCAACCTGATTCTTGGTCAAAATTCATGTGAAAATTAAACCCTCAAATATCGTATATAGACATAGGTCGAAATTTCCCACCCCCATAACTAGGCCAAATCTCATCCGATTTTTACGAGGTTTGGATTTTTCCCCATTATTTAGCCTCTAGACCAATTTGGCATCGAAATCTGGCAACACTATTTTTGGTCAAAATTAATGTAAAAATGGCATACAAATCCGCCAACCTGATTCTTGGTCAAAATTCATGTGAAAATTAAATCCTCAAATATCGTATATAGACATAGGTCGAAATTTCCCACCCCCATAACTCGGCCAAATCTCATCCGATTTTTAAGAGGTTTGGCTCTTTTCTTATTATTTAGCATCTAGATCAATTTGGCATCAAAATCTGGCATCCTGATTCTTGGCCAAAATTCATGTGAAAATGGTACCCTCAAATATCCTATATAGACATAGGTCGAAATTTCCCACCCCCATAACTCGGCTAAATCTCATCCGATTTGTACGCGGCTTGTTTCTTTTCTCATTATTTAGGCTCTAGATCAATGTGGCATCTAAATCTGGCAACAATATTTTTGGCCAAAATTTATGTGAAAATGGTACCCTCAAATATCCTATATAGACATAGGTCGAAATTTCCCACCCTCATAACTCGGCCAAATCTCATCCGATTTTTACCAGGTTTGGTTTTATCTCCTTATTTAAACCTAGATCAATTTGGCATAAAAATCTGGCAACCTGATTCTTGGTCAAAATTCATGTGAAAATGGTACCCTCAATTTGGCATCAAAATCTGGCAACCTGATTCTTGGTCAAAATTCATGTGAAAATGGTACCCTCAAATATCCTACATAGTCATAGGTCAAAATATCCCACCCCCATAACTTGGTCAGACCTCATCCGATTATCACGAGGTTTACCTCTTTGTTCATTGCTTGGCCTCTTGATCAATTTGGCATCTAAATCTGGCAACGTTATGATTGTTATTAGCCTTTGTCCGTTTTAAACTTATATACAAAACTCTACATAAGAACTTGACGAATATGTGTTTCAGTGAATTGGGAAATGTCGTCCGCAACAGTGGTAAATTGGCTTACCGTCTGATCGGTTTCAAATTCATTTTTAAAGATCATTGATGGAATTTATTTTATACGTACCACGGATTAGGCGGGCGTATACCCGCTAGTATGTAAAAGAAATGCATATAAAAATATATAAAAATTTATTACATACCCAAGAAACGTTTAGTAGATGCCAACATATGTGTTAATGAAACACTTACAAGCAAAGCTGCCGCAGTTTTCTCCAACATCTCCTTGAAGATTGTTGCCGCCAACTTTACGATGACAATGAATTCCTTCGCCTGTTAAAACTCCTGCTTCTGTTGCTCCTGCTTGGGCTTCAGCAACTCCTGCTTATGTAACTCCTGCTCTTCCTCCTGTAGCACGTCACCTTCTAACAAAGCATGAATACCTATGGGATTACCTTGAATTCATGAGAATTGCATAGAAGGGCCTCATGTGAAAATACGTTTATTTAAAATTTGCAACGCTGCGACAGGTAAACTCCCCTAGACTTCAAACTACTGCTCTATGTCCTCTTGAAACTCCTGATCATTTTCCTCTAAAACTCCTGCTTATATGTATATCCCCTCCTTATGGTCCATCTCATCCTGCTGCCTATCCTCCAGGTCCTCCTGCTGCCCATCCGCTGCTCCTTCTGCGGCACTAAAATAGCATGAAAATCTGTGGGCCTTACTTGAATTCATGAGAATCGCATAGTAGGGCCACATTTAATTTTTGAATTTGTAGCGCAGCAGGAAGTAATTTGTTTGTTATACAAACATACGCACGTACATGCATACATACATACATACATACATACATACATACATACATTCATACATGCATACATACATACATACATACATTCATACATATGTACATACATACATACATTCATACATATGTACATACATATGTAAATACATACGTACATACACACATATCTACTTACCCCCTCTACCTGTTCCTCCGCCTCCTGCTCCACCGCCACAAGCTGCTCCTCCACAGGCCGTTGGAGCCAGCGTTACCTTCAGCAAGGCCTACTTGAATTCTTGAGAATCGAGGAGGAGAGCATTTGATAGAAATTCGTTTTATTTAAATTTGCAGTACAGCGACAAATGATCTTCGTCAGTGTTTGGTATTAGAAAACAAACACGCATGCATACATCCATATGTACATGCATATATACATATGTACATTCTTACATGCATATATATTACACATACATACATACATATGTGAAATATTTAAAATAATGCAGCTTATTTCGCTTCTTTCAAATTTAGCTTCTTTTGCTCCTCGAAATAGCCATTTTTCTTCTTCTTTCAAGCTGGCAACACTACGTGACACTCACACACACAGATACGCACACCCACACACGCACAAATCAGCATAATTGGGGCTTGCAAATCATTGAGGTTCCGCCCATTCACACTCTAGCATCCAGCTCCGCAATTTGGGGCAAAGTCTTGCCTGTTGCCAGTCCCTTTGCCCCTGCCTCTGCCTGTGTCTGTGTCTGTGCTTCATGCCACACTGATTTAGTGTCATATAAAACCAGTAAGTGAAGATTATGTTACCAGAATTAATTGCAGCCAAGGTGAAGGTAACAACAGGCCCCACATCAGACGGGGGAAATGGCAGTTCCTCTTCCCCCCATTTTCCACTGCGTGACAGCACGTGCTAAAGTTGAAGTTGTCTGCTTTTGGCCTGGAACACACTTCTCTGGTAATATTGATAATTTAATTGATAAAATGACAGGTTGAAGCCTTAAAAATTGCCGGCAATCGAACGTATATTGATTTTACGTACACATTAGCGAGTCCCTGCCCCAGCTTTGTACTTTATTCAAGTGGCGTTTGGCTTGTCACGCCCTCGACTCCTCTGCTAAGAGCTTACTGCAGGTGTTGGCTACAGAGATTTGGTGTCATCTTTTTTTTTTTACCAACTGGGGGTTGTTTCAGTTTATGAATATAAGTGCCTTATGCCTTATTAAGGAAACGAACCTGCGTTTAAGGCAGGAAGTATTGATTTACC
The DNA here is from genome assembly GCA_035045885.1 of Drosophila borealis. Classification (NCBI taxonomy): domain Eukaryota; kingdom Metazoa; phylum Arthropoda; class Insecta; order Diptera; family Drosophilidae; genus Drosophila; species Drosophila borealis. The sequence goes on from JAWNOR010000094.1 coordinate 320,758, forward strand.
CATCAGGAAGTGCCTAAGGAAATAATATGAATTCAGTAAGGGAGCCAAAGTTGGGCTCAACAAAGCTGTCCGCGATTTTAGCAGATTATATTTAGAATAGGTCTATTGGGAGTTTAACACGATTCCACTTTTTCTGATACCATTCATTATCTGATCACTAAGAGATATTATTTATTGATTTAGGGAAAATTCTCTAGGGTTTCTAGCTCTTTTAGTCTTATCGGGACAAATAGATGGATTATTGATGGGATATTCTCACAAATGCTTTTATCATAAAGACCATGAATCGGCTCCTCTAAACCAAACGCAGCTCAAGTATGTTTAACATTTCGTCACATAAACATAAATCAATAAAAACAAATCGCCTTTTGACGAGTTGCTTCATATATTTACCTAAATATACCACAAACATCTTTTAGGTCGAGCGTATTAAATTCTTTGCCAAATTATTTGCACAATTGACCGCTATTCAAATATGAATTTTGCCATCTTGAAAATGTTCGCAGTCTTTGATAAAGGCATTTTATATGCAGGCAGCAGCAAACAGCAAACGAGTACTCATACTCACACTCATATTCGGATTCGTATTCGTATTTGTGGCGCAGCTGCAACTAAAACCAAATGCAGCAAATATTTGCGTTTCGGTTCAATGTTGCACTCTGACCAAAGCAAACAATCCAAGCACGAATATGCCGAAAAACGAATATTTTAAAGCGTCGTAGCTTAAATATTAAATTAAATAAAATGCGGTTGGGCTTAAAAAATAAGTTACCATTAAATGCTATGTCAAGCGGAAAACTGAACAAGTAAAAGTTCGCTGGCAGAAAGTGACTCGAATAGGAGATGCCCTGTAACTAGAAAAAACTTTTGTACTTTTTGTGCGATTATTGTTAACTCTTTGGGATATAAATGGACAAATGTAACAAAAATCAAGTCTTTATGTGTAAAATTTGTTCTACTAATGCGGTAGGTGGGAAATATAAATGAACTTATACCCTACCCAAGTCACAACCCAAGCAGCAAATCGATAGCTAACGACGCACATTAGCTTATATATAAATTTTCGTAAATCGAATATGCCCCATTGCGCTGTTTACAGGGTATACAAATACAACTAGCAACATAGAAAACATAATATTGCCAAGCACCTGGCAGCAGCAGTCAATTTGCTTGAACAACTGAGTGTAGATTAACGCTTCAGGGATCTGGAGCACCCCTCTCAGCTCTCTGCCACCCAATTGTGAATCCTTCATAATTATATACATGCAATTAGATGGCAGGCGGCTGCAGCAGCAACCCTTGCAGGACGTCGTGCAGACCCCCCAAGTAAATGGCCAGTGGCCCCCTCTCGGTGAGCGTGTTGTAAAAAACAATTACCAAGCACCACAAGCAAATATCCCTGGCCTCGTTTATGCCACCCACCTCTGGCTCCTGGCTTCTGCCACACATTACGTAATCCTTTTCGAGCAACCAAGCAAAGTTGTAAGCGCAAATTGTTTAGATTCTTTTTTGCAACATGCATTTTGTATGCCTCCTCCATCTGTCCGTCTTTCTGTCGAGTTTCGTTGTCTCACTTGCCGCTGTTTTCTTGGGTTTTTGTTTTTTGATAATTTTCCTGTTGGATTTGTGCTTTTCTGAGCGCGATGCCAAGTAGGAAGACAGACGAGGCAGCGCAAAGCGGATTTCGTGGCATATTTTATGAGCACAGATGTGCGTTCTGCAGCAAGAACAACAGAAACGTAGACAGAGCTGACCCGATGGGTTGGTATTTACGAGAACAAGAAATGCGATTTATTCAAACAGTGTCGAATACTAAAGACCCTTGCAAGAACGTGAATATAAAGGAAAAAATCATCAGTGCTCCTGGACTTAAAAAAAAAAACGGTTCGAACCAGCGCTTTTTCTTTAAGCTCAATTCGATTTTAATTTAAGAGCTAGAGACTTTAAATTTTTAACGTAGGTTCTTCCCAATGCCCGCGCAATACGAGCTTGTTGCCGATTATCGATAATTGTGCAGTTTCTAAGCAATCGATAAAAATCGATATAGAAATACGGTTTTTTGAGCAATTCTCGTAAGTTTTAAGAGCTAGAGTCATCAAATTTTACATGTAGCTTCTGGAATAGTATACACAGATCGTGTATATTCCAGTTTCTAGCTAACGAGGTAGAAGGTGTTAGTAAATGAAGGTTCAGGGTATCCCCTAGTCGGCCATTTCTGACTAGAACGCCCTTACTTTTTTATTCACAAAATATAGTATATTTATAACTCTTGTTCCTTCATTTCAAACCAATTGAAAAACTTTCTAAAATTGTTATGTTTTGTAAAGAGTTTTCTTCTGAGCTCTATCTGCAATATTTTTCCTTGTATACCCTGGAATTATAGCCATATTTTTATTGCTACTTCGAACCACTTGAACTCTTACTTGTGACCTTCGATGGTTTTCGCTGTCAGGGTTCTTTTTTTGTTGTTGCACGAAATGTAAATGCTTGTGAGAGACCTTTGAAGTGGCATCTAATCATTCTACCCGGCAGCGCTGCCCCCTTTACCACCCCGCTCCTGTCATAACATGCTATGCTGTCATACTCGCTGGCAGAAAAAAAAAAAAACAAAAGCGAAGGCGGATAAAAGAAACAAGCGCGTGCCTCGCTGTGGCTAGAGCTGCAAAGGATGATGAGAAACTTGAGCGTCAAGCAGGCAGAAGCTTTAAGCCGCTAAATTGTATCGGATTACAGCAAATTCCAAGCTAAAATTCCTTGCCCATGGGCGGCTGTGCACCGCCCGCACTCTGTGTTTTCCCTGCAGCCGCTATGTTAATGAAGGTGCTTCGCGTCGCGTTGTGGTTGGGTGAGGGGGGGGCGGAGTTGGTGGACAGCCAAGTGTGCAGGGGAGAGCTCGACGTCAGCGTTGGGATTTTTTGTTGTTGTCGTCGTCCTGCTGTTGCTGCTCGACTAAAAATGGCTGCGGGGCATAGAATGCATCGAAACTGAGAGAGAGCGAGAGAGAGAGATGACACACAAGTGCTGAACCCGTGAACTCGCGTGGGCCCAACCAGAGCCAGGGCTCGAGTTCGCGTTCGAGTTCGAGCTCGAGTTATGAAAAGGCGGCACGGTGAGCGCGAATCTTAACACAGTTACAGTTAACAACAGCAACAACAACTCGAAACGAACCTTTTTAAAAACCAGCTCGCAAACGAGCAGAGACAATCAATCGCAATGGTTAAAGCCCCCATCCCCCCTCTCCAGCCTCTCCACCCCTCAGTCATCCATCCCCCTTTGCCTAACGTTAAAACAAAAATGTGAGTTGAACGCGCACAAAAATTGCACACAATTTGCCTAATTCGCGCCGCGCTGCCCCCCCTCCGCTCCCTCAACTAAGCTGGCTGGAAAGAAAACAGGATGAGCCGCGGTGCTGAAATTGCTGCGGTTTTTATACCCTGTACTAAATAATTGGGTAAAGGGGTAGCGCACATTTAAAAAAATCATCCATAACTATGACAAAGCGAAAGAGATTATCATGTTTGATGATTTTTGTCGTGACTTGTTTTCTAGATTAATTTCTTATTCAAAATGTAATGTAATTTTTGGCTAAAATATCATGTTCCTACAATGCGATTGTGAATGTTAACAAAAACCATGTTTTACAAAGATTTTGATTTTTCGGTAAGAACTCATGCCAAATAAGCAGAGGATGTAGACTTGTTAGGTAAGCGAAGTTAAGGGAATGCCCCTACTAAACTTTATATTTCCATAGCTTTGTCAAAACTTAAACGATTTTGATGATTGACATGGTTTAGCCTCTAGATCAATTCTGCATTCATAATCTACGCTTATTTAGAGATATATTTTATTTGGGATTTTTGTTGTTCAATTTTATCATGTGATCCTCCCCCTACTGCTTTTTTATTTTGTCTCAAGATTTAAAATTAAATATTTAATCGATTTTAGTAAATAGTAAAGATCGATATTTCAAATGAATTTCTGATTGTGTCCATTTTTCTTTCTTTTTTTTTTTTTGTTAAAAATGAATGCCGCTATAAAACAAACAATTTTGATTCGGGTATTGGGCTCTTTGTTGCTTTCAACAATTTTCACACTTTAGAAATTGTTGCAGGGTGACTTTTAGTCGAGCACTTTTGAGTATGACATTCTTGTTTTGTTTTGTTTTCTTTTTCGGGCCATGGCAACTGCAATTATTGTTTGCGGCTTTTCAATTGCCTTGGCACAGCTTCAGCTTCAGCATCAGCTTGAGCTCCAGCCCAGCTTTAGCTGCAAGTTCAGCCTCAGAGTCAGTCATCATAAGGTGAGAATATAATAGCGCAATCGTGAGATGCGTGACTGCAATTGCCCCTACGCCTGGCCACTAACTATGCACACTGGGACAGGATATCACTTGAGACAAAAATGATTAAGAAAGCTGATCGAAAAAAATATGCCAGATAATATGAACTAAGCTTAGCAACAGCCCGTAAATTGAGTTAACCGAAAGGCGTAAACTGGTTAAATTCAACGTCTAACGTTTTGATGACTTTGTCCCAGTGTGCCTGGTCTGATGATCTGATCTGCGTCTGGCTTTAAGCTCTGGGCTCAGCTGATAAGCAGGCCCAAACAAACAAATAATAATGCACGATTTGTGGGCCGAGGCAGAAATATTTTGGCCTTTGATTGAGCAACGCGCGCGCTGCCTTTAACTAATTGAGCTTCATTGTAGAAGGCGGGCTCCAAAGTTTTTCCTTGCCGCAGACACGTTTCCTGTTCGCTGCAAGCGAACCTCAGACAGGCAGCTCTCTCTCTCTCTCTCTCTCTCTGCCTCCCTCTCTCGCTTTCTCTTTCTCGCAAGCTGGTCTTAGAGAAAGGGCATGGAATCTGCGGTTGCCATTTAATTAAAAATGAAAAGTTCTTGTTAAGAAAAGGGTCTGCCCAAGCATTTGCGGAAAATTAAAAGTTTTCTTTTCTATACACTTCACTTTTATATATATATATATGTTTTTTTATTTGTTGTTTGCCTGGGAAAATGTCACATGTGTGCGGCAACATTTTGAGCATTTGGCATTTTCTACATAATTGTGTGCAAGTTTTTAAGTTTTAAATGAGTTTTACACATTTCCTACGGAGGCCTGCGAGCCGCCAGAGACTGCTTAAATTCCTTAAAAGGAAAGTTTAAATTGTTAAAAAAAAAGCTCAACTGTTAGATCGATCATTTGCAATAATATAACATTGTTGTTTGGGCCATAAAACGTGTCCTTTTAGGGCCGCATTCCTGGCCAGAGCTTAAAAATGCAAAGCTTCAAAGCCATAAAATCTAAATAAAAACTTTGCTCAGACGCAGCAGGAGAAGAATGGAAAAAAAGGCAACAAAATCGTGCAATATTAAAGTGAAGTCTATTAAACTTTTTGCCACACACACACACACACGCACACACATCAAAAGTTGTGGGGTGAAACTTTTGGCATGTATAAAACATATGATTTTTGTTTGATGGCCCCGCGGGCCAATTTGCCTGTCGAGAACAAATGGCAATGACGCACAGTGGTTAAAAGTTACAAAAATAAATAAATTCAAACAAATTTAAAACAATTTTTGAGTTTATCGATTGCTGTTATCGATAAACATGATTATAGAGCTTGATTTAAAAATTGTTCAACACTTGAACAAGTGTGAAATAGATTTCTTATATATTTCATTTATAAAAAAAAAGCTGAGCTAGAACCCTGACTGAAAAACTTTTAAGTGTGTCAAAAGTATAAATAACATTGCATTTATCTAACCATATTTGGCGGTTGCCAATTTTGGTTAGGAATCGAATGTAGCCCGCGTCTTGTATGTGAAAATATGTACGAGTTGGAATATTTTCAGCAAAACGGGCAAATTTTAAATTAGAAATTGAATTGTTTTAATGATTATTGAGCCATAATCAATACTTAAAGATGTGGAAGTAAGCTTCACGCACCGAACCTAAAGACAAAGAGTTGAGCTTCACGAACCGAACCTAAAGACAAGGAGTTGAACCTTAAACTTAACCGTAATTATAATTTTGCTCCTGACTCTAGACATTTGTAGATTTTCAATAGTTCTGAAGCACGAATTTTTAAATTTTTTTTAAATAAATGTTGTCAAGTTGGGCCTTAAAAGTTAGATATCCAATTAGATTCCAATTGCTTTCTCACCACTGTGTGACACTGCGATACAAAGGCTCGAGGAGGCATCCGAGCGCTGCAAACCGGGACCAGGACACAGGACGACCTTAGTCCAGAATTCTGTTCGCAAAAGACGTTTTGTGCCACTGCGCAGCGCGCTAATAAAATAAACCTGTGTAAACGTGCCGCAACTGCCGTTGCACGTCTTTTACTGCCATCCACACCCAAGCCTACTGTTGCCTTTGGCCTGTACATTTGAGCGCCTCGTGCAGACATAAATTGTGTGTTAAATACATTTTATGCGTTTGCCAAACCCAAGTGTAAGTCAGTCGACTGCAAAACGCAATCAAGGTCGCCGCCTGACGGCAGAGGAGCAGCTGCTACACTTCGAGAAAAGCTTGGCTATGACTGGCATAAAAATTAAAATTGGCTTGTTACTTCAAGGTCCATTCCAAGCATGCAATCAGAATATTAAAGTTATACTAAAAAGAAAAGAAATCTTAGATTAAGTTGAAAATAAACTACTTAAAATTAAACATTGCTGACTTAATCTAAGCGAATGCAATTTCTCAATAAAAGTCAGCAACTTTTAGATGCAGTATTCCAATTGAGTCTTGTATTAAGGAACTTGGAAAGATTCGAAGACTTCAATTAAGTACAAAACACTTAATACAAGATTTTTCATTTAGAAATTTGGGACTAAAAAAGTTAGTCTTGAATAATAATACTTATTTCCAGAATTTCAATGCTTGAAATAAACCTAAAACCTGCTCAATGACAGTACAAAATTTGAGCATGGATTATGAAATTTCCTCACTTAAAAGAAAAAACTTAAAAAAATCTGGATTATATTTTCACAATTTTTATGCTAGATTTCAATGTAAAGTTTTTAATATAAAGATAAAAGCAATACATAATTGTCAACGCTTTGCCAAAAAAATTGATAAGCTTGATAAAGTTTTTCGCTGAGTGTAGAACGTCGTCTTCTTGTTGACGTTGCCCGGAGGCCAAAAAGGCGCAGGACCTTTGTCTATGATGTATGGTGTGCACAATGTTGCGTATTAGAAACGCACGTATTACTGCCACAGCCAGAGTTCTTCCTCCTGCTCCTCCCCCTCCTTCTCCTCCTCCCCCTCCCCATCTAGCTCGTGCTGTGCCCCATCCTCGTTTGTAATCCTTTGGCTGCTCCTTTTGTAGCTCTGGCACAGTTGATGGAGGCGGCAGCTGAGCATACACATGTTTATGTCACAATTGGACTACATATTCTACACTTTCTAGCCAAGTGTGTGTGTGTGTGTGTTGGCTGTGCGCTTGTGTTCACTTTACTCCTTGAGCTTGGCATTTCCTTTGTGAATTATAAAGAAATTTGTTGTGTGATTTTGTTGTTGTTGTTGTACGCAACGTTTTGTTCGGTGCGTGCGGGCTTATGGGCTGGTCGTGTGGGGGTGGAGGGGGCGTGTCTGCTGTTAGCAACGCTGCAAAAATTCATTGCATACTTTTTTGGTGCCAAGCGACAAGTCGCTTTTACTACACTTAAGCTGCAATAGCACCAGCTGTAAATTGTGTTTAAGCCGTAAATGAGTAAAGAGCACAAATAAAGAGCAATAAGTACCCTGTGGAGTTAAACGCTGTGTTAGCTTTAGGCAAACAGCTTTTAATGAAAATTATAGTTTGTTTTCTTAAAGCTCGCTTAAAGCTCAAATAAGCTCATGCATTCAATCTTACTTGTTGTGTTTGTCACAAATCTTATTATTATGATAGTCTTCTGTCGACATTATTTTTAAAACCTAAAAGCTTTAAAGCTGACTTGAAGCATTTCCTTTGACTTTGTGTGCTTTTAGGTTATAATCTTAATTTTATTTCAATCCAAAAGTTCAACTAGCAACTTTCAAAGTTATTTGTACAGCTTTAAAGCTCTAAGCTAAATTATTAAATTCATTTTAATCCGCTAACGTGCATATTAAAGCTAACTTAAAGCACAAAGCAAGTTGTTAGTCAAGCTAAAAAATGCTCTTGAAAGCTTCAAATCTAGTTGTTTGAGTACATTGAGTACATTGAATAATGTTCTCATTCTCAGAAATATTTACCTTATATTTACTCCACTTTCCCATTTACTTATCTTACAGTTTTTTCGACTTGTTCAGCTTCTGTAGACTTAATTGTCTTCTTTCAGCTGATGTCATTGTGCCTTTTAGCGCCTGCAAGAACAACAACGGAAGATTGCTTTTAAGGCGCAGCCAGCTTAAAGCAAGTCCCATTTCTATCCCTCCAGCTAACCCTATTCTCTTCCTCTTGGTGGCTGGAACCAACACTTGTTTGCATTGTGCCCCGCCCACGCGTTGCCTGGCATTTCATTCATTTTTCTTAAATTCCATTTAATTTGTTTGCGAAATTCGCTTCAATTTTGGTTCACTTGTTTTGTTGCTTGTAAAGCGCTTAATTACCAGCATTTCGATGGCTTCTGCTGCGGCAGCTGCTGCGGGTCCAGTTTGACGCTAAATAACGCACTTAAAATTAATTTAGCCAATTTTGCTCGTATTTAGCTTGTTGAAAGCGCTTTTTTGGTTTAGTTCGGGCTTTAAAGAAATTTAAAAAAAAGCGTCAACTTTGCCTGAAACTTAAAGCTTACAAAGCTTAAAGCAAATCAGTTGGAGCTTTAAGCATTACTTAAAGCTTGATGTGATGCTTAAAGCTGCAGCTTGATGACAACTTTGAATCATTGATTGACGTGAGCTTCAAGTAAAGCTTAAAGCTTAAATGAAGGTATACTATTCAGTTTAAGATATATATACAACAGCTTAAGCTAAATACGGTTAAGCTTGAAGCTTGGAGCTTAAAGCTTTGGATGGACTTGGCATTTTTTTATTCAGGAAACGCAATGCCTTTCATCCTTTGTAAGCTTTAGCTTTAAGTGAAGATTAAATATATTAATAAGAAAAAGCTTCCGATAAATAAGTTTCAGCTTATAGGTAATTAAAATATAAGTAAAGATTTAAGCTTAAATAAATTTCTGTTTATTTAGTTGTAAAAACCAATGAAAATTGTGATATTACAAAAACAATTTGTTAGTTAGTTTAAATCCATGAAACCGCAGCTCGTTGTTTTGCGTTTTGCTGGTTCTTATGCTTGAAATATTTTATTTAAATGCATTTCAATTTGCGGTTGTGCGTGTGGTAATTGCTTTAATGAAATATGCGTGGGCTTTATGAAAATTTAATTTGCGAATTTTGTTTGCCCATTGTAGCGGACATTTTTCCTATAGCTGAATAGTTTTTCTCTTGTGCGTTTATAGAGTGGAAAATCGTTTGCGTATTGGAGAACACACAAGCGGCTTATTGGCTAATCAGTTTGCGTAAATAATACATAATTAAACAATGCAAAGCTCTTAACAAATGTTAATATCAATTTCCACAATTTAATTGCTATCGAGTGGATTCGTGAGGGGTAAAGTGGAAATGCAGATGAAAGAAACGCTTTGAGCGAAGCAATTGCGACTAACTCAAAGGCTTCAAACTACTTAACCTCGCGCTTTGTGTAACTGTTGCAGTCCCCCGCCACAGCAGAGCGACCCCCTCGACTTAAACAACAGCGAAGTAATCGCTGCCTATAGATACACATAGATAGTTGCATAGATACAAAAGTTAGATAGATGCCTTTGTGTCACTGCAATTGACAAAATAATCACTGCAACATGCAGCAGTCTTGGCTTGTAGCTACACGCTCTTTACAACAGAAACAACAACAACAACAACAACAAACACAGCGGCACACATATTTTCCCGCCTAAAAAAAAGAAGCTAACAGCAAGCGCAGCCAGCGCAGCAGCAACAACAACAACAATGCGCGCTAGCAACAAAAGCTAAGAACAGCAACAAGATGCTCAGCAACATTTTCTCATGCGCACGTTTCTGGCATGCAGCAACATTCCCCCATTGGCAACATTTGGATGCTGTTGCTAACGTTGCTTTTGTTGTTGTTGTTGCTGATACATTTGCTGCTGTTGTTGTTGTTGCTGCTAATACACTTGCTGCTGTTGTTGTTGTTGGTGCTGCTGCTGCTGCTCGTTGGCTTCGGCTGTTGCTTCGCCCGCAACTTCGTGTGTTGCTGGGTTCGTGTTGCTGCTGCCGCTGTTTTCACAACATTTTCCTGTGTGATTTTTCAACAGTTTGCAAAAAGTTTTTTTGCACTCAACGCCGCAGTCTGCGTTTGTTGTCGCTGGCGCTTGGTACGCAGCGCGCGCGTATCTCACAGATACACCGAATTTACGTAAAATATACGCTTAAAGTTACAAAACGAACGTACGTTGAACTGCGACTCTTTGTTTAACAATACGCAAAACAAAAAATACTAATAATAAAAGCGAGAGAAACCTAAGAAAAAAGATACATATGGCAAAAAAATCAAGTGAAATAAAAAAGTTGTAAAAAAACGTAAAACGGCCGTTATCAACGTATTTTTTAGCCGGCGTAAGCTGCCAGTGAGTATGTGTGTGTGAGTGTGTGTGTGTAAGCGGAAGTCACCGCAGCCGCCATTGTTGCCGGAGCAAAACGGAAGTGTGTTATTAGTGCGACGGAAAATTGTATTTACTTGAAATATACTTGAAAAATTTATAAAGTAAAAAGTTGTGTGCGCGCACAAAAGTAAATCAAATTAATTCAAATTTATTGCAAGTCAGCTAAAAATCTACATACGAGTTGATGCTCTTTGTGCATGTGTGTGCGTGTGTTTGTTTGTGTGTGCGGCACGTTGTCAAAAGTTTTAATTGAGGAAAACTTATACGAGTAGCTGCAGCTACATAAATGTTCGTTATGCTAATTGAATTAGAGAGCAACTCGAAAAAAAAGTAACAGGCAGTAAGAGAGAGACATAGAGCGAGAGCTAAAAAAGAGAGGGAGAAAGCAGCATTCAGAGAAGCGCCAAGTTGTTAAAAAGGTTTGTCAATTAAACACTTATTTTGGCTAACAACTTTATACACTCCGCACAACTGTCGGAAACAAAGTTCGGTTTGTCTGCGAAACACTCTGAAGTGGCATATTATTAACTTCCACAAAGTTGAAATTTGTATTTTGATTAATGGTTGTTTATTTGTGGCAAGGTTTCGGGTTCTTAAGCGATATACCGATTTACCCTTGTTTGCCATTTTAATTAAGAGTTGATCATATTCGTATATAGCTTATATTAATTTTTAAATATCATTTTATATCGAAGCATATTTTAATATATAATTAAGCTATTGATAGTTTTATTATATTATTATTATTTTAGTATTACTCTAAGATCTAAATACTAACAATAAAGAATAGTCCTTAGAGATATTCGCAAAAGTAATCTATCAAACATCTTACATTTACTCAGACCTTTCTAAAGCGATCTTACGTATAATGTGATCAGCTGTTGTATATAGATTTAAAAAGATCTTTCGTATACCTTTGCATTAAACAGCTTCTTATAAAAGTATTGAACTCGAGAGGTAGCTTTATTTGTATTACCTAAAGATCTACATGTTTTCAACCTTTGCAAACTTACAATAAAGAATAGTCCTGAGGGATATTTGAGACAAGACCTATCCAATGTATAATGTAATTCGCTTTTGGATATAGATTTCAGCTCCTTCATATACCTTTGCATTAAACAGTTCTTCATGTACTAAATAAACCCCCGGATGTTCCAGACAACGGAAGTAGCCCGACTCGATCAAAAGATTTTGTGAGTCGTATTTATTACAAGAATAAGTCTTCTCCAACAAGACCGTAGTACATAGGCTTCATAGAAACAATTCCAGGTTAGACTCCAAAGACAGATTATTGTTAAAAATATCACAAAAACTTACAAACTATAAACTTAATCTTGATTATAATTAATCTTACTTAATCTATACCCTAACCTGGCAAATCGAGCTTGGATCCTCCGCCATAGAAAGCTATTCCATATTGCTTGCTTTCTTTTATGGCCACACAAATTTCATTTTTTAATATATTATTCCGGTCCAATGTTTTATAACTATAAACTTAATCTTGATTATATTTAATCTAACTTAATTTATACTTAATCTATACCCTAACCTGGCAAATCTAGCTTGGATCCTCCGCCATAGAAAGCTATTCCATATTGCTTGCTTTTATGGCCACACAAATTTCAATTTTTAATGTTTTATTCCGGTCCAATGTTTTATTATCCGCCCCTTGAAATCCGAGTGCTCTTTGTTTTTCATCATTATTCATAACGCTTTTTCATCGTTAATAACTTTTTGAATGCGAAAACTTTTACAATTCGTGCAACCTATATTAAATTCAATAATCACTTAAGCCTCATAAATATTTCAGTCCAATAAAAAACATTCAAAGCCTGCCCAGCTCTAATCCCCGCGCTGCTTACCCTTCTCCTCCGGCTCCCTCCTGTTGCCCTATGCTCGTCCGTGTCCGGCTGCTCGTCTGTCAGGCTGTCAATGTCATTTCGATGATTAAAACTTCAACGCAAATAAAACGGGGAAAGTATGGCTAACCGGACCAGTGCCTGTTAACCTCTCACCCCTGCCTCAGGCCCTGTCCCAGTCCCTGTTCCTGTTCCACCCAAAAGCAGCCGCAGCAGCAGCAGCAGCAGCTCAATCATCCACCGACGCACTTGCTCTTGTACCATCATCTCCTATTTTTACATCTCCTTTTATACGTATATTTTTTTATTAATGAAAACATAAACATCTCTTCTCTTTTTGTTTTTTTACCCCAAGTTCTCTATTTGCTTTTGTGCCTTTGTTTTCTTTTGGTCGTGGGTCGTAATAAATTTTTAATTTCGCTTAATTGAAAATGGGCCCGCCTGCCACATGCAATAAGCGCAATATATAACAAATTTGCCGGCTGCTGCGAAACTCGAACTTATTGAAAAAGTATTTTTCCACGCGCGTTGCCAACTAGATGGCAGATTAACCAAATGCGGCCAATCAAATTCAAGAAGCCCGAGAAGCACGTGGGCCCCAATGGGACTTGGCACTGTCTGGCAACGCCACTCGAGAGGAGGAAGCAGACGCGGTGAGGTGTGAAAAGCTGCTCACATATTTATCTAGCTGTCTCCCGGCCATATACAGGCAAGCGTTTAAGCAAACAACAGCAGACGGAGGGGGGAGAGTGAGGAGTGGGAGGGGGGCGACTGGTCGAAAAAATGGGTCACATACTTGTCTCATGAATGGCGTACAATGTTGTGGCGCCTCAGAGAGGCGCTGTGGCATCTCCGGCAAAGTGGCTGCCACTGAGTTACTGGGGGAACTGTCAAATAGGGCTGGGGACTGTGCCATAGACAGATCTCTACCATCTTCTGCTTCCATATACATACATATGCGCCCATTGTCCCATTGTGTACGGTGGCAAACGACTGTTTAATTGCTGCCAAGATATGTCAAGTGTTTACAGACAGTTACGGCCACAACAATTTAAATACGTTCATGTTTACAGTTAACAATTTCTTCTTATAAAGTTGCCAAAAGGTTATCAGACTTTTTAAAGCACTGTGACACTGTTTAATATAGTTTATGTGCAAACCATGGCTTGGGGTAATAATTTCCCATGTTACAGAGTTGCCATATCTTAACATTTCGCACTGTTTACTTTTGTTTTTCTAAAATTGGGCAGCTCTCTAGGTGCCTAAATGGCGTTGCCATACGTCAGTCAAATTATATACTTTCCTTAACATGGTTGTAAACTTAAAGAAAATGTTATTGTTCTGTTCTAGGTTCAGGGTTCGATTCTTCTACTTGAATCTAATTAACCATATTTTTTTTAGCTAGGCTTTGGCTCGAATTCTTTTCCATCACTTGTTGTTTCTTTCTTATTTTGAATATAATAAACTTTTTTTTATCACAGAACATATACCTTTTCTTGCACTTAAGAATTGTGATATCTTCTGTAATAATTTCATTGATGCTGTCTCTAAGTCGAGCAATACAGGTGTTAGTTATTCTCGGAATTTAAATATTGGGTTTTTACGTAAAGAATAAGAAGAAGAAGGGATTTATCAATGTTAAATTTTATTATGCAAATCATTTGCAAAATTCCCAAATAGTTTTTGTTAAAAAATATTCTTTTAAATTTCTCGAATGTTTTTTGAGCAACAGGTTCGGTTAAAGTTACATAAAATAATGGTTATCCCAGATGCAAACCACGAAAACTGGTTTGTGGACTTGCTTTTTAAAGTATTTTTTACTTTACCTAAGATTGTCTTGAAATATCGGTTTCCGATAAATAAACATATCTGAATAGTTTTTGGTCTAATAAAAAGCAAAGTTTTTACCCAATGCAATTTTCCTCGGCAATTGGAATTGCTGTTTTGCAATAATATTTTTATAGAACTCATTGCATGCCCGACTGGCGTTTCGTCTAATTAATGTTCAAATCGGCCCATGGTGACATACGTTTCATGATCCCCGCCCCGCTTGTCCCGCGGCTTGGCTCCGCTTCCTTATGAGGCTACTTGGCTCGTTAACATTTTTCCCACAGGCTGCCAGCAGTGAACCTGCTGCTGCTTCTCGCTTGGGTTTCTATTCAGATGCGTTGGCTGTGCCCATGGCTGTGCCTGTGCCTGTTCCTGCATCTTATTTATTGCATATAAAGCGACACCTTCTTCAACCGGCTGCCCCCAAGGAGAAGGAGGAGGAGGAGGAGCCTGTCCTTCTCGTCGTGCTCTCAAATGACGTCGTCAACGTCGCCTGAGCAACGTTTTGGCATAAATTAAGGCAGGGCATTTTCTGTTTGCTGCTGCAGCTGGACAATGCCCAGAGGAGGGGCTTGAGCAGGGGGTGGCGGGGGGTAGCGGCTAAAAGGGTTTCTCTCAGTCGGTGTTTGCATTGCATTTTGTCACACGTTGCTGAAAGCGACGCCAATTTGTCTGAAATGTTTTGAATTCTAAAGCGTTGATGATGCGAGCGGATGTCGAGGGGAACTTGGCGGAACTAGATGGCAACGTGCTGCACGTGCTGAATGCCGAATGCGGATGTGATGCAACTCCTGCTGTAGCCTGAGCTGTTTTCTGTTTGCATTCGGTGGGTCATTCGTTGAGTGGGTCGCCAGGCAACACCTCCAGCTATTTTCCCTGCTATTGTCCGTCTGTGTGTGTGTGTTTGCCATTTGCCTCTTTCATATTCACACGAGCAGCTCACAGCTCACAGGCCGCACTTTGAGTCAATCAAATTGCTGCCAGCCACATTCACATTCACATTCGCAGTCCATCGCCATGGACATCTGCCACGGCCACAGGCAGCCGTGTGAATTATGCGCCGATAAAGCTGCCCCGTTTTGGGGGCCAGCTCGTTACCCATATTGTGTTGCAGCCGCCGTCGCCGCCTGAAAGCAAAACACCTGCTGCAGATGCCACAGTCCGTTTGTCTGTCCGTTTTGGCCCAGCTCACACATTGATCTTATCGCAACGCGCGCGCGCACACACCCAAAATGAAAGAGTAAGGCCCAAAAAAACGAGAAGAAAAATGCTCGACCAGCGGATACCCTACGTCTTTGCTAGCCTGCTTCCCGCTGTGGGACATACTCTAACTCTTAAAATATATTTTATGGTGTGTTCAGCTATTAAAATCTACGAGTTGTGCTCAATGTGTATATGCTAGATGTCTATATTTATCGATTTCTGGTTAATCTGAGAAGCTATCGATATGTTCATGTAAACGCGAACCTTAGCTCTTAAAATATATTTGCCTTAAATTGCCTACAACATCTAGTGTGCTCAGCTCTTAGAATCTACGATTTACTAAGGCTTGATATCTATATTTATTGATTTCTTGTCCTAATGAAAAGTTATCGATAAATTGATGTAAACCGAAATTGCGTGTGGTATGTGGAACGCTACCGATTTTGTATCTCTAGTTCTTATGACCTTCTAGGAATGTTTTATAAACTAGAGCTAGACATCGATATTAATCGATTTTCGGACTTTGGCCAAACTGGAAATTTATCGATAATTTCCAATAAGTTCGATATACGCTTGGTATTTGGAGATCTACAAATTGAATAGATCTTTAAATTAATAAATACTAAGAGCACAATTGCCGATAATCGATAATTATCGATTGCAGGGATACGGAGCGAGTTATCGGATCTAGCTATAATACATGAAACCCTGCTATATGCTCACCTCTAGCTCGTAAAGTCTGTAAGACAGCTGCAGCTCGATCAAGATAATATATACCCTCCACTCTCTATGGGTACAGGGTATATATGGTATATAAAAAGAAGAACCAAGAGCATCAAAAGCAGAAGAACTCCTTTGAGCAGCGACTGCCGTGCTACGTAGCCTGCGTTTGGCGTTTGAGTCCCGAGTTGAGACTCTGCTTCTTATCTATAGGCAGGCTCCATGGACTGGATGCCTGTGCTCGGCTGCTGCTGCTGCTGCTGCGTTGGCCTTGGGCCTTGGGCCTTGGCTTTAGCTTTGGCTGTCGTTTTTCTTGGCCATTTATTTACATACATTTCTGTGCGCTTGCAACTGGCTCGAGTCAAGGGCCGCAGCTCGCCTTATTGTCTGGCCACGACGATGCCGATGCCGATGCGGACGCGGACGACGATGTTGGCTGCTAATTTCGCCTTTTCACAGATTTCGCGTGGCTCCATTTGGTATTTTGTGTGGGTTGCGACTCAAGCCAAAGTCTTTGCCAATCGTTGACTACACTTTCATAAGGTTGTGTATTTAAGCTAGTTAAAAAAGCTTGCACAATGTTTTAAATTAAGACTGTTAAATAAACAAATTTGGGCCAATTAATTCTATATATTCAACCAGATTTGTTAGTTTCAAAATAGAGCTCAAATCTAGCCCGCTTCTTGTATATGCAAATATTTGGGTACTGCAATATTTTCAGTACAACGGGCAGCTGTGAATTGAATCGTGATTTTGATTAACCTGCTTTTCAATATTCAATAGTGTATTGAGTCTTCGTTTTGTCTTACTTCTTTTTCCTGCTGTTGCTCACGTCTTGACTTGTGGGAGGTTCATGAAAAATTGAGCAAGTGCCTCACTTGCAATTTCAACAGCTCATCTGCCGCTGTGCAAAACAATTTTGTTTCGTGGCAGCTGCCAGCTTGAGCTTCGCCTGTTTCGTGGCAATATCTGAAATCCAGGGATTTACACTTTAACTGCCTTTTTGGAATTTGCAAACGCGCAGCGCTTAATTTTCAGTTGTCAGCAACGTGTTGTATGCACAGCGAGCGTCGCAAAATGATATCAACAACTATTCTGTTAAGAAATTTCTTAAAATTCTTAAATATTTTATAAAGTTTTTTATCGAAGAGAACAAAGTGTCGAGTCTAAGCTAGAAATAGTTAATAAAACTATACAATATTTGATTGGATTTGATTTAAAAGATAAACGTTGTCATAAGAGACAATGTAAATATGCTTCCAGTTAAGTCCTCCAATTAGTGAAAGTCCTTGAATGAAAATTTCTGATATGCTTACAAAAAGCAGTCGATATTTTAAAGGCTTCTATACAATAATGTTCCTTTAATTTAATTGAGAATATAGAAATATACTTTCAGCTATATCTTTAATGCCATGGAGAATTCAGAAGCATTAATATATATTTAATCTTATTATTATTTTCATTAGTATGGGATATAAATATCCACATGCTAGCCTTATATACTATATACTTAAGTTTTAATATACTTCAGTCTTTATACATATTTATTGAGATAATTGATTCTCATAAGTATGGGATAAAGGCAGTTCCTCGTCTTAGATATAACCTATGCTATATATTATTTTTAAAGTTTCCTTTAGTTGAATCCCAAAAAATTTTAAAAATTCCATGAATATCTTAAATATATTCTGTAAATTCTAAGCTCGAGCTGCTTTTATTTATTTGAACTCAAGTCTTAAAGTTGCAATATGGCAAGCTTTATATACTTCTGTTTTGTCCAGTTTTCCAACTTTTGTCAAATATTTGTTGTTTGCTTTGGAATTTTCTTTGGAATTCTGTCAATTGCAAATCCCTCAATTCGACCAAACTTCAATCAATTGAGACTTAGGCACAAATACCACAATACATCAGGCAATACAATTACTAAGCCCAGCTGGAGATTCAATATCCCCCTCCTCTCTCTCTCTCTCTCTCTCTCTCTCTCTCTCTTTCTCTCTCTTTCTCTCTCTTTCTCTCTCTCTCTCTCTTTCTCTCTCTCTTTCCCCTGCTCCATTAGCATGTCATTGACCAGCTGCAATGCTCTGAGCTCACCTGCGGCAGATAAAGCTCCCAAGTGCGGCTGAGGCTGTGGCATGAATATGCAGCTGATGTGCACTTTTTTATGCGGGTGGATAGGCTACACCACCCCCCCCCCCCCCCCCCATCGCCTCCACTCATCCACCAACCCCCCCGACAATCAGCCCCCACCCAGTTGACAGTCTTTTGCACTTGCCCAGGCTCTACTTGCAGTTGTTGTTTTTGGCTGTTGGGTAGGAAAAACACACAAAAGCGATTCATAGATTTCCGTTTTGCTGCGCGCTACAAAACAATGGCATTTTCATGTTGCACGTAAAATGCAACTGCAACAACAATAATGGCTACAACAATTCGTTGAGGCACTCGCACGATAGAACTTAAGTGCAATTTCATTTTTTCCAATATTTTCTGCCATTGGCGCCCTTTTTTAAGTGTACAAAAACAATGCGCAAGGAAACAAGAATTACGAGAAAATGGTAAAACGAAAAAAGCGGAAGAAAGGAAATATCTACTGATACGAAAGGCAGCCAAGTGCCTTAGGATACCTATCACAAAACAATTTGTGATCTAATGGCATTGGAATGTTGCCATATATATATATGTATATCTATATTCCTATTTAGGAAGATAAGCAAACAATTTATTGTCCTGGGCGGGTATAAATAGTTGCTGCACACACCAATTGAGACACAGTTCTACTGAAGCTCTCAAGATGGTAAGTTGAGGAACTCCACTTTCCAGTAAGAGAATACTCTAATTGTTGTGTTCTCTTCCAAAGAATAAGCTACGACTTGTTGTTTTATTGGTTGCGGTGCTGAGCACTCAGGCAAGCATTATCAGAAAACGTGAGGTGCAGCAGCAAGCCAATGTGGTGTCCCAGTTTGCTGACAACCCTGTGCAGCCGGAACAGTCGAAGGTAGAGCAAGCCAATGGGGTGACCCAGCTGGTCGAGAACCCTGCGCAACCTAATGTGGTGCCCCAGCTGGTTGAAAGCCCTGTGTACCCGGTTCGATCGACGGAAGAGCAAGCCAATGGGGTGATCCAGCTGGCTGAGAATCAGGTTGTGCAGCCGGTACAGTCGACGGTAGAGAAAGCCAATGTGGTGTCCCAGGTGGCTAAAAACCCTATCCAGCCGGTACAGTCGAAGGTAAATCCAGTTAATGTGGTGTCCCAGGTGGCTGAGAATCCTGTGCAGCCTGTAAGTTCGACGGTAGAGCAAGCAAATGAGGTGTCCCAGCTAGCTAAGAATCCTGCGAAAGCTAATGTGGTGTCTCAGCTGGCTGAGAATCCTGCGCATTTGGTACAGTCGATGAAAGAGCAAGTCAATGTTGTCTCCCAGGTGGCTCAGAATCCTGTGCAGCCGGTACGATCGACGGTAGAGCAAGGTAATGAGGTCTCCCAAGTAGCCGAGACTCCCGTGCAACCTGTACCATCGACAGTGGAGCAAGCTAATGTGGTGCCCCAGCTGGTTGAAAGCCCTGTGTACCCGGTTCGATCGACGGAAGAGCAAGCCAATGGAGTGATCCAGCTGGCTGAGAATCAGGTTGTGCAGCCGGTACAGTCGACGGTAGAGAAAGCCAATGTGGTGTCCCAGGTGGCTAAAAACCCTATCCAGCCGGTACAGTCGAAGGTAAATCCAGTTAATGTGGTGTCCCAGGTGGCTGACAACCCTGTGCAGCCGGAACAGTCGAAGATAGAGCAAGCCAATGAGGTGACCCAGCTGGCCGAGAACCCTGCGCAACCTAATGTGGTGCCCCAGCTGGCTGAAAGCCCTGTGTACCCGGTTCGATCGACGGAAAAGCAAGCCAGTGGGGTGATCCAGCTGGCTGAGAATCAGGTTGTGCAGCCGGTACAGTCGACGGTAGAGAAAGCCAATGTGGTGTCCCAGGTGGCTAAAAACCCTATCCAGCCGGTACAGTCGAAGGTAAATCCAGTTAATGTGGTGCCCCAGGTGGCTGAGAATCCTGTGCAGCCTGTAAGATCGACGGTAGAGCAAGCTAATGAGGTGTCCCAGCTAGCTGAGAATCCTGCGAAAGCTAATGTGGTGTCCCAGCTGGCTGAGAATCCTGCGCATCTGGTACAGTCGAAGGTGGAGCAATTCAATGTAGTGTCCCAGGTGGCTGGGTTTCCTGCGCAGCCGGTTCGATCGACGGTAGAGCAAGCCAATGAGGTCTCCCAAGTTGTTGAAAACCCTGTCCAACCGGTACAGTCGAATGTAGAGCCAGTCAATGTCGTCTCCCAGGTGGCTGAAAATCCTGCGCAGCCCGAACAGTCGAAGTTTTCCAATGTATCTAATGTGGTAGCCCAAGATGTCCCGCAGATAGTGCAGCAGCAGAAGCAGGAGGAGCCCAAGCTGCCCCATGTGATGGCCAAGGAAGTCAAGGCTCAGCAGTCCCAAGCGTCAAATGTGTTGCCTAAGGCAGCAGCTGTTGCAGTGCCACAAAAAACCGCTAAGATCGTGCAGTCCCAGGCGCCAAAAGTGGTGGTCGCAGAAAAACCAGCTGCTGACAAGGAAGTCAGGACAGAGCAGGAGCAAGCCACCAATGAGATCACCAAGAACGAGATCGCGGAGGAAGTCGTAGACAAAGTGGAGGGCACCGGCCATCCGGCTGTGAATAAGGTGCAGGCTGAAGGACGCAACAAATTTGAACTAGAAGGTGGAGAGTATTATCCGGACGAGTTTTACATTATCGATACGGATCCAGTGACCGCCAACAATACGCAGACAACCGCAAAGCCGCCGAACAATACCCACATTCACAACCATTCGCACGATCATCATTATATACAATACAAGCCGTCACTGTTTCCGCTGCCGCCACCATTCTTCGGAGGTTTCGTACCACAGGGTTCAGGCTCAGGTTCTTACCATACCGACAACAAATATGGCAGTTGGCCCAGTTACAACAACAGCCAGGTGGTCAACCCGGTGCCCCCTTATGGAGGTGGAAACGTTCATCATTCGTATGGTAAGCCCGGCTTCATTTCTCTACCACTGCTGCCTATTCCCTTCTGGAAACCCCATGGCGGTGGTCAAGTCGTCAATTACACAGACACCCATCAGACGGAACAAGTATACAACAAAAAGCCCTACTATTACAATGGTGGTACGTACTACGATCCCCCGGAGTTCTATATAAACGAGCGCCGCGCGCCCGAGGGTCAGGATCAACAACAAGGAGCACCCAATCAGCAGGCTCTTCAGCTAATCGGCCACATCTTCATCTACAAAACACCCGAGAAGGCACCCACCCAGCCCAACCCAAAGCCAGCCGTACCCGTAGCAAGTGATGATAAGAAGTCTGAAGCAAGTAATGATAATACGACAAAGTCTGAAGGCTCTCCCATCAAAATCCACGAACAAGTCGGCAACTCTCAGCTGCTGCTTCAGCCTGTTCTCTATGCTCCGACCAACAATAAGGAAGAGGGCGGCTTCAGTCCCAACCAGATCCATGAGATCTACCGGAGTCTTCACCAGGTGCATCCCTCGAACCAGCAGCGCTCTCAGTCACCGGAGGCTACGCCGGATGATAACGCTGTGCTCTTTGCCGTGGAGATACCCAAGCCAATCTATCGCTTCTTCAAGTCCATCGCTGGCGTCTTCACCTACTAAACATCTTCTTAATGACCTACATAGAATCAATGACAACAAGCAACAACAATCGAACCTATTTCTAGTTCTAAGTAGATTTTAAGCGCTTCAGTAAAAACTTTCTGCTCACAAGAAACATTAAGTGTATTCAATGGTTTAGGGGGGAATAGAAGTTTATAGAAGGTATATTATCCTATAGATAACATACGCTTATAAAAACATAATTTAAATACAAGAAAACAAGAGAAACCAAGTTAAAAGACAAAATAACACTAATCAACAATAGAGATTTTAACACCAGTCTCCCTCTCTGGGGTTTAGAAAACCAGATAGAAATGGAGCGCAAAATATTGACATAGAGGCATAAAGATAGGAAAAGAGAAATGTGTTCACAGTAAATACTGTAAGAGGGACATATAAAAAGGGAGGGACAGAGATAGGATAGTAAGAGATTAAAAGAGATTTTGGAATTAAAAGGAATAAAGAGAATGGGAAAGATCATTAGGTTTGGAGAATGGAAGAGAGAAAGAGTGTAATAGAGAAGAGTTAAAAGGAGAGAGATATATATATGTATATAGAGAGAGAAAAAGAGAGTGGGACAGAGAGAGTAAAAGAGACAGAAAAAGAGAGTGGGATAGAGAGAGTAAAAGAGACAGAAAAGGAGAGTGGGATAGAGAGAGTAAAAGAGAGCGAAAGAAAGCATAATAGAAAGAGAGAGAGTGTCATTCGAAGCGAGAGTGTAATAAAGAGAAAATCTGTTATAGAGAGAGCGAGCGAGAGAGAGTGTGATAGAAAGAAAGAGAGGAGCACGGTGAGAGGGGGCGGTGTAAAATGATGTAGAGCAAAGCAAATAGATAAAGATTCCGTGTTGTTTATAGTATATTTTGTATGAGAGTGCGATACGAGGTAAAGTTTTATTTAGAAAATATATATAAAGAAAGGCAAAAATGGAGAAAATGCAGCAGGAAAATTTGTTAACAAAAAGCTTTTTTCCTTAGCGCCAGTCATCCAATCAATTTACACACATTTCAAGCTCAAGCTAGAGCCAGGATGTGCTGCAGAATTTTCTAGATACGTTTCTGTTTATTCCTCTGTCCATTTATCCTTTTACATATCTGCCACGAAATATGAAAATGTGTACGTTAACATTTTAATCCAACCAAAAAAACAAAAAAATTCCGACTGCACAAACTCGTTTGGCATTATGCAAAATCATATCAAAATTGTAATTCAGCTGTTCACCCTGAAAGTTCATTTTGTGTGTTTATTTTTTATTATGATATCTCATAGGGTTGATGTTCGTTCTTGTTGGCATTTGCCATTTTAATGAATACATAATTAGTCTTTTTGCCAAGCATTCACCCTTGCACACACACACACACACACACTCAGTGGCAGCTGCTCTTGTGCACCTGCTCAAAATTCATTCATATGTGAATTTTTATGCAACATGCAACAGCACGTTGAGTTTATCAAAGTCTTTCCGTGTGTGTGTGTGTGTCCGTTTGGAGGGCTCAACATTGCTTATTGGTTCATTTCATGCTCTTCTCATGCAATATTGAGATAATGTTTGCCCGGGCTCATAATTGCAAGGATTACGCTGGCTCATAATATACGCCGGAGCCATACCCGCAGCCGGAGCTCTGCTCTGTTTGTATTTCACTTGAAACGACGGAGGATGAGTTGGGCGGAGGGGGTGGGGCTCGGAAAATTGCTATTTGCTGATAGCGTTTATTTAATATTTAATTGATTTTATGCCCAAGCGATTTTTCCATTAGCCTGACACACAATCCCAGTTCCCACTGCCATACGGCTACCTGAACGGACGCTGGCCTCATACCTGTGAGAGAGTGTATGTGTGTGTGTGTGTGAGAGTGTGTATGTGTGTGTGAGGGTGTGTGTGGCCATGCGGCGGGACTTATCTGATTACTTTGTTGCTTGGCATAATTAATGCAACCATTTTAATGCTGGACAGCGGCAACAGCTTTAAAATGCTGAGTGAGATACGTAAATGCATTAACAAACCATTTTTCATTATAATTCGCAAGCAGTTTAAGCGCATTTCGTATTAAGTTGGAATGATAATCTGGATATAACTTTTGCTGTGCTTACCTGTAATTTTTTTGTTTTTTTTGTATAAAAACAATTCCTCGTCCCTCTCTCCTTGAAGAAATAGCTATTACATTTGCTGTGCCTCTACTTGGTTTTCCTCAATATTGCAGTTTTTACGTAAATGCATTATCAAACCATTTTTTCATTATAATTCGCAAGCAGTTTAAGCGCATTTCGTATTAAGCTGGAATGATAATCTGGATATAACTTTTGCTGTACTTACCTGTAATTTTTTTTTTTTTTTTATAAAAACAATTCTTCGTCCTTCTCTCCATATAATTCATTATAATTCGTAAGCAGGTGGAAGTGAAGATCTAGCTATAACATTAGCTGTGCTTACCTCTACTTGATTTTCCACAATATTGCAGTTTTTACGTAAATGCATTAACAAACCATTTTTCATTATAATTCGCAAGCAGTTCAAGCGCATTTAGTATTAAGTTGGAGTGAAAATCTGGCTATTACATTCGCTTCCTTAATATTGCAGTTATTCCTGTATTTTTATAAAAACAATTCCTCGTCCTTCTCATCCCTTCACGCCCACTGACATAATCGAGTAGAACAATGCATGCCACAGCTTCCCTGTGGTCGCTGCTGCGTGCCACTGACCACATGAACCACTAAACAAGCGTCATGCCACATCATCATCATCAGCAACCTGATTGTCATCAGCTTTGGTCATCAACATTTGGTTGTTGTGTGCGGGCCAACATCACGTATACGCGATGTGCTTTTCCTCAAGCGCAAGCCTTTAAAGTGTGTGTGAGTGTGTGTGTGTGTGTGTGTGTGTGCACCCAAAAATCTTGGTAAAGGGAAATTGAAGCTCGTAAGCCGCAGCCTTGCAGCACTTTTTAAGCAAAAAGTTTATTACCCCAAGGAGCTACGGAAGCAGCCCATAAATATATCATGAAATCAAAAACTTTGCCACAACTTTTGCCGCCGGAGTTGCCTTTGACAGAGCGTGTGTTCCCTTTGATTGCTCGTACGCCCACAGAAGGTCCCCTTGTAGCCCCACTCTCCCCCCTCTGCCAATCACTTGCGTGTAAACGTGCTGTGCAACAAGGACTGCTCGCCTGGAAAGCTGAGTAATGCGCTTCCGTTTCCGTCTTGCCATTTGCCCGGCTCTCCACATGACGCTGTGCCTGTGGCCGGCCGAGCACTTCGACACAATTCGGGCTGGCTGGCTGCCTGGCCTTTTAGAGTCTGGACTCAATTCAATAAAAGTTGTGTCCATTTAATTTAAAATTCTCGCTCTTCCTCTCGCACACGCACGGCCCTCTGCCTTTGCAAATTAATGGCGTTAAAATTAGTGCCATAGACAAATTCCGCACTTGGCACCTGTCCGGTGAAAAGTTTACCTTTTCTATTTCTTTATTTTGCTGCCAGTTTATTTGGTTGTCACTTTGTGGAAAATTAAATGTTGTTGTTGTTGCTGCGGCGACACGTGTAACTGTAACTCGTAAGTGGCTGGGCAACCTTTCAGAAAACTTTTACATTGAGACCCCAACTTAAAGTTGTGCATTTTGCCACATTTTACAAAACTTATTTTTCGTATTTCTTATTTCCTGTTTTACAGCACTGCCCATTGGCACTCGGGAGCGTCGCTTTTTTGGCATTTTACGCGCCGGCAAACGCAAGGACGGTAAGTGGAAAATACAAAATACAACATAGAACCCTAATGAAACCAATTAAGCAAACAGCCAGCCATACAAATTGTGGCGCTGAGCATCACAAAATGAAATATCAAAGGGCTAGACAAAGGGTAAACAAGCTGCAGCTGCACAGCTTCGGTATCCAATTCAATTACAAAATGTAACATATATAACGAGAAAGCGATCCGAATTCAACGAATTTTGCATGCTCTGTAGCTGTATTTGGGCAAAAGCAAAACCAGTGTTGTATAAAACTGGGTGAAACTATCTAGAAAAGACCTTTCTGTACAGCTGTTCGAGGAGTGCATCTCAATATCCATGATAGTATTGGGTAATGCCATGAATAAGTGCTGGATAAGTCTTAGAAAAACCTTGAATAGCCATTTCTATTCTTTGGTTTGCCATTGCTAGTGTTGACAAATGCCAAAATATTATTTAAAAGAGCTAGCAATAAATATATACTTATTTTTTGAGTGTTTTACAAATTATTGAGCAAGTTTCAGACCTGAATCAGCAGGAATTTTGGAAATATGCATATGAAACGAGCAAAAACTATAATAAATAGTGTTGCAAAATAACACATAATCCAGGCATGTTCTGCAATGAACTTATCCAGTATCGAAAAGTTGCCTTTTAAACTGTTTTTCTGCTAATTGAGATCTTTTCATCAATTTAATATATGTTCTACATAAGAATTTCCACGAATGTGAAAGCTAGTGTTGCAAATTGTCCTTAATACTACATGAAACGCATCACCGAACTCTAAATTGAAGTTTTTTGAAGCCTGGTGCAAGTTTCTCTGCAAGTTTCGTAGCTCGCATCAATTTCTTGAGTTTTTTGAAGTGTTTGCCAGTTCGGGCAGCTCAACTAGACTTGCCTAAATGCTTCACCTGTCCAGGGTAAAACAAAATTTGAAGTAGTCAATTGAAATTGTGCCAGTTTGAAGGCATATTTGCTTGGCCAGCGACGGGGCGAGGGGGGGGGGGAGAGGAGGGGGTGGACGTTGCTGAACACAAAAGCCATTTACCAAAATCAATAGATTTATTTTGGACCGCAGGCCAGGAAACTGAATGACGGAGTTCTGGACACAGTTCGAGGCCAACAACTGGCATACAAATTGGGGCTTAGCAGCTCAAAAGATATTTTTACATGGGGAAGTAAAAGCGTTTCCCTGCCTGCCTCCACACCCCTTTCTCTATGTTTCTCTCTCCCTCTAAGCTGGCCATTTGATTTGGCCAAATTGTTGTGCGCTTTGTGGCCAGGACTTAGGTAAAGTTGTGTACGCAAAGGCTTAAACATTTTTAATAACTGTTCGCATTGACGGACAAAGACCCAGGCTCAACTCATCAGGGAGAGCGTCTCTCGCCGCTCCACGAGTGGATTATCGGGTTCTCTGGCTGTGCACCAGATTGTTGGGCTTAAGCATCATTACAGGCTAAATGCCTTTAAATGGCCGCATTCATATCAATTGCAAGCTGCTCAAGCTGGCGCCAGGCCCACCCGTGGAGCGCGCGCACATCTCGCCTGGCCAGGCAGACGCATTCATCATGCCGCAGCAATCCTTCCCGACCTGCTCGCTCCCCCCCCCTTCCCCCTGTCGCCTTCAATTAAACGCAAATTATTCAGCGCCCAGCGAGCGGCACCTGTCCGGGGTCTCCCATTTGGCCAGTGATCAATCCAACTTATGTCAGACGTGGCTGATGCTGCTGCTGCTGCTGCTCCACTTCAAATTAAGTCCCGGGCCATCCGGCGGCTGCTGACATTTTAAATTGATTATGGGTCATGTCCGGCGGGGCTAATGGGCATATAATACAGTAGCTGAACGTCAGGTTGCAAGTCAATTGATGTTGGTTAATCAGAAGGATTAGCTTGCAAATTAAAGTCTAAACATGCTTCTGCATTTAAAGGCTAACCAGATAAAAAATATTCCTTAAAGTATTCATAGTTTTAATTGAGTACTGCTAGAAAACTGCCTCAAGTTATTTTTATTTTCTGAAAGTATTTATCGGAAAGTTACTCAAAAATGAGTTTGAAAATATATTCCCTAGTTAATTCGTAAACAAATTAATCTTTCTATTTCGAAATATAATTCCTCATATTTGAAATATAATTCCTCATATTGTAACTTACTTATTCGTTATTGTATGCCTTTTCGTATTCCGAATAGCAGTTATCATATTCATAATATTTCTCCTAATCTTTCTTTTTATTATTTTCCTTCCCTCCTTTATTTAATTTCTCATAATAATTTAATGGTACTCCCAATTATTTTCCTAATTCTGTTCTTGTTCCTAATAGGACTCCATATTTAACTACTAATAATTTTTGAATTACTAATAGAGTAAGAATTTATTCTCCCAATGCTTATTCGAGTTCTTAATAGTACTCTCTTTTTAACTCCCAATTCTTTTTTAATTCCTAAAAATCTCCTTAATATACTACTACTTCTTTTCATGTGCCTCATAGTACTCCTTATTTAACTCCTAATTATATTTATATTCCTAAAAGTGCTCGTACTTATTCTCCTAGTTCTCTTCACACTTCTAATAGTTCCTAATTTTTCGACTAATTCCTTTTGTGTTCCTCATATAATTCCTGTTTTAACTCCGAATTCTCCTAATGGTACTCCTAATTAACCTCATTATTAATTTCGTGTTCCTAATAGGACTCGTTATTTAACTCCTAATTCTTCTAGATTCCTAATAATTCCTAATTATTCACCTACTTCTTTTGATGTCCCTTATAGTACTCTTCATTCAACTCCTAATTCTTTTTACCTAACGATATTTTCCTAATTATTTTGGTATTCCTTATTGCACTCCTTATTTAACTGTTAATTCATTTAGAATTCCGTTAAGTACAGCTTATTTCTTTTTGGCTTACAAATACTACTTCTATTTCCCTATCGTATTTTTTAATATTGGGATAACTCCCAATTTAACTTCTTATAGTATGCCTTATCTTGTCTTCCATGTCTTATTCATATTCCATTCATTGCCTTTTGTCACATTTAATTGTCCACTAAAATATGCCATGGTCTCGGCTCAAGTAGAGAGCTATGCAAATGCTTTAAGCTAAGGTTCAAGTGCGCGACTCAACGTAGTCATGAGTGCCTTCCCCTACCCCTTCTCCAGTTCCCCCAATACTCAGAGGTATCTCAAATTACAACAAAGACAAAAAAAAAATATAAACAAAAGGCACAGAAACAGACGCCAAATTCGAATCGGATTTTCGATTTCGACGGCGACTACGAGACAACTTCATAGCTGGCATTTTTAACATTGCCAGACGAAGGCAACGGGGCGCAGATGGAGTTGGAGGAGAACATGGTCGAGGATGTCGACATGGCTTCAACAATTTTGTAATTACTTTGAGCCGCATGCAAATGCAGCGACGACTTCTCAGTTGGTAGTTGGATAATTTTTTGTGGGATTGTGATGGGGATTGGGATTGGAATGGGGATGCTGTGGAGCGGGCTGAAAGCTGTGGGCGGCTGGAATTTTATAATTAATCGGCAACGTTTTTCACACGACTTTATTCACAACCAGGCATCCCTGACATCAATGAACTCGTCCCGCTCCTCCGCATAGTCGGTGGCCACCGCCTCCTCCTGGTCTTGGCGCGCATAATGATTGAATAACATGTCCCGATGCGATGGCATCAATTTGCCGCTCTCGCAGCCATGCCGGTCCTCATACGTGATCTCGCCCAGGCCCATGCCGTGACTCTGGCCGTGACTGTGGCCGTGACTCTGGCCGTGACTGCCGTGACCCATGCTGATGCCGCCAACGCCCCCATGACCGTGGCCGCCACCGCCGCCTTCGCCGGAGAAGCCCACCACCTTGTAGACGGTCTGCTTGATGCCGCCGGCGCTGCCGCCGCCAGAGCCGTGCAGCACCTTGTAGACGGTGTGGGTGTGATGATGCGTCTTCAGCTTGACGGGCACGTGGATCACCAGCCGGCGACTGGTGATGCGACGCGCCTGCAGCATTGTGGCCGTCAGCAGCAGCAGAGCGAGAAGATTGCTCGCTTTCAAAGGCGGCGCGGAGAGCTGCGAGGGGAGAGAGAGAAAGAGAGAGAGAAATCAGAACTAAGGCAGTTAAGGTGCAAAGAGAATCTTCCTAAAGTCAGAATTGAGCTTGTTGATTTTAGATTTAAAGGCGAATTCCACTGGCAGAATGTTGTCTACATTTATGATATTTTTCGGTATTTCGCAGACCCTTCATTTAAACATCTGAATGTTTGAATATGTGTAGTTAAATAATTAATCATCAATTATTGTCATAATTATTTATAACAATTGAAATGATAGGCAGTTACTGACAGAAAGATATGTTAGTGGTTGACAGTGGAACCTGTGAATGTCGTTCGTTCGACACATTCACAATGACAAGACAATTAGCCAATGGAATCATTGAATGACATTCACTTTAAACTCTATTAAGTGGCTTAGACTTATTATGTTTTTACTTCGCTCATCATTCAAAATGACAGATATGTTTGTAATTCCACTGACTGAATGACATTCGCCTCATTTTATATGCTAAAATTTGTGTTTAAATAAATGTTAGTCAATTTATCACATTCAATTCTATAAATCCTTTTAGATATATTTCAGCAATGAGTTTCTGCTTATATTCAAGTTTTTGTATTCTATTCACTCAGTTTATTCACTGCACTCACTAATTATTCACTTAACACTCACTTGTGTCATTTTGATTTTGGCTTGTGTTGTTGTGGTTGTTTAATCCTTGGCTGCGCTGCTGCTTGCCACCGTTTGTGGCACGTTCGCTTTTCGCACTGTCTGGGCGGGCTGGCGGCTGGCGATCTTTTATATCGGCTGGCGGTTGGGCCCAGGTTCAGTGCACCGTGGTAATGTGGTGCAGCATGTGGTGCACTGCGAAGTTATTAACGAGTGTCGATTGCATTTGATGTGGCCGCGTTGCAGCTTCCACATAGCCTGCCACATTTGCATGCCACACACACACACACACACACACACAGGGGCGTCCCGCATTACGTGTATTTAATTATGATTAAACAAGTTGTTGCCGCGCTTGTTTTCGGCCAGGGGAGTCGGGTGGGCGTGGCTGTTGGCTGTTGGCTGCTCACTCGTGCGCTCCACAAGGTGGCAACAATTGAACAATTTTCGCCACAGCTTCTCGCCTCGCAATCTGCGGCATGCAAAAACGGAAGCAGTCTCCACCAGGCGCTGCACAGGGCCCCCTTCTTAAAGCAAATGCCAATCATTCAACCAAAAATAACTAAATCCATAGTCAAATATATGTACATAAATACTGTATGGCATCGACTCGGCAATCGTACAGCATGCAACATTATTTATGCAACTGCGCGAAATGCGGAAAATGCGACACAGTTTTTCATTTCTTTGCCACTTAATTGTCGTCTTATAATTATTATGCTTAGCTTAAATTACATACATATCTCATATGATATATGTAATCTTTAAGTGATCGGCTTTGATAAGGTTGATTATGATATCTTAAGTTGAACACAATTTTACACACATTTCACAGAATTATCTTTGGGAGGCAGCAGCTTTAAACTCCATTCTTTGATTTAAGCTTGATCAGATATGTTTACTATGCTAAATGGAGTGAAAACTCATCTAAATTCGGTCTTTAAAGTCCGATCGTTCGTACATTTTCAAAGCATCCAATCATGTGTATATACCAAAGCGTAAGGCTCTTTGTTTTTTTGAGATTTTTTCCAATTCCAGGAAGAATGGCAAAGCGATTCAAAAAAATGAAATTTCCTTTATCTATGTAGAATATACGAGAACCTTCAAACAAAGTTGGGCTTATCTAGATCTTATAATCTTCGAGTCGATATTTATCGATAATATAAAAATCGAAACATTTGAAGAACTCGTTCTGCATACAGTATACGAGAATATATATCAAATATTTTGTCTAGCTCCTTTAGTTTCCAAAATCGGAGTGTTCAAACAGACAGACAGTCGGACATATCCAGTTCATAATTCTGATCAAGGATATATTCTTAGAGAATATGTGTCAAGAATATATACTGATCAAGACTTTCTACTTATAAGGATTATGTTTTAAAGGCAAAAAAATTAAATATTTTATTTAAATGCATTCAATTACGTTTTAACATTTCCCGCATTTCACATTTCTCTTTCTTTTCCTTAGTTACTCCGTGTGACCGTATAATTTTATATTTTATGCCTAATGTTATCGATATATGTATATCGTTAGTATATATATTTATCATTATGTTTGGTCACACTGATCTGGTCAGCAAATTCAAATTCAAACTTTAAACGTTGTTAACCTTTATACATACCTTATAGAGTCGGAGGCGCTTCCTCCTAAATGTTACTTACATTTCCGTTTCGCAGCCTTGTAAGAGTTAGATTTTATTTTGCTCCCACCTTGAACACGTCTGAATTTTCCACAAAGATACTCTGAAATAAGACTCATTTATTGCATTAATTAAAGTTTGAGCTCTATCAAAACTCTGGAATATTCTGTCATTTCCCCAAAAACTGTCATTCATTATACTTTCAATGCATTTAATAGCCCGGCTCAAGATGTGCGGCCATAAAAGTGAATATCCTTTGAGATATGCTTTGCCACCAAAATGCCAGCTAATGAAACGAAAGTTTTAGCTATCTCTCTTCTTATTTTGGGGGGCCAGAATAAACTGCAGCACTTGGCAATAAGTAAGCCCGAAATGCGTTCTGCAGAACGTGGCCCATTCATTCTATAACTTTATGGGCAATCAGCCGCACTCTAATTGTCCAAAAACATGCCCAGGGAGGGAGCCGGGACACGGGGTCGGGACTAGCCTGCCTCAATGCCAAAATGTTTGTCCGGGCGTAGTTATAATTTTGATCAACTTTTATAAGCGCGGGCGAAGGTGGAATATGCTGCATGTGGCAGCTAACAGCTGCACGAGTTGTAAGTTTACCGTTGTTGTTGTTGTTGCTGTTGTTGTGCCTAGTCATAAACTGCATGCGAAATTGCCAAAAAGCACACACTAAATACACACGCACACCCGCACACTCGCACACCCCGGCAGAGGTGTACAGCAGCAAAAAGTTGCTCATTTACGGCACGGTTCGCATGTGGGCGGGGCAGTTAGTGGGCGGGGCAGTTAGTGGTCGGCCGGGCTGCTGGGCTAATAATAAAACGAGGCGCTGACAAGCCGCAGCAGCGAAAAGTACAGCCCAGCCACCCACTGAAAGAGCCTAAAAGCCTAAAGCCCCTAACCGGGCCGTAAATCCAGGAGCTGCGCCGCTTTTACTAGCAACTATTCCGCAAGACCCCCCAAACAGCCCCCCCCTCCAGTCGGCCTGCTCCTAAGTAGACTCGTAAATTTTAGGAAATTACAACATGAAAGTCCTAGCGAGGACAGCGACTCGACTCTAAATTAAATAAAAATGCGGCGAGCTGGGAGCCGGGTCCGTTCGACCAGGATGGGTCAAAAGTTTCTGCACCTGTTGGCCAATTGTGATAAGGAGGGGGTGGGGGTGTTCCGTGCATTCACAAGTTGGCGTTAATTAAAGCCATAACAAAAGCAGCCAAGCTTCAGCTTCCAGCCAGCTGCTCGGCAGGCTCACAGAGCCGGGATGGGGATCGGGATTAGGAGACGCGCGCAGATTTGTGGGCTGGAAAAGTTTGCGCCATGCGCTCCAGATTTATGCCAAACTAAAGCACTTGATGGCCAAATAGTTGGCATTTAATGGCTCTATTATTGGAGTTTCGGAAAGTGCCGTAACAAATGGGCTACGCTTCATGCTCACGCTGGAAAAGGGGGAGAGAGTGGGGACGCAAATGGGAGTAAAGTTCAGGCCAAATTTGCTGCAAGTGGCACAGAGTTGGAGCCGGATTGATATGCAATCAAAATGTACAGAAATATGAAAGAGTTGAAGCTATGAGGCATTCATTTAAATATAAGTTGGAAAGGGTGTTAACAATGTCGGTGATTGGATAAAGAAGTAATCCGGTTTCCTATAAGTAATAGTTATTTTTCTTTAAATATATGTATATTTGATCATCAGCAAAAAGTTAATCAGTATTATTTCCATTTTTGGCGCCTCTTTTAACATCATTAAGATCCAAAGCTAGACCAAGTTAATTTCACTTTTAGATGCTCAAATGGACAAAAAAGTACGATAATATTTATGTACCTGATAACCAGAGTCAATGGAAAATGGGAAAAAGGATATTCTGGTTTTGTGCAAATATTTTTGAAACATGCCGAAGGCAGCAAATGTGAACCCATAAAATATAGTATATATTATTGATCAGCATCAATGGCCAAGTCGATCGAGTCATGTTCGTCCGTCTGTCTGTCCGTCCGTCTGTAGGAACGCACGAATCTCAGAACCTATAAGAGCTATAGACTTGAAATCTTAAACGTAGTTCCTCCTACTTCTCGCGCAGATCGAGTTTGTTTCCGATATTCGATAACTTGCCCCGTTTCCAAGTAATCGATAAAAATCGATTGAAATCTTAATCGTAGTTCCTCCTAATGCCCGCGCAGTACTAATTTGTTACCGATTATCGATAACTTGCCTCGTTTCCAAGTTATCGATAAAAATCGATTAAAGTCAAACGCGTTCCTCCTAATGCCCGCGCAGTAACAATTTGTTTCCGATGATCGATAACTTGCCCCGTTTCCAAGTAATCGTTAAAAATCGATATCGGAATCCAGTATCTTAGTCGAATATTAGGTTTTAGAGCTAGGGTTGGTAGAAGTATGTTCAGGGTATGCCCTAGTCGGGCACTAAACTTCCCTGGCAAGAGCACGCTTTCTTGTTATTTCTGTTTATATAGATGTGCAAAGTTAAACTTCGATCGAGACTTTGACTGTATTTAATATTGTAACTCACAGAATGTAAAAGCTAAACTTATTTTGTGCATAGGTTCTTATAAAGAAAATGCTGATAAATTATATTAAAATATATAACAAATTAACTAAACTGTTCCTAAACTCAATCAAATAGAAAATCATTTGCGCACCGCGCTGGTTCAAACCCCACGAAGTGTGTGGTTCAAACCCAACCAAGTGTAGTCGAGGAAAAATATATAATTAAAATGATTAAATTTTAACTGAAACAAGGTTAAATATGCTTTCTAAGTTGCTATTAAAAGTATTTCAGTTAAATCTTGGATCCAAGTGTTTTAGCTCAGCTTTATCTCAGCCGCATCGCTACTCTAGAGAGAGAGAGAGAGAGAGGGAGAGTTTAGAATTCCCCTTCGCTGCCTGCAGTCAAATGTTGTGCACATCAGCTGCCCGTCAAAGCCACCTGCGTATGGCTTGGCCCACCTGGTGGCCCACCGGCCGCCACCCAACGACAGCCAGAACTCACCTATCCACAATCTTGAAAGCGTGCCGTAGAATCTATCTCTGTGTGTGTGTTTGTGTGTGTGTGTGCTTCGCAGTTTTTGGCCTGAAGGTGCGCGGGCAATAAATTTCGATTGCATAATTTGTAAATTGTTATAACCCGGTGAAATTACCATGAAATCTTTCACAAAAGCATTACAAAATCTGCCACTTTGGACGCATCTCGCAGGCGGACGGGCCGGGCAACCAGTTCCAGTTTCAGCTAACGCCCGGCTTCCTGCCCCGCCCCCTGCCCCTCCCCTGGCCAGCTCCTCCAGGGCGCGCTTCATAAAGCCTAATGGTATTTGACTCTAACAATAATGCGCGTTGGTTTCGCCATGTTAGCCATGAAAGGAGGCTCCAAAATCGGCAGCCTAGCTTTTCCTGCTTGGGTGGGCCTGATGGGCGTGGTAGGCTGGTGGGCGTGGCTCCAGGTTACGCATCGTTGCATAGATGATTTTTTGCCGTAAATGCGGCGATTTGTTTTTATGCTCAACCATTTGAATTTTCCATTCGATATACGCAACAAAAGCAAAATACAAAATTAATTCCAAATTCCGCTCCTAATTATCAGTGCCACGCCTTAGTTCCAGCCCCCCGCCCCCCGTCCCAGCTGGCAAATTGAAAGGCTCCGCTGCTTATCTGGCTCCTTATCATGGCCATGGCCGCTGCCTCGTCTCTCGACCATAAATCAACAGCCAATTACAATAAAAATTTATCATGCACAATAAAAAATGCGTCCGAGACGTAGAAATAATTTACATGGCGCATTTTTCACATTTCTCAAGCGCTCCAATTGGAATTTATAACAATGTCCCCAAAGGGACGCGGTTTTCTCTTCTCTTCTTCTATTTTTTTTTTTTTTGGCTATTCACCAACAATGAAATTTTAATAAAGCACGCCAAGGCAGGGTCGTGGCTATGTGGTATTGTTATAGGGAATAGGTACACACATAAATATCTATATAATAAGAATTAAGCATAACTTCTAGGCAGAGCAATCCTCGCTGGATGCGTTGCTTGAGTAGGATCAAGACTCGAATTTCAGGCTAATGTATGGATACGTTTTCGTCTTAGTCCCGTTCCCCCTAAAAGTTAGCTTTTAACTATGTCCCATACCTATCATAATAAGACTTCTGTTTGGGATTGGAGTAATCCAAAATTGTCTTCAAATTTCTGTGGCAGTGAAACATGCATCAACAATGCAAGCTTGAATTGCATTAGATATCTTTAAGAAACAAAAACTTGTTCATTTAAGCACTTCAATTCTGAACCGATAGTTTCTGGGAGAATGATGGCATGTGTGGTCCGAAGCTTTAAATATTTTGATTAGATTTTAAAAAGGTTTTGATGTAGATCGATTTGGATTCGTGTCAGCTCGATATGAGTCGCTTAGGTTCATGTGGAGCCGTGTTAGCTCAAACTTAACTCGTGTTCAGTCGTGTTAGTTCGTTTCGAGCTCGTATTATCTCGTGTTGAGCTCGTGTTAAGTCTTGTTAACTCGTGTTCAAATCAAATTTTCTGCACAAACTCAAACTCAATTCGTGTTCAGACGTGTTAGTTCATGTTAAGCCCGTATTAGCTCGTGTTAAGTCTGGTTATCTCGTGTTAAACCCAGATTTGCAGCACGAACAGTTCGTGCTTCTCTACACGAGCAATAGCTCAAACTTAACTCGTGCTTAGTCGTGTTAGCTCGTGTCGAGCTCGTATTACCTTGTGGTGAGCTCGTGTTGTCTTCTAAACTCGTGTTGTCTTCTAAAGTCGTGTTAAATTCAAATTTGCAGCACGTGTTTGGTAGCGTATATTCGTGTCAGTAAAGTTAACACGACACCAGCCCATCTGTAGCACGAGCACTAGCTGAAGCTTAACTCGTACTCAAGCGTGTTACTTCGTGTTAGTTTGTGTTGAGCTCGTGTTATGCCTTGTTAACTCGTGTTAAAATCGAATTTGCAGCACGAACAGTCATTAAAGTAAACACGACCCGCGGCCATCTCTAGCCCGAGCAATAGGTTTGGGCGCGCGTGCTCTGCTGCTGCTGGCGCACTCTAAACGACACTTGAAGACATATTTGCTGAAGTAGCTAGAGTGCAGTCTCGCCCCCCCCCCCCCTCCACTTTCCCCCCGCCTTCCTCCTCAAGCAGTTGGCTCATCAGCTGGGCAGGAAATCAAATGCGTTTCCGTTGCCGTCGCATGCGCCTCGTGTTGGGCTAGGTTCGGGCTTTGACATGCATTTTTTTTCGGGCTCCTGATGGCACATTTCAATTTCCATGCCGCCCGCAGCACTCGCTGCTTTTTGCTTTGATGTAGCACACACCCCCTCCACCCCCCACCCCACCCTCTATCCCCACTCCTCCTCGCCTTTTGCTTTTACCAGTTTTTCATTGGAATGCTTTTTGCTTTGCTTTCTGTGCGCTCGTATCTGTGCTTGCTCGTGCTTTGTTTTGCGACACAGGCACACAGACTCCCTCCATGTCCTTTGACGCTTATCGTACGCCCCTGCCTCGCCCCTCGTGCCTTTGACAAGCCCTGCTCCAGTCCTTGTGCCTCCTCGCAGC
Organism: Drosophila borealis; assembly: GCA_035045885.1. Classification (NCBI taxonomy): domain Eukaryota; kingdom Metazoa; phylum Arthropoda; class Insecta; order Diptera; family Drosophilidae; genus Drosophila; species Drosophila borealis. The sequence continues at coordinate 358,379 of JAWNOR010000094.1, forward strand.
AGCCGCATTTGTCTTTTGTTAACTTGATTTTGGACTTGGCCAGCTCGGCTCTCGACCATATGTACGTGGAGTGTCGTCTTCCAAGTTGGCCATTGAGCTTTAAATACGCACTTGTCAGCCCGCTCTCGTCCGGCTCGTCCTGCCAAGGACCTCGACTTCCTTCTATTGTCCCTTACATTCGGCGGTTTCCTCTAACAAAAGCCACACTTTTCGAGCTGCAGACAGCTTCTCTTGACCTCCATGAACATTTGTTTGCTGCGCAGTTTATTGCCGTAAAGTGGCTTCAGTTTATTTTAGCCCCAAGGAATTACGACTCCCAAATGTTAAAGCTTTTCCTTAACTGTAGCGATTCCCGCAGTGGCAACAGATTAGGACTTGTCTTCAGTTCTTTATTGACTTGCGTTCAAATATTATATTAAAAAATCAATTTTGCATCTAAATCTGACTACATGATTCTTTGTCCAAAATTCATGTAAAAATGGTACCCTAAAATATCCTTTATAGACATAGGTCGAAATATCCCACTCCCATAAATCGATACATACACATGTTTCTACATACAACCTGCATATGCATGTTTGTTTTGTATATACATATGTATGCAAACATGCATGCATGCGTACATGTATGAATACTTGTCCAGGTACATATATATGTACATGCATACATACACTTACATACACATACATATTATATATATATATACATATATACATACATACATCCATACATACATTCATACATTCATACACACATACATACATACATGCCTGCATACATAAATACATACATACATACATACATACATTCATACACACATGCATACATACATACATACATACAAATAGATTCATAGACCTACATACGTATCTATTTACCCCTCTACCTCCTTCTCCGCCTCCTGCTCCACCGCCACAAGCTGCTGTTAAATTTCAGCAAGGCTTACTTGCATTTTTGAGAATCGAGGAGAAGAGCACTTGATAGAAATTCGTCTTATTTAAATTTGCAGCAAAGCGACAGCTTGGCCAGCGTTTGGTATTAGAAAACAAACGTATGAACATGCATAAATGCATACATATGTATGTATATGCATGCATATTATTAGAAAACAAACGTATGAACATGCATAAATGCATACATATGTATGTATATGCATGCATATACTAACACACACACAAACATATATTCCTTCGTACAAAATACTTGTTATATATGTATGTACATATTAAGCTCATTCAAATATTATTACATAATTAATGGAGAAAATTTAAATAGTTGAAAATTTTGTTTCGGGCAGCTTTAGAAATTGTTGCTTGTGAAATTAATTTGCCGCTGGCCATTTATTTAAACTTGGGCCAACTTTCTCGCAGCGCATTTACTTCTGTTAGGGCCTAAAAACTTGAACCCACAACATTTAAATTTATTAACGTCATAAAATCATATTTTTTGTGGTTTAGTGCGGAGGGTGAGAGAAGGGAGGGGGGGGGGGGGGGGGGCAGCCACAAAATGGGCCCATAAATATTTAAAAGCGCTTAAAAACACACACACACACACAGAAAACGTGGCGAGTGGCACAAAGCAACGTTTAAATTTTATTGCCATGGCCACGGCAACTGCAACCTGCCTATCTACCCCTTCCCCCCTACCCCCTACCCCCATCCCCCCTCTCACTGCCAGCAACTAGGCCAGCTCCTTGCCGCAGCTCAAATCGAGTCAATAAAAATTCAAATTGATTTTTGATCGCATTGGTAAATCGCACCTATTCAAATATCTGTGACGGGCCACCCAAAACGCAGCACACATTAAAATCCCATAAAATTGGCTTAAGTAGTGATATCTCCTCCCGTTCCCCCTGCCCCGACCCTTTTCCCCCTTTCCCCTTCGATTCCAGTTGGGATATAACCTGATGCGTGCTAATTGAAAAGCTAAAAAACTGAAATTTGTGTAAATTATTTTCTGCATAAATTTGCACACTTGATGACTGCTGCAGGCATTGGCTAGAGGGGAGGGCATGTGCGGGTGGGAGGGGGGTAGGTTTATAGAGGGGCATTTCTGGACTCGTGCCTGTTGGCCATGTCAACAGGGATTTTGGTCGCCGGCTGGCACCTACTGGCAATCTCACAATCTGACAATCGAGCAACTTTATGACGTCTTTTTATGGGCCTGCGCGCGACTTCTCATCGTTGTAGAGTTGTAATACCCTCTAATGAAAATGATTAACAATGGGCATAATGAAATTATGCAAATGTGATAATAGACAGAATAAAGAGCCTCATAATATGTAAAGTATACACGTTCTTTATGGCAATGACGAGCTTAGCAGGAAACTCGTCAGCCTGAGAGACAATTGACTTTAGACGTAGGTAGGGTAATATTGATGGCGATGAGCTCAGTCGATCCCGGAGACAAAGAAAGCCAAACATTTTAGAGTACTTGGAATTTCTAATTTCGTATGTATGTCATAATATTTTTCGACTACTTCCTTTCTCGAACCATTTCTCCAAAGTCGATAACAATCGGTGCTTGGTTCGTAGACACTCGATATTTCGTTCAAAATACATTTATCAATACTAATTAACTTTTTTAAAACTTCTTTCAGTTATCCCAAAGTTGAAAACTGTATTGTATAATATAAAATCGATAAATATCGATATAAAGTCCTGTTAAAACCGATAAATGTCGATGAAACGTCCTGATAAAATCGATGAATGTCGATGAAACGTAATGATAAAAACGATAAATACCGAAATAAATGCCAAATTAAATAATAAATAAATATCGAAGTAATTCTGGTTAAATTCGACATAAATATATATCGATATAAAGTCCAGATAAATCGATAAGTGTAGATATTTTATTTATCAATGTATCAGTAAAATTTATCAGGATAAAATATCTACACTTATCGATACAAAGTCCAAATAAATCGTTAAATATCGATATATTATCCGGATACACCGATAAATATCGATATATTGTCCTGTTAAATAGATAAATATCGATATAGTCTTGACTTTCCAAGCATATCTCGTAAGAGCTAGAAACTAGACATACCCAAATTCCAAAAAATCATTTTGTAAATATATGTATATATACCTTCGAATTTTATCCGGGCACAGGGTATTTGCCAGTCGAGCACACGCTTACCTGTTGTTGCTGTTGGCTTAATGTTTATGTTCGATTGTGCCTCGTTAAATTCCTGATGAGCCCCTGCAGCATTTTAATTTACTGCACAGCCAACAGGTGGGAGCGAGAGAGGGGGAGAGGGAGAATGAGAAAGAGAGAGAGAGGGAGAGAGGGGGACGACCTGTAGAAAGCGAGAGCTTGAAATCAATTTTTCTTGACCAAATGCGAGTATTTCTAGTAATTATTTGAAGTATTTTCCAAATGCGAGCAATTCTCGTATTTCTTTTTATTTTATGTGTGTTTCTTTTTTTTTTGCTTTTTATATATGTTTTGTTATGTTTATGTGAGGCAACGCATCTTGGCCATTTTACAGTTGTTTGGCCTACAGCGCAAAGCAGCTAAGAGTGCGAGGCTGGGGCGGGGTCGGGTTCCGGATTGTCTGGGTTAGTGGCCAGTCCATGTCGAGTTGCTGCAAATGCCATGTTTAGTTGCAATTAAAATGTTTTTATCTTATTAGCGCAACGGCAACGCAATGCCATTTGTTGGCCACGTTAAGTCGGGTTGAGCCAGAGTTCATTTCCCACATCCACATCGCTGACTCTCTCGGGGAGTTCATGGCGAACAGCTTGGCCAGCTTGTGCGCAGCTTGTGCGCAGCTCGTCTGTCGGGCTGGGGGCTAATCACATGCGGCTCCAATCAATTCCAAGCGCCTTTTATGCCAAATCACGGCGGCCCGTTCCCATTTGCACGCTTCGACATTTCGCCGCGATTGAATTATTATCGCCGCCGCCGCCGCCGTGTTGCAGTTGCAGTTGCAACTTGGCCAGAGACGCATTTTGCCCCAGTGGCTGGCCACGCCGTGTGCTGCTGCTGGCCATATTTGTCGCCTTTGGGGCGGCCAAACAAGTTGCAAAACAAATTTGTCAATGTTTTGTCCATTTGCGGGCGCCGCATGTCGCATGTGGCATGTTTGGGCTTTGCTGTCTGTCTGTCTATCTGTTTTTTTTTTCTTTCTCGCTCTTCTACTCGGCATTAGCTAATTTGGCAGCCCGTCTCCGTTTAATTAGAGGCTGCAACAACAACAACAACTGCTGCAACTTTGCTGCAACATTTTGCTGCCTTGCAACACTTTCAATTTCTGTGCAACTTCAGTCGTGCCACGCCCACGCCTCAACTCAGCTCACGTCGCGACCATTAAAGGCCGCTGCCTCACGATCTCACTGAATGACTCGCCCCGCCCCGCCCCCTCCCCCCACTGCCCCGCCCTTGCCCCCTCTTGGCCCTGACCCTGTCGTCACACGCTCAATGTAATCCTCGCACGATCTGCCTGCCGCAGTCGCAGCTCTTCTTTTGATTAGCTCTCTGCTGCGGCACTGACTGACTGACTGACTGATTGACTGACTGACTGACTGACTGACTGACTGACTGACTGACTGATTGACTGATTGACTGACTGATTGACTGGCAAAGGTCGTTAAAGCCACAGCCGCTGGCATCGCAGCTTTGCTTCAGGCTCTTCTCCTTTCTGCGCCTTCATCACGCCTTAGTTATTGTGCATATAGGGAAGAGAGAGAGGTATATTAGCTATGTCATTTAGTTTGTAAAAAAATGTTCATATTATGTCCAGACTAGTTAGACATATTTGTTAAAATTTAAATTTAAACTTTAAATAAAGTTCAGTTTAAAGTTAAATACTTTTGAAACCCAGCCCAAAAGTATTTACTTATTTGAACATATTTGGTAGATGTCAATTTTGGGCAGAGCTCAAAATTTAGCCCGCAACTTGTATATGAAAATATTTACGGCTTGCAATATTTTCAGCACTTAAAAATTGAATAGTTGTTATTTAAATTATAAATTTCTAAATAACATATGACAAACGAAAAGCTGCATTTCTGGCTATGCAAGGACATACAATTTTGTATTTTTGTTATAGCCTGAAACCATTGAAAATGGGTAAAAAGGGTATTGTGTATTTGGGCAAATGTATGTAACAGGCAGAAGGCATAAAGTATATACATATATATTCTTGATCAGCAGTCGGTCTGAGTCGATCTAGCCATGTCCGTCCGTCTGTATGAGCGCAAGAATCTCAGAACCTTTAAGAGCTAGAGACTTGAAATTTCGAACGTTTGTTTCCGAAATTCGATAATTTGCCCCGCTTGCGAGAAATCGATAAAAATGAATATCGAAAATCTGTTTTCGAGCAAATCTCTTAAATTTTAAGAGCTAGATTCACAAAACTTAACAAGTAGCTTCTAGAAAAGTAATTACAGATCAAGTATCTTTCATTTAATATCGCATGGAAGGGCTTCAGGGTAGCCCCTAGTCGGTCACTCCCGATTAGAGCCTGTTACTTATTTGACCTTGCAGCCCTGGCTTATAGTACAATCTAATGATCTTGTAATTTTGCTAAGAAGTTGTCTTCTTCTAAGAGAATATGTGTGAGTGCCCAGTCCAGCGTTAGTTCTCGAAATTATTTAAAAAACGAAGCTAGTCATACTTCTAGATTTAAATATTAAAGGAAAGGGTATTTAAACGTCGTCAGTACACATTTAAATTCGCTTTAAGCTGCCCATTTTTGAACATTGTGCGCCAGAACGAACCATTAAGAAAGAGGGACAGGGAGAGAGGTCTATAGAGAAGGAGATATATAGACTGAGAGAGGGGGAGAGTGAGAGGGAGGGGGGAGGGGTATACAGAGTAGAAGTAGCTGGGTATCATACAATATTTGGTATTTTTGTGAAATACCGTCACGTTTTAACATTTTACTACTCACTTCTGGCACGTTGTTGCCATTGAGCATATCAGTTTTGGAATTTTATTGGCCACGCTTTTTGCGTATCTCCTTCTGCTGCCTGCTGCCTGCTCCTTGTTGCTGTTGTTGTTCTTGTTGTTGGCCTTTGCCATTTCGCAGCTCGCGCTGATCTTGGCCTTGATAGCGCATATAAATGTGGCCAGAAACTGTGGCCACAACCGCAACTGCAACTGCGACTGGATCTGAGGCTCTGTCCTGGCTCTCAGAGCTCGGAGGTTGACGTTTATATTGGCAAATATTTTAAATATTTCTTGGTGGGGGTGTTTGTTGTTGCGCTTTGTATACCCTGTGCCTGGCTGAAATGGCCAAATGGGGATTATTATTGTTTGAGTATGTATGTAACAGGCAGCTCAAATAATAACTTTTATAGTATATATTTTTCTTTTATATATATATATATTCCTTTTCTTAATCTTATGTATAAAATAATAAGGCAGACACTCGAACATTAATTAATACATAAAATAAAATAAAATAAAATAAATTAAGCAACAGCTTTAGACAAGTCGGAGATATGTTTACTTGCTTACAGTGTATCTGCCAGACGGGCACGCTCGACTATCTTTTACTCTCTTGACCATATAATTGGAATTTTTATGATCAAGTGCAAATGTTTGCCTTCTCATCTTGGATCCATTTCCTGCACTCCCACAGCTACCTCATGCGACTTACAGGGTATCTGCCAGTCGGGCAGGCGCGACATGATTTACTCTCTTAATCATTTGATTGGAATTTTTATGATCAAGTGCAAAAGTTGCTTTCTTCTTCTTCATCTTGATTCCCTTTGATGGTCTCCCACAGTTGCCTCATGCGACTTACAGGGTATCTGCCAGTCGGGCAGGCTCGACTTGATTTACTCTCTTAATCATTTGATTGCAATTTTTATGATCAAGTGCAAAAGTTGCTTTCTTCCTCTCATGTTGGTTCCATTGGATGCTCTTTCCCAATCGCCACATGTGACTTACAGGGTATCTGCCAGTCGGGCGCCTTCTCTTGACCAATATAATTGGAATTTTTATGATCAAGTGCAAAAGTTGAGCATCAGCTCATTAATGTGTGCCTTCTTCTTCTTTGATGCTCTTCCACAGCTGCCTCAGTTCCGCCCACATATCGCCAACATGCAGCAGAGGACGCTGCGGCAGCTGCGCCACGCTCGACGCGCAGTCTAGAGCAGTTGCAGTCGCAGTCACAGTCGCCGCCGACGCAGGCGCAGGCGCAGCAGAACGAGTACGTTCTAGAGGAGACAAATCGACGAGTGCGTCAAGCGCCGCCGCCTTTTTATTGCCCGCTGCCGCTGACGCCGCCGCCGGGCTACACGGAGCGAGCCCCGCCACCGCCGCCGGCGCCGCAGCCAGCGGCCGAGCATGCAGCAGCAGCAGCAGCAGCATCTGCAGCAGCGCGCCAGCAAGCACGACGTCGACGTCGTCTACGTGAACTCCAGCAGCAGCAGCAAAGATTCGCAGCCAGCACCAACAGCAGCAGCAGCAGCAGCAGCGAGCAGAGCAGCGACAGCGACTGCGACGGCGATTTAGGCAGCGCAGTCAGACGCCAGCGTCGGCGCAGACGCAGCTCACGCGGACTGAGAGGTAAGTCGGGCGACCAACAATTCTAATTAGTACAGTAAAAGCGCTCTACAGTGGACAACCACGTGAACTGTTCTTTTTGAGCAGTTGAGGAAGTTTGTTGGAGGTTAAATTAAATAAGCTCTGTTCTGAAAAGTGAGAAGGGTTTTATACTCTGTAAATAAAGGGGTAAAATGGGTATGCTGGTTTTATGCAATTTGCATCTTGCTGTCCGTTTGTACGTCCGAGACTTCAAATCTACATATGGTATATCCCATAAATTGATACGATACGATAAGCTCATTGGCAGGCGGGTAAGTCGTATTTATCGATATCTCCCTAGGGCTATCCAAAGTTGAAAAGCGTTTTGTATAAGATAAAATCGACAAATTTCGATAAATTGTCTTGATGATAACATCGATAAATATCGATGTAACGTCCTGATAAAATCAATGAATACCGCTATATACATATGCCTGATTAAATCGATTAATCATCGATATATACAGTACGACCTCGTTGAACGCAACCCTCGCTACACGCAACTCCTCGATAATTGCAACACCCGATTTCTCAACATTGTAGAAACAGCTGTTAGAAAAGTATAAATTGTAAAAGAGTACAGACCACAATTTCTCAATTTTTTCAAAAATTAATAAAGTAAAATGAAATCGTTGCTTTGAACACAAAACTAGTCGATTTACTTAAATTTTGAATGGTTATCAAAGTCATCTCTTTTTCCCTACTCCTTCTTGTCCCTCTTTGAATAGGTTGCGTTGAGCGAGGTCGTACTGTATATAAAATCCAATTTATTTCAAATGATCGATATTCCTTCCGTTTCGATATTTATTTATCGGTATATTTTTTGATTTTTAGCTCAGGGTTTTTAGGCATATCTCGTAGATTATAAGAGCTAGAGTCACCCGAATTTGTTTTTAGTTTAAAGTAGGAAAGTAGTTCAGGAATAATTCACCTTTTGGATGCCTTTTTGGCACACAAACGCACTCTAATGCTTTGCTTAATATTAACAGCTATATATGCCACATTTTAGACCCGAAACTTGCATTAAGATCGGACTCTAAGAACCGAATTAAGAATAAATTTTCATGGTGTGGGGCAGTAGGAAGTAGAAGCACAGCCACATACAAGCCATGTGTTCGAATACTTTCTGCGGCTGGTTACAGGGTATCTCCTAGTCGAGCACTCTCTCTCTCTCCCACTTTAAGCTTCAAATTTGTCGTTTCTCCTTTTTACAGATGCCTATTGTCCGGATTTGTTGCACGCCTGCGCCTTGATTCTCCACCATCAGCAGCAGCAGCAACATCAGCCCGGCAGCAGCGACAGTTCCGTGGGTAATTTTACGGCCACGCCCCCACCGCCGCCGCCCCCGCCGCCGAATCGTCAGTCAAGCGGGGTTGAGTACAGCTCGGACTATGTGGAGATTGATGAGCTGGTGCTGCCGCCGCTAGGCGCTGCTCGGGCCAAGAGCACACCACAACTGCAGCATGCTGTAGGCCTCGACAGACTAGCGATGGGTCAGAATCTGAGCCTGCGACGGCCGCGCATCTCACTGACCTGGGTGCTGCGGGAGCAGCACCAGCCCCCGTCCCAGCCCCAGTCCCAGTCTCAGTCCCAGTCTCAGTCCCAGCAACAGACCAATGAGCCGCCCGAGGCGGATCCAGCCAAGGAGAAGGAGCTCAGCAATGGACATGGCAATAACAATGCAACCGGCGTCAACTCTCTGCCGCCGCAGCGCACCGAGCCGGTGCCCACGCAACTGGACGTGGGCAAGAAACGGTATCGGGTCAAGCAGCTGCCCGCGGAGCCGCTTAATGGTTATGCCACCACGCCCACCGCCCATCAGGCGCCCGGCAACGGGCAGCTGGCGAGCCAAAAGTTCTTCAGCAATCAGAATCTGCTGGAGTACAAGGACAAGGGCACGCGCAGCGCCCCGCTGGGCGCACCCGTCGCCGCGGCCACCACCAAAGAGCTGCTCTTTGTCTGCACGCCGCAGCGTGCGCCGCGGAGCAGCGATGTGCACCACGAGGCGCTGCTGCTGGCGCGCAAGCGCAACGAGATCCGCAAGAAGCTGGCCAGCCGGCTGCAGCAGGCTCGCGCCGCCGGAGTGGGCGCTCCCGCCGGAGCAGCCGCCAGCCCGGCGACGACGACGACGACGACCACAGCGGATGCACTGAAGTGCACCTACTCGGAGCCCAGCTTGGTAGCCGTCTCGGAGGGGGGAGGTGGAGCCGCAGCACAGCAGCAGCCGCGTCGCCATCGGCATCGCAAGCGTCGCGAGCGGGAACGCAATCGTGTCCAGCGTTTCGGCTACGAGATACACAACGTGGATGAGTTTCTGTCGCGCTGCTCGCTGGCGGCGCCCGGCAATATACCCGTTGTCCTGGCCACGGCCAGCACGCTCTATCAGACCCGGCCCGGCGGCTACCAGCTGGAGATACCGCTGCCGCTGGGCATGGTCGTCAATGCGGTCTTCAAGAACCAGAACTGGCTCTACGTGCAGACACCGCACGCCGAGGAGGGCTATGTGGGCTATGCCAGCTGCCTGCCGCTGGGCATATTGCCCTCGGGTGGCGGCGGCGGTTCCAGCTCCAAGCCGACGCCCTGCTGGGAGTCCAATGCGGACATCTTTCCGCGGCCCTGCGGCAACATGACCGACTCGGAGAAGGAGATCCGCCTGCGCGGCGGCACACGCTCCGATGGGGCACGCACGCCGCACAGCGTCAAGCCCGGAGCAGCTGCCGAGGAGCACAACAACAACAACAACAATAACATGAGCAAGAGCCTGGTGTCGCATGGCGGCAGCTTGGCGGGCTCCTTGTACGGGGAGCAGCACGTGGACAAGCTATATTTGCGCGCCGCCTCACAGCCAAAGCTCGTGGAGAAGGCCTACGCCCAGCTGCGCTCCACCAAGCAGCTGGGCTCCGGCTCCGCCTCGGTGCGCAGCGCCTCCAACGACGAATATGTCACTCTCCAGCAGCAGCAGCAGCAGCAGAGGATGACCAAGCAGCCGGCGCAGAAGCATCTGCATTCACAGCAGTCACAGTCACAGTCCGTGCGGCGTCTGTCGAACGTTTCGTACATAACCAATGGCCACAACGGTCAGCATCTGCATCCAAAGAGCACTCCACAGCAGCCGCAGCAGCAGCAGCAGGCTCCGCCCGCAGCGGGCGCCATGTTGAGCGTGCTGCGGCGTCAACAGCAGAACGGACTGCGCCAAACTCTAGTCGCCATCAACGCGGACTTCATCACGGAGAGCATTGTCGTCCACAAGGGCGAGATTGTGACGCTCTGCGAGTGCCGCGAGTCCAAGGATCAGCGCCAATGGTTCTACGTGAAGACGCGAGACGGACGCGAGGGCTTCATTCCAGCCGAGGTGGCCGGCCATGGCTATCTGTAGGCGGACAGACGGACAAACGGACAGACTGACAGCTCCAATCACACAAAACATAAACAAGCAAAAAGCTACATCGGCACGCCGAAGATTAAATACCCTTGCAGACATATGGCTAAGAAGTCCACTCCAGAAAAACCAATCTAATTCCAAGCGAATTAATGATAAACTAGTCCGCGTTTAATTAGGGTACTCAATTATCCATGCGATCCTTCCCTTAAAAGCTATGTTATACAGCTATATAATAAGACGAATCCATGCAAAATTTCCGCAAGAGCTGATCAATTATATATTTATATAATTAATGCGGGTCCAGCGACGTCTCCTCTAATGAGTAACACATTTCGTGATTAGCCTCTGCAAGGGTATAAAATATAAGTCCCCTCAAAAGTCATGCGTATTACCACATTATATTCCACTAAGTAATATTACAAATTAGCAATATCGTGTGTAATTTAAAAACTCTTTGTTCTGCGTACGCTTCTAGAATCTACATAGATGTAATCTGTGCTATGGGTGTATATGTATTTATCTAGCATTTAGTCTATGCAATATTTAACTTGCAACATAAATCAAAGACATACACACAACCACACACACTCACACAACGACACATGGAAAACGAAACTATTTATACAATTATTGTACTTGATGCTTCTACTAAATAATTGAAATAAATAAACATATTAAACAAACTGACTTTATTATCTCCTCTCGTATATGCTCGCTTTTTCACAAATATGCAAACTGCCGCCGTTCAAAAGTTGCGATTTACAAGCATCTAGCTGACCGCCCCAAATACCAGGCGAACAGCAATCAGTAGCAGGTTACGCTGCTTTTAAAATTTTCTGTATGTGCATCTTTTCAATTTGCTACTGTTACAGTTGGCAGCCTGCACTGTTGTCCTAGCTGCGCGGCAGGTCCGCACCAAACGCTCAGTCAGTCGCTGTTGTGTGACGTCATCGAAAAGCAAAAGTCGCGTTGCGGCCGAGTCTGATTCCAAAAACTGCTAATCTACCAGGCGAACATAAATCAGCAGAAGGTTGCTGCACTAAAATAAAAATAAAAATGTGGCATACTTTCGGGCTGGCATTTTAAATGTGCCAGTGCTGCCCAGCACCCAAATACAGATGGGTGATGGGCAGCACTGATTGGCGATGGGCAGCACTGGGCACTAATTTAAAACGGCCCCCCTGAAAGTATGCCGCACTTTTATTTTAATTTTAATGCAGCAACCTGCTGCTGATTTATGTTCGCCTGGTATTTTAGCAGTTTTTGGGATCAGATGTGGCAGCAACGCGACTTTTGCTTTTTGATGACGTCACACAACAGCCGTGCGTTGAGTTTTTCTTTTATTTGATTTAATTTGTAATATATGCATGTATCTAACGCCGCAGCGATGCAGAAAAAGAAGGTGCCAGGTTTTGGGATGGGTAAACTTTATTATTTTATTTATTTGCATTTTAAAAGGTAAATGTTTTAGGTAAATAGATTGTATAATAACAAACAATTTTGTAAGTCTCCAATATTTCAACTACAAAAATTTAGACTACATTTTCGCTGATAAATTATTTTGGCATTCCATAAAAACTTTTCACTACAGCTACAATTAATTTGAGCTTTTTTTACATTCAATTAATGGGAAATCTTTGATCTTACCTTCATTGCTTTTTTTTTTATACAATTAACTTACGAAAATATAAATATCATATGCTTAAATATTTGATATGAAAATATGTTTATGTATTATAGGTGTTATCGTTATCCCCCGCCGATGCGGCTCTAAAACGGTAATGCTAAGGTCCAGCGCCTCCCTGAGACGCCGCCAACGCTTCACAATTTTCTATACAATAATCAACAGCACAATTCATTACTGAGAGGGAAGAGCTGTTGCTACTATATGCAATGAATTAGGTGTACGATGTCTAATATGAGCAACTTAATTGAAAAATAACACATTTACAAGAGTGGGGACCATTACGACGACGACTTGCAGTCGCCTGTTGCCTATTTGCGCAGCTCTGGACTGGAGCTGGGCGACGCAGTTGAGGCATTATCCAAGTTGTTAGTGTCGAAGCTCTCGTGCTGTGGCTCCGGTTCCGTTGGCGGCTTCGGTTTCTCCAGCAGCACAGTCAGATTCTTCACATTTGTGGGCTTCTCCTCGTCTTGGTTGATGTTCAGTACGGTGTTGTTCATGCGATGATAGTGCGGCTTCTGCGATGTGCTGGGCCGTGAGTAGTCCAGGTGATCGTATTCATCTGGGGAAATGAGATAAAACAGTTGATTAGCGAATCTCGAGCCACAAGGTTGACACACATAGAACAGCTGGGGCAGGGCACAGTGATGACTAGCTACAACGGACACTGAACAATTGTTGCTTACCCTCCGGAAATAAGATTTTGCTATAAACTTTCACTGTTTAATGGCAAATGTGTGTGCATTGCAAATAGGGAATATAGCATGTTTATAGAATTGGAAGCGCGTTAAAAGGCAAACGGAAGCACTTACCGGGATCTTTGTAGCCCTCCTTCTGCTTGATCTCATCGTAGACATGCTCCTCCTTGAGTAATTCGCCAATGCCGTTGTACACAATCGGATTGGTCAGATCCGCATTCATATTCTTGTTCAGCAGATCGTGATTATAGTTGACGGAGTAGTTGCCCACTGCAAGATGGAAAGGTTGGCTAACAAAGAGAAACTATTTGTGCTGCATTCAGACGCACCTTTGCTGCTGGCATTGGAATCGTCGCCGTAGTCGGTGCACAGCGATCCGTTGCGATCAAAGTTATTCATCTTGGGGCGCAGATGGTTGGGCAACAGACGCGTTTCTGCCTGCATGCCGTAGACGGGATTGTCAAAGTTGTGATTCGCTGGCGGCCAGGCGGATCCGTTCGTCTCGTGCGTGTAGTGGACATGCGCGATCTCCGTCTTCAGATTGGAGACACGCCGGCGATAATAGAGGAATATGGCGCAGATGATCGCAGCAAAGAGGCTCAACAGGACCATGCTGATGGCCACGCCGGCATTGCTCGCTGTGAAGGGAAGAAGGAAAGGGAATATTAGTGAAGGCGAATCTCCTTGCGACCGACTGCTACGTACATTCTTTGTGCTCGGCGACGCGCTGCGAGGCGATGAGCGTGTCGCAATTGTCGCCGGTGTAGCCGCTGCGGCAGACGCAGCCATCGGCGGGATGGCACTGGAAATTGGAGGAGGGGCAGGCGCAGGGATTCATGCAGTATTCGCCGTAGAAGCCCTCCGGGCACACCTCCAGGCACTGATCACCCATCCAGCCGGGCAAGCAAATGCAGTGTCCGTCGTTCTTGCGGCAGTTGCGATGATGATGGCAGCGACAGCGCTGCGTGCAGCCCTGGCCGTAGGTGTCCTGCGGACACGACTGGTTGCAATTGGAGCCCGTCCAGCCGGGCAGGCAGACGCACTGGCCGTTCTCGTGGTTGCACTCGCCGCCGTGCTCACAGTTGCACTTCAGCCGGCAGCTGGGTCCGTACAGGCCCGGCGGACAGGCGTGCTCGCACGTGAGGCCCAAGTAACCCGGACGGCAGACAATCTCGCCCGTAATATGGTCGCAGGTGGCATTGCCTGGCAACAGAGTTTGATTAATTGGTGCTCCGGCTAACGAAAGTATTTAGCTTACCGTGCATAGTTTCCGGGCAGCGCTCCTTGCACTCCATGCCGTAGAATCCCTCGGGACAGGGCTCGACACAGTCCTCGCCGGTCCAGCCGGGCGCACAGATGCAGTTGCCCGTATCCGAGTCGCACGAGGAGTTGTTCAGGCATCTGCAAACTTGATCACAATTTTCACCATAGTAACCGCTCGGACAGTTCGTCTCACAATGAACGCCTTGGGTTCGGGTTCGGGTTTGGTTAGGTTTTTGTGGTTCACGGACACGGAATAGAAAATAAACAAACGAGTGCAAAACGAGAAAAACACAAATTAAAGATAAGAACAAACAGAAACAAACGGCGCAGAAAATGAGGCGATTATGGATAATGGAGGAGGCAGGCAGGCAGAAAGATAAAGATAGATCGGAGATGGAATGAACTATATATGGTATATATATAGAGGCAAGTGTTGTTGTGTGTGTGTGTGTGTGTGAGAGTGTGTGTGTGTGAGTGTGTGTGTGTGAGTGTGTGAGTATTTGGAGAAGGTGTCTGGGATTGGAGCATATGATCGATGTGTTCGATTCTGGGAGTCGATAATGAAGGAGAAGGCAGGCAAAAAGATAGAAAGAGATCGGAGATGGAACGAACTGTATATGGTATATATATGTATATATGCAAGTGTGCGAGTCTCTGTCGGTGTGTGTGAGTGTGAGTGTGTGGAGAAGGTTTCTTTCTGAGCTGGGAAGCAATGATTGTTGGATCCGGCGAGTTGATAATGAAGTATCAGGCATACAGAAAGGATAGTGGCAGATCGGAGATGGAACGAACTATATATATGGTATATATAAAGGCAAATGTGCGAGTGTGTCTGTGTGTGTGAGTGTGTGTGTGTTTGGAGTAGATGAATGCGATGAGTGTTCGATTCCGGAAGTCGATACTCCTACTTCATTAGGGCGGAGGCATAAAGTGACAGATCGGAGATGGAACGAATGATATATATAGTATATATGAATGCAAGTGTGCGAATGTGTGTGTGAGTTTTTTGAGAGTGAGTCTTGTGAGCTGGGATTGGAGCACATGAGCGATGAGTGTTGGATTCTGGGAGTTGACAATGAAGGAGGAGCAGGCGCACAGAAAGGATAGTGACAGATTGAAGGCGGAAAGAACTATATATATGATATATATGAATGTGCGAGTGTGTGCGGGTCTGTGTCTGTGTGTGTGTGTCTTTGGAGAAGGTGTCTATTTGGGCTGGGAGCACATGAACGATGAGCGATGAGCGATGAGTATTGAGTGTTGCGTGTTGGATTGTGGGGTTCGGTACCTCGCCAGCCCTGCTTGCAGATGCAGCGACCGGTTGTCGCCTCGCAGGCGATCGTATTGTAGGGATCGCATTGGCACTTGTGGGCGCAGTCCAGTCCGAAGGTGTTCGGCTCGCACTTCTGGTCGCAGCGTTCGCCCTGCCAGCCGGGTGCGCAGGTGCAGTTGCCGTCGATGGGATTGCAGGAGGCGTTGTTCTGGCACTGGCAGCTGTGCCGGCAGCCATCGCCGTAATTGTTGAGCACACAGGGCCGATCGCATTTGTTGTTGCGCCAGCCGGGCGCGCAGAGGCATTGGCCCGTTTCGGGCGCGCACTTGGCGCCGTTCTGGCAGTCGCACTGGAAGGCGCAGCCCTGGCCGTAGCTGCCCGGCGGGCAGCTCAGCTCGCACTGGTCGCCCGTAAAGCCCGGCGCACAGAGACAGGTGCCGTTAATGGGCGAGCACTTGGCTCCATTCCGGCAATCGCAGTTCAGATCACAGTTGAGGCCGTATTTGAGGAACGGACAGGGCCGTTTGCAGTCGACGCTGCTCCAGCCAATGCTGCACTGGCAGCGACCCGTCTCCGGGTGACAGAGATCCGTGTGCTCCATGCCGCATTCGCAGCTCTTGCTGCAGTCGGCGCCGTATTTGTTCGCCGGACAGATGCGCTGCTCGCAGCGCTCGCCCTGCCAGCCGGGCGCACACTGGCACTTGCCCGTCGGACTGCAGGCGGCATCATGCAAGCAGTCGCACTTCTCCGTACAGTTGCGGCCGTACGTATTTAGGGGGCACTCGTCCATGCACACCTCGCCCATGTAGCCGGGCGGGCACTCGCAGCGACCCGTTATGTGATGGCAGGGCGCATCGTTGTAGCACTCGCAGGAGAGCTCACAGTTGAGCCCGTGGCTGCCCGTGGGACACTTGTTGGCGCAGACATCGCCCGTCCAGCCGGCGGTGCACTCGCAGGCGCCGTTCTGCGGATCGCATTTGCCGTCGTTCTGGCAGCGACAGTCCTCCTCGCACTGGGCGCCATGCTTGCCGTCCGGGCAGCGCATATCGCATCTGATTGAAGCGGAGCGTGGAATTAGTTACGGATTTGGCCTGACAATTAGAGGGGGGTTGGGATGGTTTGTCCCACTTACAAGGGACCCGTAAAGCCGGGCGCGCACGTACACCTGCCCGAGACATGATCGCAGCTGCCGCCGTTCTCGCAGCGACACGCCTCCGCACACTTCTCGCCGTAGGTTTGGGCCGGACAGATCTCGGCGCATCTCTCGCCCGCATAGCCCTTGGCGCACTCGCACTCGCCCGTGAAGGGCTCGCAGGTGGCGTTGTTCAAGCAATCGCACTTCAGCTTGCAGTCGATGCCGTAGAGGCCCGGCGAACAATCTGCCGGAGAGCGTTACGGATACGATTACGTTTAAGATTACGGCTTAAGCGGGCTTAAACGGGGTGCTTTAACAGTTAGTCGCGTCTACAAATTGCTGTGGTTAATTAAGCACGGAAATATACATATCCTTCGGCCGTTGTGTGGGTGAAAGCTGTTCCATAGGGTCCCGGTTATTAAGAGAGAGTAGGGTGTGTGTGTGTGTGTGTGTGTGTGTGTGTGTGTGTGTGTGTGTTAAGGCGGGAGTATGCGTGTGTGTGTGTGTGTGTGTGTGCGTGTGTAGGTGCTTTTGGCAGCATTGCAAATCAAAGGATTATTAACATAAAGCTTAAAGAAATCATTTAACAAAAAAACAAAAATGTGCTAACCGAATTAAAGAAAACCTCGGCATGCCGAAGCGCTGATACCCTTGCAGAGCCAAAAAAAAACTTTAGCTATATGTGATCAATCTGCCTTAATCTAATTTTATAAGTAATACAAGAACATGTCGGACTCTTTAAGTTTTGTCTAACTATTCTAATCTGTTTTGAAATGTCTTTTCTGGTTTTGCAGCTCTGTGGCAACTGATAAGCCTCATAGATCGAGCTATAAATTATTTATCTGTTTATAATATATATTCAAAAAATTAATTTTAAATATTTTTGCAATCATTTTCAACTGATAAGCAGCCGGCTTAGTCATAGATCGAGCTATAAATTATATATTTATTTATATTATCTATTTAAAATATGAATTTTTAATATTTTTGCAATAATTGACAGCTTCTGTTCTTTACAAAATCTGATTTTATGATTGCCAGCCTAGTCGAAATTATATCCGTTTTCTTTTGTACTTTTGGTAACGTCAAAAAAATTCTACTCATATCCTAACAACGCCTCTGCATACTCTATACTCTTCTCAATATATAAATTTTAAACATTTTTGTAATCATCTTCAGCTTTTCTTAACTTTAAATCTGATTTTTTGATTGCCAGCCTAGTCTAAATTATATTTTTTCTCGGGATAAGTCAAAATAATTCTACCTATGTATATCCCAACAACTGAACTGTATACTCTATACTCAATATAGTCTATACTCTATATATGTACTCTATACTCTATATACTCTATACTCTATATACTCTGTGATCTATACTCTATATTTTATAGTCTATATACTTTATACTCAATAAACTCTATTTTATATATACTCTATACTCAATATACTCTATTTTATATATACTCTATACTTAATATACTCTATACTCAATATACTCTATGATCTATGCTATATACTTTATACTCTATATACTCTATACTCTAAATACTCTATACTCTATATACTCTATGATCTATGCTCTATACTTTTTACTCAATATACTCTATACTCTAAATACTCTATACTCAATATACTCTATTTTCTTTATACTCTATACTCTATTTTCTTTATACTCTATACTCTTTATACTCTATACTCTACATATTCGCTTGGGTATTCTGGTTCTGCAAGGATATCACAGTTTTAGTTGTTAGACATACAGAAGATTAGAGTTTAGCCCTGAGGCAAGGCTCAAGCGCTGGAGAGGTTCCATTTTAAGACCCAGCCACGCCCCCTTAACCCAAGGCGTTTCATTGCGGTTAACTCAGCACACATAGAGAGACACACACAAAGGCACAAAGACTAAATATGATAGGATCTTATACATGTATATCAATAGCTATGGAGTTGAAACGAACTTATGTTGCAGGCGGGTCCTCCGTAGCCCTCGGTGCACTTGCACTTCTCGGGCGCAATGCATCTGCCGTGCTGGCAGGGCTCGCTGCAGTGCGGGATGCACTCGGTGCCGCTGCGCACGTAGCCATCTGTAAGAGAGAGAGAGTATTTATATTAGCAGGAGTTACAGATCAGATAGAGTATTTATTTACCACAGCAGTCGCGCACGATGCGCGACTTGGTCAGCGTTTGGGTCTTGTTCACGACGCGATGCCTGATGCGATAGGTGGGACAGGTGGGCGGTATGCTCAGGCACCAGGTGGAGCCGCGCTCCTGGAACGACTGCAGCTCCGTGGTGACCACCTCCACCTCGTAGCTAAATGGACAGACAGACAAATAATCAACTCCACATTCCCTCTCTCTCTCTTCCAACTTACTTCTCGCGCTTTTTGCAGACATTGGGTCCTTCGGGCGCATCATTGGTCAGCTCCGTGATCTCCGCCTGCACCAGCGCCAGCAACGCCAGCAGCAGCGCCAGTCCACATCTCCAGCTCATGCTCTGCAACCCGTCTCCGTCTCTGACTCCGGCAGTTTTTGTCTTCTCCTTGTTCTCTATTTCCTGTCTGGTTTCTACAAATGCGACTGCAGGCTCAAAGCATCACATTGAACTGAGGCGCTGCTCCGCTCCACAGCGGGAAAATATATTTATATATGCGAATGTGGATAATACTAAGCTGGACGTGACTCAATGGACAGCTTAATCAGCTACAGTCAGCAATAAATGCGTATGAGCAACTGGAACAAAAAGATATATAAGTTAATAACTCGTTTTAAATACGTAAATACGTAAATATAGTATATAGATTTAAACAAGTACGATATAAAGTATGCATAATTGTACATACATACGTACATACATAAATGTACATGCATACATACATAAAATATATCGAACCACAATTCTTCGCTAAATTTCAATTATATTCCTATCATAATAAGTGTAAGGAATTTAGTTGGGTTTCTTTAGAGCTCAGTTTGCATTCCGTAAACGTTTTAAGAGCTACAATTTATAGTTCAAATATAGATCTGCTTATTTTTTAACATATGTAAGTATAGAATATATTTATCAACAATCTACTTAACTTTTGAAATAACACAAGACTTCCTGAACTTTGGCTGAGACAATACCACATCACCTTTAACTAGGCCAGGCTTCCAATATCCGTAAAACATTTTTAGGCTTAA
This sequence comes from Drosophila borealis, assembly GCA_035045885.1. Classification (NCBI taxonomy): domain Eukaryota; kingdom Metazoa; phylum Arthropoda; class Insecta; order Diptera; family Drosophilidae; genus Drosophila; species Drosophila borealis. Next base: position 378,542 of record JAWNOR010000094.1, read on the forward strand.
CGCATTTCAGCTAAAGGTCAGCTAACATAAATCCCTAATAACCTATAATAGAGCTCTTTAGTAGATCCAGAAATGGAGTTTTTCTTATGCACGGATATCAGGAAACTTCAAGAGCTTTAAGCTTTAGATCAAATGACAGAGTTCTTTTGGCATAGATCGATATATGTAGATCGAAAAGTGAGTCTATAAACTATATTAAATGGAAGATATGACAGCAGAAGGCCAAAGCCAAGCCTTGGATTCGAACCAGCGTCCTCCATCTTTAGTTCTTCCCATGAAACATTAACTAAGGCAACTAAGATAATAAGTTATGATCAGATTGCCAAGGGTTGATTACTTTAGAACTACGGAGTTCTTTAGGCTTAGATCGAATGAAATAGAACTTAAGTTGTGACAGCAGACAGTCCTATCCCAATCTTGTATTCGAACCAGCTACCTTCTCCTTCAGTTCTTCCAAGGAAACCTTATCTCAGACAGCGCAGCTAACAATTTGGGATCACTTTCCCATGGGTTGGTCACTTGAGCATAGGCCAGCATCAGGATTGGGTTAGTTCCATTTTCGATAGGCGAGGCTGTGGAATCAGTGTCAGGCAGCGTGGAATGTGGAATGCCAGTTACCAGTTGGGAAGAGAGACAACAGTAGGCACTGCATTTGTTTCACTAATAAACGAGAGCTCCTCACCGAAGTCAAAACTCAAAAAGTAGCTAAATTCCAACACAGCCGTACAGCTGTTTTCCGAGCCGAAATAAACCCCCAATTTATATATATATATATATTAACGATAAACAAGGCTGCCGCCAACGAGAGAGAGACGCGGCAAATTGCAACAGATGCACACCCAAAAATAATAAACAGACCGCAAAAAAAAAACAAAAACAACAACAACAACTGACGGGATTCGGACTAAGATCAGATAATGCAAAAACAACGTTCACCGTACACCGGAGGTGGGTTCAATCTGCAGCAGCTGAAGGCGACCACCTTCAGCAAGAGAGAGAACGAGAGCCTGAATGGAATGCCATTTCTGGTGCAGTTGGCGCATCATGTGCAGGTCCAGCAGCGACCCATGGGCAACCAGCACTTGGCCAGGTGAGTAGCCGACCAGGTGAGTTGCTCTAGATGCCATAATAACACACACACACAGCGCATTGCTGGGCAATAAGAATGCCGGAGTCGAGCGTGGCCTGCGCAGCGGCACGCCCCGCAGCTATTTGAGCCAGAACCAAAACTCTGGCTACAATGGCAGCTACGAGGGCGAGATGCCGCCCCTCTGCCTGGGCCAGACGAACAACAATCCGCCGCTGGCCGACGACTGTCTGCACATGGGCGGATACGCGGACAACATGGACAACATGGACAACATGGACAACAGCAACAACATGGGCCACATGGGGCACATGGACAATATGGGCCACATGGACAGCATGGGCCACATGGGCCACATGGACAATATGGGGCACATGGACAACATGAGCCTGAACAGCAGCAATATGAACAGCCTGAGCGGCATGAATAGCCTGGGCGGCATGAACAACAACAACAACAACAACAACATCAACATGGTGGGCCACGTGGGCCACTTGGGGCAGCCGGAGCCGATGCTGAGCAGCAGCAGCAACAACAACAACCTGAATAAGGCATATCAGAGCGATACCGATTCGGAAACCGAATATTGCCAGCATATGCAGAGCTATGATGCGGTCGCAGCCGCACAGACATCGCGCTGGCGTCGAGTCTTTGATTATTTGAAGAGCGGGATGCCGGCACAGCGGCAGGAGCGCATGGAGGCGGCACTGCAGCGTTGCTGCGAGAATACGTTCTTCAACCATGTGCTCCTGGTGCTGCAGCTGTTGAGCATCCTGATCGGCGGCGTTGTCATGCAGAGCCTGCGACTGGGCATCAATCTGACCCAGATCAGCTTTCGCCTCTGGCGCTGCAAGTTCCAGCTGCGCAGCATCCTGCGCCAGCTGCTCTGGCGCATGGCCAATGCCAAGGGCAACGATGCTCTACTCTTTCTGGGCGTTATGCTCATCTCGCCGTGGCTATTTCTCATTAGCCTTGTCGGATTTGCCATTGCGTTTATGTTCCATTTCAAGGATGGATTGGGCGCCACCCTACGCCAGGTGCGTCTGCAGATGCTCAACTAACTCGAACTACTTTAAATAACTATGCGAAACGGACTGAGGGAGGGAGCGAGGCAGACGGAGTTAGAGCTAGAGACAGACACACACAGAGAGAGAGAGAGAGAGAGAGAGAGAGAGAGAGATAGGAGAGAGGGAGAGGGTCACACACAGGTAAATCAGCAGAGAGATACACACACACAAACACACACACACACACAGAGAGAGGGAGAGAGAGAGGGTACTTTTTAATTAAAATTCCAAAAGCAACAACAATAAAACTTGTTCAGCCCGTGTTACAGAGAACTCCACAAACAATGCACACACACTTTCCGCACACACACACACACACAGTTCGATACAAATATATTTTATGTTGCGGCAATGAATAAATAAAAGCTATGAAAATGTAAAAACTGATCCTAGCCAGGATTTTGGGTATAACTTAAATGATTTTCACTCCTGAAACTCGAATTTTGTCGCTTGTTTCAGTATTCTCCAACCTCTCTACTTTATATATATACTCTAGATCAGCATGAACAGATGATATAGCCTATATATGCGATCTAGTCTCAGTTTTAAAGAGATCGTCTCGAAACTTTGTATAGGTCGACTTTCTGTCGTCTTTCTTATCGTATCACTATATCATGTAACTGATATACGAACAATCGGTTGAAGACTAAGTTCCTTATATCAAGAAATCCTAATCCTCACTCGGCATTTCCATGTTTTGCTATGATATTTATGTATAAGATAGAGCTCATACAGCTCTATAGGAAGAATCGGTAAAAAAAATGAGTTTTTGATATTTTTATCAAGGAGCTTCTCTCTCTTCTCACATATCTGCAAAACCGAACATATCCTTTTATGATCGATTAAATTTTTATTTAGGATCAAGTGGCAAACTATCCTATCTCCTTAAATTTTAAAAATTACTGTCTAGTATATATACTTATATATATAAATAAATTTAATAGTATTAAATAATCTGCTTCTTTTCTACTGGCTGCTGCTTGTAATTCGCAACTGATTCAGGCTGTTTTTTTTTCCTCTTCACATTGCTCACACGCAGAATTGCAATGGAAACGCATCTGCAATTAAATTGTGTACTATAAGCTTAGTATATATAAAAATGTGTGTGTACTCTGTTTGCTTTATGATAAATATGCGAAGCAATAAAAGCATTTCCGTTGCTCATCATCATCATCATCATCGTCATCACGATCCATCATCATCGTCAACAATATGATGAGAAGAGGCAGTGGAAACTATGCCCCACTTCGGGTGCCCCGCTGTCCATTTAGTTCATTTCACTTTCAATTGCGTTGCACTTTAGAACCCCAACCATTCGAATATATATATCTATATATATATATATATATATATATATATAAACTCGCATATACACACACATGCCTGGACTATATGAATATATATTGTGCGTCATTTATTCATTCCAAAAAATCTGCTTTATGCTAATTGGATTCATGCCCAAAGTTTATTGTGTTATTGTATTGCCGAATACATAGAAAACAGCAGCAAATTTTGGAGCTTTACTTGCTCAGCAATTATCGGAGCAAAAGTCTCCTAAACAAAGCTTCTTTTAGCCCCAAATCTGAAGCAGTCGAATGGGCAGATAAGCTTGAAGGTTGGCACCCAGAAATCGGTTCAGTTTTCTTTGTTTCGACTATATGGAATCGTCGAAATATGAGCTATAAAATCGATTGGAAGCGCAATAAAAAACACACGGTAAATATGTCAAGACTACGTGAGAAATGACTTTTGCGAATGCAACGATCAGAGTTCAATTACAATGACCCAATGCTCAAAGTATTACACAACAATAACAAATTTGAGCACTACAATAGGAACTGGAACTGAGATATGTATTTTAGAATAGGAAATAGAATTGGATAATACATGAAATATATATGTGAGTCGAGAGATTCAAACAAATCACATATTTGCCATATCACATCAGTACAGAGATCTATCTTTCTCTCTTTCCCTCTATCCCTTTCTCTATCTCTATTTCTGTCTCATATTGCAACATGTTGATTTCAGAGTCTATTCGAATTTAAGAAAAATTCCAAGCTATTTCTTTCATTCAACAAACGAAAAAAAGTTTTTTTTTCTTAATTTTATATTCAAATAAGTATAATATAGTTCTATTCTATTTTCTAGACTCTTTTATCTTCCGATAGTTTCGAATATCCACTATATTTATTTAAAAGCGCTAACGTAATATTTTAAAGTATTTTTGTATGGAAAATAACGCCTTATTACATTCATAGCTGGCATTATTTATTATTTTATCTTATTCCTTTCAATAGTTAATTTTTATTCGAAAATTCAGACAGTTTCCGTTCTTGTCTTTCTTGTTCGCAAAAGAAGTTTTACTTTACCTGCCAGATATGGAAGTATTTAAGCTCTTTAAGCTATTTTGAATATGCCATAAAGGCAATACATAACGTGTATCAAAACATATTATCAGGGCTTTAATTTCATATATCAGCCATTATTTGTATACAGTCAAACAGAGCACTTTTAAATGCAGCTAGCATATTATTATTATAGTCGAATTGGCATGAAACATGCGGCAGGTATGTCCATTGTTTTCCTCCTCCCTTGAAAAATACCCGTAATTATAGCGAGTACGTGACTCGGTTGCGGGGCTCATCTATAAACACAGTCGTATACATTTGTCTACTTATATATATTTATGAGCTATTCCCTAATTGCAGACAAGAGTTGAAAAATCCATTTAGTGCTCTATCCAGTGTGAAATCTGTATTACATTATTGAATGATAAATGCTTTTAACGATCGCGTGCTAAGCTCGGAAATGTAATAAGCTGGCGCTATAAAACGCAAACCCTGGGAATACGGGATTAAGGAAAATCAGAAAGCACGTGCTGCATACTTAATGAAAGTATAAGAAAGCAGTGGGACAATCAAATGGAAATATGTGTGGGGGGAGGAAATGCCACAGCCTTGAAAACTGAGGCAATGTAAAACATATAGAAACGACAACAACACAGACAAATCCGATAAGCCAGGCCAGCTGAGTGGCTCGTAAAATCCGAAAGAAACCAAAATAAACCCAGCAGAGTCCACAGATAAACAGGCACATTACAAGATACAAAGGCAGCACCCAGATAAATTACATATGTGCGTTGAGTGAGGCTTGACAAGAAAGAAAGATCAGCTGTCTACGGCAAGCCGAATGTTCAATACCCTTGCAAGACATATGCGCAGTATATTTCAATACTTAGAACTGTTTGCCTGATTGCTCATATGACAGATATATACTATATAATATAGTATTCCCCTTGCTGATAAGATTTTGTGAATTTGTTAGTTGTTGACAAGTTTCATAACAATATCATGATTCAATAGCCTTAAAAAAATCTGAAATAAAAAAATAATATATACATATATATTATATATAAATATATATACATATATATTATATATAAATATATATACATATATATTATATATAAATATATATACATATATATTATATATATACTATATGTGTTACATGTTTAGCTACAAAATTACAATATCCGCTGCAAGTGTATTACAACAGCTACTCCCTACATTCTCTGCCTATCTCTTGCACTCTCTGAGTCGTGTTTCTATTTCCTTTGCCTAAGATAAGCCAATCTCTTGGATTATGACCGATAATAAACGGCTGATAACAAGCGCTGAGTAATTTATAATCTTATATATGTATATAGTGCCATATCAATAACCATATAACATATAGATGAGACAGTTAGTGCAATAATAAAAAAATTAGCCAACTGTTTTCTGAGCGTGCGACTGCATTTTTGCTCGGAGAGCCATTTGCTTTGTGTGACAGAAGAGCATCGTTCAGTTTTATTTCACTCGCACAACATGAAATTGATTTGGCTTACTCTCAGTGCGCTAAATGCGCTCAATGCTCTCTCATTATTGTCTACAGATCGCGCATATGTGTGTGTAGTGGCATCAATTCTGACCAATTGAATTTCGCTCAAGTTTCGTTAACATTTCTGCCCTTCGAAGGAACGACTAATGTGAAATATGAAACGGTTTGCGTCTTCGATGCGGGAATTCTGCATTTTATAGTAGTTACAGTTGGTAAGGGTACCCAAGCGTTGGCATGCGTGACATTCACTTTTCTTATGCTGCCCATACACGCACACATACACAAGTTTTTATGTGTATACACGCATTTATGGGATTCTGTGTAGCCTGACTATCCGATGCAAATGTAAAAAGATTTAAAGTTTTTATGATTTTTGAGCTGCCAGCTCTAGTTCTAGCTACAGGTTGTTTGGGTGGGGTCATATATATTCATCAGCCATAAACTATAATTATATTTATATCGTATAATTTATCTTCATAACGACACCAATGTATTTATTATGTCTTTGTCTTTGGTTTTTGTATTTGTATTTGTACATCGCGCCGGAGATGTTTATTCCGGTCATGGAACACTTTGTCATGGCTGATCAACGCCACGTACCATGCGTTGCCGTCAATTGGCCCAGTCGCTAAACGATATAATATATGGGAAAAATTAAATAAACGAACCGAGATTTCAATAAAAGGTCGTGCGGTCAGCGAGACAGCGCTATGAGCTACAAAAACAATGAGATTAGAGAGGGGGAGGCGAAAGAGAGAGAGAGAGAAAGAGAGGGAGGGAGGGAAGAAGTGAGAGCGAGAGAGCTTTAAAATTGATATACAATATCTTAAACAAGAAAACTTGGATTAAAAAAAATATTTTTAAGATTAAAGCAAACATAACGAAAATGAAACATAAAAAAAATATTTAAATTGTAGAAGTAAATAAACAATAAAATAAAGAAAAGAAGGATAAATAATACATAGATATACACATATACAATATTTAGTTTGCAGCTTGGTTTACAGCCAAGTTGTATGTTTTCTAGAAATTTGATATATTTGCAACTTAATTTGAGTTTAAATTACCTAAGTTAATCATGAATTTCGGGAGGACTTACAAGTAGGGTGTAAACAAAGCCGTGGCGTGCAAAATAAATTAGTGGCTCCCTCCCCCCTCTCTCTCTCTCTCTCTCTCGGTCACTCTCTTTGTTATTGTTCACTTTTAAAGTTGTTTTCCTGGTCTCCATATTGACTATATGGCATTTTATGCACATTTGTGGTAATTTTATAAGCTAAATGAAAATGTTGCTGGATGAGTCAGCGGCGGCGAGCGAAAACTAGCCGGCAAAGCAAAACTATTTACTAATGTATCTGCAAGTGTATTTGTATCTGTATCTGTGTACCTCAATATGTATCTATATCTGTAGTTGTAAATGTATCTATAGCGAGATTTTATTTAGTTTTTTTTTTTCAATGGAAAATTGACTCATTCACATTCATTCAATAGGGTGCAACATCTGGTTTTGTAATTAATGTGCGTAGCGTGTTTCCATTCATGAACTACATAATTTAATTGACTAAAATTCACAATAGCACTATGGCCCGATAAGTTCCTGCGGTTTCTCACTGGACGCAGACGCTGCTGATTCAGCAAATGTTCCGCCCGGTTGCCACCGTGTCTCAATGTGGAACTCGCTCCCCGATTCGAATTTGTTTACATCGTGGCGCTTATCAGTTTGCAGAGCAAACATAAATAAAAAGAAATCGCAAATAATCGCTGGGTTCTGTGCAATTTGTTGTTTGAATGACCCATAGCTGATATGATTGCAAATATATACATATTTCTTGATCCCTTGGCCCCAGTTAAAAGTCATTTGAACAATACAAAAGTGATTACCTGTCAGACATTTAATCAATTCTCAGAAATAACTCAACATGTCCAGAAGTGAGCGCAGTGAAACACATGACATTTTGTAATATATGAAAACATCATAGATATAAATAGTAAAACTATTTTTTAGGGGTATAGACAAGTTATATGAGAACCTAAATACAAATGTTAATGTATCTAGCTCTTATATTTTTCGAGTTGTGCTTACAGAACCAAGTCTCACCAGAGTTTCTTTTATCAATATTATAGTAAAGATGAATAAATATAAATATTATGTTAATAGAAATGATGAACAAACTCTCGCTGCGAAATAAGCCTCCCATCTATAAGGTTATCCTTGCCCCTGAACCAGCAATTGGGCTCCAAGTCTATGGAAAGACACTTGAACAAAGTTCGCCTCATCCAGGCCAAGTCTTTGCGAGACATTTTCGATGTCGAATGTTATATTTGGCACACTTGACATCGCAAAAGAACTTCAGGCACCAAAAACGTTGTTAACAGACAAGCAGCGAGCTACCTATCTCAGCTATACAACCTTCCCAACGTCCTGGCAAGGAACCTGCGAAGAAGGCGGAGGAGAAGGCAACTTTAAAGGATTTACAGATCTAGGAGATCAATGCCTTTAATCAGCATGCAAATCCTCAGCTAAACCAACTGGAACCTAGACTTAATAAACTGAACATAAACTAACTAATATATACCATTTACTAACTTAATACATATCTAAACTAAGCTACTTAAATTTATGAACTCCCCAATCCTCAATCTGATAAACGCTGCTAGATAAACATACTTGCTCGTTTCCATATTTTATTCATTCCGAATTCAATTTAACTTGATTTATTTATCTTGTTGGCAAGTCCTAATTTCAGACATCATTTTGTGAATATTAAAGAACGAATTGCACACAAAGTTTGGCGAACAAATCGTTTTAAATTCTACAACAAATTTATCTAAATTTCTGACTGCAGCTAGCTGTTGATAAAGCCCATGAAATGTGACTAATACCAGGAAACGAAGGCAAACAAGAGTGCACTGGACAGACTTAAGAAGAAAGAAACTAAATCGAAAACTTAAGTGCCAGCAAGTGTCTGGCGCAGAAAATATATTTCTGGAAATAGATCGTCAAGTGTTTGTACAGCCGATTCACTTTGATTTGCTTTGTGGGATTTTGTATAATTTCTGTTTCAGTTTTTTCAGTTTAATATAGTTGCAATTGCAAGCGAAGATTAAGTTCTTTAATGTACTTTTTATGAATTGGATTAAACTTTCTCTACAAATAAAATTTATATACGACAAACGGAATTTTTGTGCTTTTCCAAGTGATTATTTTAATGCTCTGTACCCATTAAATGGGTAAAATGGGTAAAAAGGGAGAAGATAGCATCTCCGATGCCATAAAGTATTTATATTCTTGATTAACATCAATAGCCAAGTTGATCTAGGCATGTCAGCCTGTCTGTCTATCTCAGAACATCTAAGAGCTAGAGACTTGAGACGTAGATCTTTCAAGTACGATTGATTTCCGATAATCGATAACTTCATCCGTTTCCAAGCAATCGATTAGAATCGATATCGAAATCCTGCCTTTTGAAGATCAAATCTTTCAGGTTTTAAGAGCTAGAGTCACCAAATTTGACATGTAGCTTCTAGAATAGTTATTACAGATCAAGTATCCTTCCGTTTATGGCAACCGCCTTGCTAGACGGTTCAGGTTCAGTGTATCCCCTAGCCGGGCATTCCCGTCTAAAGCTCTCTCTTTATAGTTATTTTTATAAACAGCTTTTCGAATACTTGAAAGTACTCTGAGAATTGCTATATGTCTAAAAGTGTACTTTTCTGTATTATTATCATAATCATGTACTCGGCTTCTTGTAAATACGAATACACTCATAATCATTTCGTTATATTATATATATGTACATATATAACATATGTTATCCAACTCCATGAAATGGCGCAGTTGTCGCCAAACAAAGGCTTGTGTTTAAGTAAATGAAAAAACATGTTGGAGACGCTTTCGATAACCGAATCAAAGTCTGAGGCGCAAATGTTGCGCATCCAGTTGGAAAATTTCAAGCTCAAAATGCCGTATGATAAACATGATTATTCAAAACTGCAATAAAATAATATACAATTCGAAACGAAAGCAAATATTTCGACAAATAACGTGATCAGCGAAAAAGGGACATAGATTGTTCAGAGCTGGAAGATACCCTGTAACCAGCTGTGAATCGTAAGATATAATTCATTTCTAAATAACTTCCGTTTTTTGTTGTGCGCTCGTTATCTCAATTTCAGTTCTCCAGATTTAGACCAATCTTCGTCTATGTAGCTTAAAAGAAAGCAAACTTTGCATATTTGTTGTCCCTAGCTCTCAGATGCTTTAGGAATCAAATAGGGAATGATTAGATGAATAGTGAATTGAGAAGTAATAAAATAGAACTGAACATTGTAGGATAAAGAGGAAAAAGAGGTATTTACCAAATTTGGTAACTAGCTTTTGTAGACAAACTTGGCTAAGAAAACTCTCCTGTTGATGCTAATCAGGAATATATCCCCTTAAAGAGATTCCGCCTACAACTTCTGCCTGTGACATGCATTGTCCCAGCCCTGATATACCCTTTTTTTAAAGTCAATTTCATGAGTATAGACCAAATTCAACAAACATTCAGCTATATGCGTGTTTATTAAGGCATGAAATAAAGTCTAAAAATAATCTTTTGTGATTAAATTCAAGAGTTTCTCAGTTTTTTTCCATTATCACCATCTAATTTCTCAACTTTTACCTGCTGCAGTTTTTTAGGCAAACAATTGGAACTTCTTTCGACCACATGCATTTGGGAACTGGATTTTGATGATGTGTTCAATGGAGGAGCGTGCCCTGCACACGGTGCAAAGTTCCAAGTCTCGTGGACTGACAACAACATTTGTGCAGACGTCAGCTCAATGCGAAATGTGTGAAATGATATTCGACTTGTCATCGGATATCTGCGAGGCGCTCTGAAACTGAAATTTTGTTGAACAATAACAAAAATTTCAAAACAGAAGTTTCTGTGGCTATTTACAAAGAATGCAATCGCGTTTAAAGCTAAGCGCACTCAACGGAGTCGGGCTAAGGTTGCGGGGAAAATAGGGGGAAAATAGGGAGAAAATGGGAGAAAAGCATAAAATGTTCCATAAAACAAAGAACAAAAACTGTTGGCAACATAATGAGACGAACAACAGGCTGTAGAAGGTACAGTGAGAACTCGCTAGAGCGAACAACAGACTCATTTTGGTACAGTGAGAGCTCTTTTGGAATGAACAAAAGGCTGTACTAGGTACAGTAAAAGCTGCCTTGAGCGAACTAGATACAGTGATTGCTCTCTAGAGCGAACAACAGCCTGTACTGGGTACAGTGAGAGCTCTTTTGAGTAAACTGTACTGGGGCTGTACTAGGTGAAGAGGAAGCTCTCTAGAGATATCAACAGACTGAACTAGGTACAGTGAGGGCTCCATTGAGCGAACGTGGCGCAAGCTTAATGTAGAGCTTAAGATTTTGGTAAAATAGCAAAAACAACGTAAAGGGAATGGTTATCAAGAGAACAAATAAGGTTGTTCATAATTTCAGCTAAGACGGTGAGGATTTTCTTTCTATTTCAATTTTAAACAGATTTCCATTAAAGTTTATGATAAATAGAAATGAACGTCTAAAAATTGTTGAGTTGTTTTAAAAGGATCTACTAATATTAAGGAATTAGGTACAATCCACCAAAGGGATCGATTTTGCAACACAAAAAGTTCAATCAAAAATGGGAATATTGTCGAAAAAGTAAGCAAAAATATGGTAACTGAACAAATTTGTCAAATTCTGTAGATTTCTGTATTATCATAATAATGCAGTCGACCTCTCTCTCTCTCTCTCTGTCGGAGGAGCTGTCCGTTAGTAGAGGCTTCACTGTAGCTTGGCAGCTTGCCAAGTGCTCCTGCTGCCCCCTCAGCCCGAAGTATGTCTCCCTGATGCTGATGACATTCTTGTTGTTTTTAGTTAATGGAAATCTTGTCTAGCTGTTGGGGCGTGCTCTTCGCCCCGCCCACACGCCGCACCCCGCTCTATTTGAGAGTGCATTATCCGTAAAGTATACACGACAGTTGTTCGTGATTAATGCTTAATCAGGAAAACACAAGGTAAGCAAGGGCGTGTGCGTTGTGAAAGAACTCACTTCAACTTCGGCTGAGTTTGCGTTTCTCGACACACATAAACTAGGTGTGTTATGGGCAAATAAGTAAGTATATATGTGTTTTTATACCCTTGCAGAGGGTATTATAATCTTTTTCGTGAAATGTGTAACGCATAGAAGGAGACATCTCCGACCCCATAAAGTATATATATTCATGATCAGTATCAACAGCCGAGTCGATATAGCCAAGTCCGTCTGTCTGTTTCTATGCGAACTGGTCTCTCAGTTTAAAAGGTATCTTTATGAAACTTTGCAGAAGTCCCTCTTTCTGCTGCACGCAGTTCATATGTCAAAACCAGCTAGATCGGACCACTAAATCATATAGCTGCCATAGGAACGATCTGTCGAAAAGCAGGTTCTTGTATGAAAAACATTTTTGTTTAAAAAGATATCTTGATTAAACTCGGCATTTACTTGTTTTACTATGCTCCCCATATATATTCAAAATCCTATTAAGATCGGACCACTATATCATATAGCTGCCATAGGAACGATCGGTCGAAAATTAAGTGGTATGGAAAATTTGATTGTTTTTCACGATATCTTGATCAAACTCTGCATTTACTTGTTTTACTATGCTCCTCATATATATGCAATATCCTATTAAGATCGGAAAACTGTATCATATAGCTGCCATAGGAACAATCGGTCGAAATTAAGTTGTTGTATGGAAAACTTTTTTGTTTTTCAAGACATCTTAACCATACTCGGTTAATTAACTGTCATTAACTATTTTCCCTGTGCTTCTAAGATACGGGCAAAGCACTATGAGAATCATGAAAAGGTTGGCTCTGCAAGGGTATTAAATCGTCGGCGTGCCGAAGATAGCCCTTCCTTCTCGTTACTTGTATTATCAGCGGAAGGTGTTTGGGGCCACGTGCTAATGAGTTATTGTTGCTATTTACCTGTTGCAGTTGCAATTAGTTGCAGTGCATTGCACCTTATCGCGTCCAATGTCAGTTGGGAAAACAATTTGGGAAAGTGAAAGAAGAGCTGGAAGTCAGCAAAGTAAGTTACTAAAATAAATTAAATATTTAAAAGATTCCTTTTTTGAAAATCGGAATAAATTGTTCTGGGAAATATATAGAATAATAAATATCCGAAATTAGAATAAATTGCAGAAAGTCAGCAAAATTGCAGGAAAACCAAATTAAATTGTTTATTGGAAATAAATAAAATAAATAAATAATAAGTTTTGTTTCCCAAAATAGGGCTTCTTGAAACAAACTTGGCAAACTTGGAGCACTTCTATTAACAAGCTTTGTGGCAAATTTGGCGTAAAGTTTTAATGAACATATTGAAAAAAAACCAACAAACAAAAAACAAAACAAAACAATTGGCAAGTTTAAAAGGCATGAGTAACCGCTTAAACATATGTTAACAGGCAGCTTTCTGTATATACATATATAGTATATTTTATATTATAAAATAATAATTATAAACAATAAATTTTATACATAAACAGCATTTAATGAGAAGCGGCCAATATACATATATTTAAATATATTTCTGCCTCTAAATGTATTCATATTCAGGTGTATTGCATGAGCGAATGTTAAAAAACAGGTTTTGCTGCTCATTGAAAACATTTTGAAATGCTGACGTCACAGACATAAAAACATCTCCCTATCTCAATATATGCTCTCTATCTCTCTCTCCCTCTCCCTCTCTCTCTCTCTCTCTCTCTCTCTCTCTCTCTCTATCTCTATATACAAGTGCGTATCTGCCTAGGAACACATCGAATATTTTGCGGGAAAGCACAAATCTTCAAATTGTTTAGATTAGCGAATGTTAACACATGAATATATACAGCAGCAAGTGCTAAGGTGCACGCACACATACACATATAAACATATATACATCTATATGTATGCAAATTTGTATGTGCATATGTATGTCGGCATTTCTCATATTTAAACAGTTGCGAATGTGCTAAAACTTCGACGGGCGACTGCAAAGCGAAGCAAATTGCCAGTAAATGGAAAATATGAGAATAAATCTCACACATACCACGGACTACGGACAGACGTTGCCCGTATAATTTAAACTAAGCGTTGTAGTTGTAGTCTAACAAAAGGCAGCTGTTAATAATTCCTTAGAGTTCAGCCCACCCCCTGCCGAACCCGCCCAGCAGTGCTCTGTGCATGCACAGACTTGCATGCATACACATGTACATACATGTACATGTGTGCACACAAATGCATGCGTATGTATGTGCGTATTTAATATTTGCAGGGGCTTGATTAAAATGAGCCGACAAATGGCCAAGGCAAAAAGAGTGCCCGGCCACGATATACCCTGTATGAAGTTTTGAGCTGTTGTAACAAACATTCTATCTTCCGCCTTATGTAAAAATACTTATACATACTGTTTATTTTAATCCAGACGGACGGACATGACTAGATCGACTCGACATGTTGATGCTGATGATGAATCTACATATACTCTATGAGGAAGGGAAGTGCCACCCCAAGAAGACTCAAAGAGAAGGAAAGTCGCAATTTTAACAGCGTTTTGCCAAAACGAGATATTTGCATCTTTAAGCTGCTTTCTACGCTGTCCATTGAGTGGGCGCGGAGAGAAAAGAACAGGGCGAAAGAAACAGTAAAAAAAAAGCGTAAAAGCGAAAGACGAAACTCAAGTCCATAAACAGGTTTTTAAGCGACGCTCAAAATAAGAACGTTAATTGACACGCACACAAGCACAGACGAGCCATAAACAAAAACAGACGCACACACACACACACACACACACATTTATTGAGTGACAATGTACTCGAAAGCGCAAAGCTAACTGGAACTTTCGTAAAGCAACAACAACAGCAGCAGGCACAAAGCACTATTACGAAAACAAAGCAACGCATTTTGCGCTGCTTGCTAATTTTGGCCAACTAAAAGTAGGAAATTCCATTTATTTGCACTCGGTATTACCTTTAATTTTCCAGTTAATGAATTCTCGAATTGTTCTCGCTTAAAATAACTTGGATGAATGCACTCAATTTACACTCGAACTGCTGCGTTTCATTTCTATTGCTTCGCAACTATTTTATTTTTTTAAGCACTTTGCACTCAGACTCGTTTTGGCACCAAATTTTTTGTGGAATTCACACATATACACTAAACAACACTTTAAAAACATTAATAACCGTAACGCGTAACGAATTAAAAGTCAATTAATTATGCTGCAATTGCTGGTACGCAGCAATATTTATATTTTGTCGTCAGACTACACAAAACACGCCGTACCGCTCCCCAAACCTCTTTGAGCACAACTGTTGGTTAACAGCGTGATAATATGGTGAGGGAGGGTTAGCATACTATTTGAGCAATAACAGCCACTTAACAGTTCAATTGAGCATAGCAGAAAAGTACCAAAAACTGTGCTGTTGGCAAAACTATCGACATATGTAAAAACATATGTTTGCAAGTTTACAGTTAGCAACTAGTATAGTGACTGGGTTTCAGAAAAGTAGGGTAGAGAGTGAAGATTAATTAGACTAAATTCTGTTTTTGGTTAATTGCAAATATATAATTTTGAATAGTACAAACATAAGCAGTATGGTTACAAATAGAAACACCGCCTGTTAACAGAATGCTCCTCCCTTTAACAGAACCGTTGTATTTTAATGAATTAGTTTACTGCGTTACAAAAATTAACTCCACCTAAAAATCAACTGTTAACAAAATGCTCCTCCGCTTAACAGAGGCTTTATAACTTAACGAAATACACCACGGCTTCACATGAAGCAGCTTATTATAACTAACACACCTGCTGCCACTTACAGGCAATATCACAATTTCCTCGATATATGTGATCAGGTCTTATAACAAAACCAAAACGATGACAATTGGCAATTTCTAATTTAATTGTGAATACCCTAAATGTTACAGTGCGTTTAACGAAAGTATGTATATAAAAAAAACATCGCCAATTATCAGAATGCTCCTCACTTTAACAGATGTTAACGAAGTATGCGGGCTTAAGTGAACAACTCCCCTTTTTAACAAAAGCTCCACCAGAAATTCACCTTAACATGAACAGTGCTGCCACTGTGAGAAATATAACAGGCATTGTTGCAAAAGCTAAATGCTACACGACTGGCAACGCCAAGACTTACCACAAAGTGCGGGCGAATTAAATTTGAAAACTCAAACAAGATTTCAATATTCAATTAATTACTAACGACGATTTTTATGATATATATGATTGGCATCGGAGTCGACGATTAGATTATTAGATTGTCCTCGTTTTGTTACATTTTTACACTTTATTGAATGTTTATTTGTATAATTATTGTTTTATTATTGCTTTGCACATTGTTATCAAGCATTTCAGTTAGAATTTAAGCAAACAACAAAAAAAAAACTGTCTCTCAAATATGGCAGCATTCCAATACTCTTTCTGTATCTTTTCCGTATATATGTATGTATGTGCACACAAACACATGTATATCTCTCTCACTTTATGATTAAGAACATACAAACTAGCAAGCAGCTTGCAGCAGGTACGTTGAGGCCTTGTTAATAAACCGTTTAAGACTATTATCTAGTTATTTAAGTTATAGACATGCGCCAGTTTATCTTCTTTTTTTGTTTTTTTTTTTGTACGAGGGCGCTGGCTAATAAGTATTTGTGCCAAGTGCCATCTCTAGCACCATATCGATTAGTTATCGATCGATAAAGCGGTGCCTGGCAAATTTAACAGCCGGTTGTAAAACACAGCTTTATCCTATTTTAAACTGTCAACTACTTATCGGTCGGCCCTCGCTTCAGTAATTAGTTGTATGTGTTTGCCATGTGAGTTGCATAGATATTCCAAGATATTCTCCCACCCCGCCTCCCCTTGCCTCATCAGTAGCGCTGACTCTCGCGATCCGAATATTTGCCGCTCAGCTTGCTGACCGAATAGCGATCCGAGTAGGCATCATATTTGTCCGCCTTGTAGTTGATCTCCTGCGGCGTATAACCAATATTCTTCTGCCAGTGTCGCGTCCAATATAGATCCTCGTTGCGCACCTGCGATGGTGTCTTTGCGTCCCGGCACACGTACACGCAGTAGATCATGCAGCCGATCAGCGTGAGAAAGCCAAAGATGAGAAATATGATGCCCAATATCCTGCAAGATATACAAACACATCAGCCGACGTCCAAATGCGGAATGAATATATCGATCGCTTACCAGACGTAGACGGGCTCATAGAACTGCACCACGATCACAAAGCCGAGGGTGACCAGTATGAGCCCGAGATTGAGCAGCAGCATCAGGCAGCAGACGCCCTTCACATTCGGGCAGAACGGATTTGGCGCCGACATCGTCTCGATCTTGGCGCCACGTTTCGTTGTCGAGCGGCCGCTCCGGCCCGTCTTCGCCGTGCTGGCCACCGAGTAGACGCTGCGCGGTGCTCCGCGCGACACCGGACGCTGGCTGTAGCGGCTGCAAGGATTCGACTCCAAACATTAGAAGCTTCACAAGATCCACTGGCCTAGTCGGGAGTACCAGACTATAAGCTAACCTCAGCTCGGCGCAGCTCCAAGCTGCTTAAACATTTATCCCCAATACCAGGGCTGCAAATCCTGGAACTAACTTCCGGCTATCTGGTTCGGTTCGTGTATCTAAGTTTCCACATCCAAGAATTTAGGTTTGGGTTCGGGATTTGTCATATTTGAAAATTATATTCGCACTTTCTCCATCACAGGATTTATTACTCTCTGCCTTATCTCTATCTCTCTCTAACCATTAGAAGCTCTACAAGTTCCGGTGCTTAATTCCACCCGCATGCGTGGAAAAATCGCGAAAAACGTTTGTATGAAATTTTGCTGATTACCATCCGTTCGTCCTAAAACTCATTTTCTAAGATCCTTGTTCAAAAATTCATTTGTGGCGTGTTTCACACATTTTGAAAAATCCATTCCTCCTTATTTTCAAAGCTCTACATAAGAATCTAATGAAAATGTGTTTCGATTTGGGCAATTCCACCCGCAACAGTGGTAAATTGGCAGATGACGGTTGTATGAAAGTTTTTTGGTTTACCCTCCGATCGGTTTCAAACTCATTTTAAAGGATCAGCGGGAGAATTTATGTTATGCGTATTATATCCGCTAGTTTGTCATATTTAAAATTTCGATCCAATTCAATTGACTGGAATTTCTTTTGGTCCCGCTTTGCAATCTTGTCTTCAACTCGCAAGCTTATGCTTCATCTTTCTTCTGCTTCAAAATTTTTACAAATTACATTCTACAATGACTTCTGTGCTTAAAGTCCAATCTTAATATTATTTGCAGGGCCAAGATATTATGTCAAAATGTAACAAGAATCAGGACAAAAATAGCTCAGCGGCACGGAAGCCAAACCAGAGATTGAACATCAGACTAAAAGAAACCTAGACTAAACATCGATAAATTATCGATTTTGGGTAAGGGGAGTGAACGGGAGATAGACAGACGGACAGAACAAAGTCGACTCCAGCTGTTGCTGCTAAACAGGAGTTTTGGACTCACCTGATCTCGGAGGGCGCCTTGTAGGCGGCGCTGGTCACATAGATATCGCTGCCCGCATCGCCCGCCTGATCGTAGCTCAGGGCGGAGGGGGCGCGCGGCGGCTGGCGCGTGGGCGGCGGCCCGCTCAGCGATCGTGGCCCGCCGTTGTCCGGCGTGCTGGAGAGGCCCATCTGGCTGTGGCTGTAGCCGTGCTGCAGGTGTTGCTGTCCGTTCGTGCCGCGCGACTTGCGCGACGAATTGTAATGGCCCTGCGACTGCGAATGCGACTGCGGCGAGATGCGCTCGTGGGCGAGCGTGTACTCCGAGTGCGCCCGATGCGAGTGCGAGTCGTCGCCGTCCGTCGAGTAGCCGCGATTCGAGTGCACATACGGCGGATCGGGCGTCAGCCTGCCGTGTGTGGCCACATAATGGCCGCCCTTCAGTCTGTCGAGTTTAACAAATTATTATATTATTCTATTTTATACCCTTGCGCAGCGAAAATGTTAGTATTCATATCTCTCTCGACCCCTGTGCCATACATCTGTTCTCTAAACTCTCTCTGTCACCCGGCCTTTTACCTCTCTCTCTCTCTCTCGCTCTATCACCTGCCTTTTATATAGATATCTTTGTCTTTACCTTCCTCTCTCTCTTTTTATGCTATTGTCTCCCTCTTTTTAAACCTGTACTCTTTTTTCTCTCTCTCTCTCTCTCTCTCTCTCTCTCTCTTATCTTTATTTATGCTTTCCTCTCTCTTTTATATTATTAGCTGTCTCTCTCACTCAAGAGAGAGAGAGAGAGAAAGATCTCTCTTTATGTCTCTCTCTTTCTTAGCCTGATATCTCTGTCAGTCACTTTGTTTTTCCCAATGATTCTATCTCATATTCTCATTAACTCTCTCTCTCTCTCTCTCTCTTTCTCTCTCTCTCCCTTTATCTCTCTCTCTCTCTCCTTATCTCTCTCTCTCTCCCCCTCTCTCTACCTCTTTATCTCTCTCTCCCTCCCCCTCTCTCTCTCTCTCTCTCTCTCTCTTTTCATTACTCGCTTTCCCTCTCTCCCTTTCTATGTGAATTGCTTCATCTATTTGTCTTTGCCATCTTGGTTTTAACTCTCTGCTCTTTCCTTTAAATATCTCTCTTTCTCTTTTCGTATATGATAGCTCTATCCCTCTCTCTCTCTCTCTCTCTCTCTCTCTCTCTCTCTCTCTCTCTCTCTCTCTCTCTCTTTCTCCTTGCCTTCGTAGTCTACACTCTCCTCATCTATCTATTTTTTTCTCACAGGTTGGCTCTCTTACACCCCCAACTATATTTTACCCCCTCTCGCTCTCTCTCTGTTTATTATTCGCTTTCTCTCTCTATCCCTTTCTCACTTACTGAAAGCTCATCAGAATCTACCATGCACACCGCATAGGGTATTAAATCTTCGACATGTCGAACGAATTAATAGTTATTTCTTTGTTGTTCTTACTTCTTGACGCGTCTCTCGTGCATTTCGCTAGAACTGCGCCCTGCTCTGCCCGGCGCTTTGTCTGCTGCTTGGCTCTGTCTCCGTCTCCGTCTCCGTGTCCGTCTCCGACTTCGTCTCTGACTTTGGCTCTGCCTGCTCCGGCTGCTGCGACTGCTGCTGTTCTGTGGGTCTGCTCAGTTTTGGGTATCTCTGTGGACCGTTGTTGTCTCTAGAAAGTCCCACGATAGCTGCGGCTGCCTGCAAAACAATAAAAAAAAAAGCAGACAAACAAAACACGTTGAGATTTGTTGCAATTAACTGGCGTTTGGCTGGGTGCAAATTAGTAGCCAGTTTTCAACTTTTAATTAGTGTGCAAAAGTTATGACTGCGTTTTATGCTCCCATGTGTGTGTGTGTGCGAGTGTGTGTGTGTGTGTGTTGCCAAACTACATTTAACAAGCGTTAGCTGGAATTCTGAATTCAATTTGAGCAGCTGAGCGAACCAAAAGATAACAAAATTCGAGGTTATGTTTCACAATCAGCTGTGCGGGGTAAAGTTTGCCAAATTTGAGGTTATGTTTAACTAACAGCTGTGCAAATTTGAGGTTATGTTTCACATTTTAGCTTTAAAATTCGTTATTTGATCATTTTCTAAATAAAAATAACTCAAAGAGCAACAGGAGTATAAAAGGAGGAGTGGACGATTGGGGCATACCCAAAACCTTCTTCTATTAGAACCAGAAGAAGCTCGATCTCTAGCAAAGATATTTACTTGATTTCTTAAACTCTACGAAAAGCTACATGTAAAAATCTGAAGACTTTAGATCATAAAACTTAAGAGATATGCTTAAAAAGGCGGCACTCGATATCGATTTTTATCGATTGCTTGAAAACGGAGCAGGATATCGATGATCGCAAACAAAAGGAGAATCTAGGCACAATGTTTCCAGTTCCAAATTCATATAAATATAATGACATAAGAAGTGACACTTGTGTGAACTTCTAAAGTTCTCTAGAAATGTCTTGAGAGCTGTTCCGTTCAGTTAATGGGCGTGTTTGTCTGCAGTCAGCACAAAAGAACTGTAAACATATAAATATGAGGATAAGCGATCGGCTGGCAAAAGGCACTTCGCCACTTGACAAAGCCCAACACGCCTCGACTTAAATGTCAGCTTTAATTTTTTATTATTTTGATTACTTTTTTGTATACCCTGTAAGCACTGCAAATCGAGGGTATTATGGTTGGTAGCAGGCAGAAGGCGACTACTAGAAAGTCAGGCTATGCACAAATATTCAATTATTATTATCAGACTTAGAGACTTTAGAAGATAAAGACTTCAAATTGGGAATATAAGTTCTCGATATTTTGCCCAAGTCGATAGTTATCGATTTTGAGACTGGGTTTTTTTGTGTGCTTCTCGATGATTCTAAGAGATAATCACATTAAATTTTGCCTCTTACGTTTACTCCACGTAATATACCAGAAATATTTTATAAATTTTAGGAATTGCAGCATTGTGCTTTCGGATATACACATAATAAGGTTTTATAGGAATTTCCTGAAAATTACATAAAGATCAAACTTCGAGTGCTCGAGTTATTTGGTTATGAATTTTCTAATTTTCGAATTTTGTTGGCAACTCGCAGTAGGCTACAGGGTATTTACTAGTCGTCCAACTCTTGCCTAGACATTGTGTGTTCGAAATGGCTTTAAATGCGTTGTTTGGAGCGCTGCATAATTTATTTCAGTTGCGTTTACCCTGACTCGATTGAAGCTGAAGCTGCACCCAACCAATGCGCACAATCCCCATTGGGCTTGCAGTTCGTTGCACTGTGCCGAGGCACATCCGGACGCTGGCGGATTGGCACGCATGCCGCACCTCACTTGAATATCTTTCAAGTTCATGGCATCGAAATTGAAGCCGCTGTCGTTACAGTTGCCAGCAATTTGTCACTTGGTCACGTAGCTTTAGCTTTAGCTTTACATTTACCTTTCCGCCCGGGCGGCACTCGAGCCAAGACAGCTGGAACACACTCTACATTCCATGGACGACCCCAGGACAAAAACTAAAAACACCCGACCCCACGCTCAGTTTCAGCTCTAGCTGCAACTATAACTCAGTTACATGTTAATACCCTAACTCTGAGTATAAATGATATCCAAATAACTTATCTGACTTCCTATTATATATTAATGCTGCGAGAAAGAGTGTGTCGAGGTCTGAATTGCTTTCACATGCAATAAATTCACACATAAATATTACATATATGCAAATGTGTATTAGTTTAAGATAGAAAGACTTCTCTAAAAAATTAAGAAGCTTGGAGTGCGGGTTAGAATAACAGCAGGTGAAACAAAGAGGCATATAAGGGAGGGACAGAGATGTGCAGCGCGAAAAAAAGGAGCGCAAGAAAGTAAATAATACTTCTCAATTTACATATATATACATGCATGCACATACATATTGACATGCATACATATACACATATGTACATACATACACACAAAACAACATACATACGCGCATACATGCATAAATGTATAGATATGTACATATACATATAAATACATACACACATATACACGTACACATGCATATATAAGTAAGCACATACATAGTACATAGATATATATGTACATGCTTATGCTTATGTCGGTCAACAAAAAACTTTCGTACAACCGTTTTCCGCTAATTTTCCACTGTTGCGGGCGAAATTTCCCATATCGCTGAAACACGTATTCATTAAGTTCTTACGTAGAGCTTTGAAAATAAGTTTGAAGCAAATCGGACAAAACGTAAAAACAGGAATAATATTGCCAGATTTAGATGCTTGATTGATCTAGAGTCCAAACCATGAACAAAGAGCCAAACCTCGTGCAAATCTGGTGAGATTTGACCGAGTTATGAGGGTGGGAAATTTCGATGTACCTCTATATAGGATTGTTGAGGGTACCATTTTTACATGAATTTTGGCCAAAAATATTGTTGTCAGATTTAAATTCCAAATTGATCGATAGGCCAAACCATTAACAATGAGCCAAACCTCGTGAAAATCGGATAAGATTTGGCCGAGTTATGGGTGTGGGAAATTTCGACCCATGTCTACTATGCACATGCGAGTGGAATTTCCCGAAATCCCGCCTTAAAGTGCAACCTGTTACATAAGGTAACTACAGTGTTACCTAGCCCTTACGGTTTGGGCTGTGCGTTGATCACCATAAATACATACATATGTCCGTTCGTACATACATGTCTGCATGCTTGTACATACATGTCTGCATGTTTGTTTTGTATACATGCATGCATGCATGCATGCATGCGTACATGCACATGTCCGAATACCTACATGCAAGCACACATGCACACACCTATATATGCCTAATTCCAGTTGGAATTGGACTTTTTATTTTTGTACTGAATATATTTAACGCCTTTACTGCTGATAAGCAATTGAGTTATTGTTGCGATTAGTCCAATTAAAGGCTGTCGTTGCTGCAGTCAAAGCTGGAGCTGTTGTTGGGGCAGGTCTGGATGTCCAGCCTCTTGTAGAGGGTATTATAAAATTGTCAAGGATTGGGTAACCTAACGAGCTCAAGCTACGTAAAGTACTATATATATTCTTGATCAGCAGCAAAATCAGACTCAAGCAATTAAAGCTGTTGTCGGAAGACTAAAAAAGTTTTTTATTGCAAACTGAAAACATGTCCAAGTCAGCCGGATCGGACCACTATAATGATATAGCTGCCATAGTACGGATCGGTCGAAATTTAAGTTCTTGTGTGAAGAGCCCGTTTTTTTTTTCTAAGATATCTTAACCCAACTTGACATAAACGAGGCTTACCAAATCATCTCAAATCATCTCAATCTATAGGATTAATATATATAAAATTAATTCTTATTCTGTTTTTTTCAGGTAATCTTGACCTCTTGAACTTTAACAACTATGTGTTGCATTGTTTTAACAAATCTCAAATCGTATTCCTATATTCTGAGGTTCCTATAGAAGATAATGCCTTGCTTCAAAGTATTTCAAAGGGTATTTAGTCTTCGGCGTGTCGAAGTTAGGAGTTTTTACTTGTTTTTTTTTTTTGTGTGCTGCAATGCACTTTTATTTTTCTACTTTTTTTTTTGTTGCCTGGCGGTGAATCGCGATACAATTGTGATTTGGGGTTTGGGTCTGGGCCAAGCAAAAGTTTCAAGTTCGTTGCGGAGATTTTAGCGCCTAGGGAGAGCACACTGCCACACACACTGCCACACACACTGCCACACACACGCACACACTAGAGCTGAGACATTTATGGTGTGGGCGTCGCCTTCATTGTCAAATGAAAAATCGAACTGCGGCCCTTGAGCAGACGTGTGTGGTCCATGCTCATTATCATGAACATCATCATCATGTTGGGGAACCAAAACTAGCTGATGGCATCTCCTTCTCCGTCTGGATCGGAGTCGGAGCCTGGCTCTGGGTCTCGGTCCGCGTCCATTTCTATCACTTGGCGGGCATCAAAAGCCTTTTTGCAACTCCCATGCGTGGCATTTGAACATTTCTTGATTTGTTTATGCGGTTTGTTGGGGCTCTCTTCTCATTTTTTTTTTTGCGTTCGGTTTGTTTTCTTAGGTTTGCATTCACGTCTGGCCTGGGGCAATGCTCATTGCGCCCGCTTTGCGTCGGCCAATGTAAATACAAATGGAATGCCATTAAAATGTGTTTGCTTTCTCATATTTACCTTGGCGCGCATAAAGCCCGGGCATGTGTTATAACCTTTAACGCTGCATAAACAGCATAAATAAGCCGTAAAGAGTACGCAAGGAGGTTTTTTTTTACTAGAAGCTCCAACATATATTTTGGTGCATTTGCACCTGGCCGGGACACGGGCACAGTTTGGCTTATGGCTCGTAAAATACCTGGGCCGTTGCCCGGTTACAACATGATTTATCCATTTGGCGCTTCTTTGACGGATTTCACAACTTTCGCTCTCGAAAACGGCACTTGGTCTTCCGGCCGTGAGTGCGCCGTGTGGGCCAACAATGGGTTAAAGCCACACAAAAAGACAGAAAAATGAAACAACGGAAGTCGTTACGAAAAGCCAAACGAATCGAGACGAAACTAGTTGGAAACGGATTGTTAATTTGCTGCCATTTGCATTGTGCGGCAGGTGAGAAAAAGCCAAACCGCGTCAAGAATGCAGTCCACAGTTTTTGGCCATTTCATTCAGTTCAGTTTTTGTGGTCAAGTAAAGAGACAAAAAACAAAAAAAACACACAGTTTAGAAAGTCATGCCCAGCTTCACACCCCTGCAGCACCCAAAGCCCCCCTACCCCCCTCCCTTCGCCCGCCACACGCCTTCCGCCACGCCCCTTTTGGGCGCTGCACTGTTACCAATTTATGGGCGGCCCAGTTAGCCCACAAAAAACTGGTGCAAGGCATTCACTCCAGAACCGCCGATCGCCTTTCACATGCCAACACGAAACTTGGCCAAAATGCAAAGGCCCAACACTGCAGTTGACCCAAAAAAGAAAGAAAATAAGCAAATAAATAATACACTAAATAATCATCGATGGCTCTTATTATAACTCCAGATTAATCTTAGTCATAACTCGAAGCTGAAGTGCTGCAAGGTTTGCAGAAGTTCTTGGCAAGGTTTGAAAACTTGGGTCAGACAAACAATTTCTTGAATATTATTCTTTTAAGCATACATAGAGTATATTTTCTCAAATTCATTTAAAATTCAATTATAACAAAGTTTTATGCAAAAACAGCTGTGGAACAAACGGAATGAAACACTTAAAGTAAACATTTCTTTTTCTATATACATATGTTTTTTCAAAGAACTCAAATCCATTTAAATTTCGTTTACTTCAATTAAAACAAAGGATTTATTCATAAAACAGCTGCAGAAACAAACGGAATGAAACACTAAAAATAGACGTTCCTTTTTCTATATATGTTTTTTCTTTTTCTAAATATGTTTTCTCAAAGAGCTAAATTAAATTTAAAATTCTTTTACTTCAATTAAAAGAAAGAATTT
Organism: Drosophila borealis; assembly: GCA_035045885.1. Lineage (NCBI taxonomy): Eukaryota > Metazoa > Arthropoda > Insecta > Diptera > Drosophilidae > Drosophila > Drosophila borealis. The sequence goes on from JAWNOR010000094.1 coordinate 404,625, forward strand.
ATTAAACCTACAGTGGAACAAGCGGAATGAAACACTTAAAATAAACATAATTTTTTCCATGCATGCTTTTACAAAGAATTCATTTCCATTTAAATTTCTTCCATTTCTATTATTCCATAAAAAAATCTTCAAAAAACAGCTGTTGAAACAAGCGGAATGGAACACTCAATTTAATAAAAATCGTTTTTTATTGCACTTGCAAAAAAAGTCCCACTATAACAATCTCTGACCCCTTCAATTTACTTTTAATACAGCAATAAAATATTAAAAGGTCTAGAAGCCAAAGTTCTTTTCAGAAAGTTTCGAATAGTTCTAAAGATAATTGCCAGAAACCTTGGAGTTGAAGATTAAATAAAAAGAGGAAGACCACAAAACAAAGATACTCTTTTGCAGTCTGTGAACAGGGTACAAAAAAAATCATAAAATCATAAAATCATAAAATCATAAAATACGAACGTATTTAGAAGTGATTATAAAGTGAAACGAAATGAACATGAAACACACAAAAACATATAAATGTCGGAACGCATGGAAATGCAACCAGGAAAAGCACTACAAATTCAAACTCGCGAATGAGTCTGGAATCGAAACTCTCGACTATCGGATAGTAAATTTTCATTAGAGAATTGCGCATTTTTGGTTTTTATGTCTTTTGCAGCGTGTATTCACAATAATCAGCATAAAATTTGATGGCGCACTCCGAACGCGCAAGAGGCCAATAGAAAAGCAGAGCGAGGCTTAATCTTTGGCTTGATTCGGCTGCTCGACTTGGGGGCCATTAAAGAGTCGATCCTAAAAATACAAAAAAAAAAAAAAAACGCTAAAGACGTTAAGTAGCTGAACGCGCGTTAATCGCTTTTAATTGCTAAATTACGCGCTGCATGTTCAGGTCCCGGCATAGGTTCCCAACTAGCTTTTGTTTGGCGACATGGACGCGTCTTTGCCTGCAACTGGGGCTGGGGGCGGGGCCGAGGCGAGGGGGCGGGGGCAAGTGAAAGAGTCGGGCAATGCAGACTATGGTAGTCTGGATCGGCTTGGCGAACACTAATGCGTGTAATTAGCCGCAAAAAAGCGGCAAGACCACTTAACTGATTTATTAAAACGTTTTTCCATTAAATTTTTAACCCTGCTGGCTATTAAAAACACTCACACACACACACACACACACACACGCACACACAGAGCTCTTGCAAACATATTGGGGCAAAGCGGCCGCAACTTTGAAAAATGAGCAGCATTTAAAATTGTTCTGACCGACGAACGCACCGTGGTGCAAGGTCTGTGTTAAATGTTGTTAAATATGTAGCACAAAATATATTTTAATTTTTGTTTTAATTACGCTCTATATCATTTTTGAGAGGAGACATTGCAGAGAAAGGGAGACCTTTTTGATGCCATAAGGTATATATATATATATTCAGTCTTGTATATATAGAAATTTTCGTCTGTTTGAGAGCTGGAAACTATGCTCATATCTTTCTTTTTGAGGTACGCTTTTTATATATCGAATGCGGCCAGATTGGATTACTATATCATATAGCTGCCATAGGAACGATCGCTTAAATTAATACAATTCTTGATATCTTCAAGTTGTTGGCATTTGCGTGCTTTACATATGAGCAAAATCTTATCCTGATTAGAAGCCTATATTTAATAGCTCTATAGGAAGAATTCAAAATAAGTTTTTATTTGGAATAATTTAACCATTTATCAAGATTTCTTGACGAAGCTTCACTCTCCTCTAAAACATAACTGCAAAGCCGTATCAAATCGAACTACTATATCATATAACTGCCATAGGAGAGATCTAAAATTAGGTTCTTCTTCGTATCTTTAAGTTTTTGGCATTTACGTGTTTACATACAAATAAAATCGATTCCTTATTAAATTACTATATAATATAGCTCCATAGGAAGAAACGACAGAAAATTTATTTTTAAAATGAAAAGTTTTTAATTTTTTCAAGATATATTTAAAAAAAACTTCATCATTCTCCCACTATATCATATGGCACCTATAGAAAAAAATCGAACGTAAAGCTTTTGTATAAAAGCCAATTTATGTCTGCTAGGGTATTTACTCTTCGGTTTGCTCTACTTAGCTGGCCTTTCATAAGCATCAATTTGTTTGCCAAAAATTGAGCAGTATTTTTTGTAAGCAATTCGTGACACTGTGCAGAAATTTTCGCCGACTGGCCAACTGTCCCAGAGTGCCATGTCAAGCTCTGATGGCGCTTTCAAACATTCAAATGGGCGGTCAGTTGGCAAAACATTATGACAACAACAATAACAAACGACAACAACAACAACAACAAGCGCAGCAACAACAACAAACGACAAACAACAACAGCAATACAACACTTTCTAGCCATAAATGCTAGCTCACGTCGCCGTTGTTGTCGCTAATCTATTTGGGCAAGCAAAATGGCTAAAAAAAAAAAGCGGCTAACGGTAACGGCTACAAAATTAATAAACGCCAAGTGCGCCAAAAGCAGCCAAAAGGGCGATGAAAGTGCGATTTGAAAGATATACACAGATAAAATAAATATGTTGTTGTTGTTGTTGTTGTTTTTTTGCTTTTTGGCCGATTTCTTTATGATTGTTAGCCATTAAAATCAATGTTTGGTCAAAAGCGAAGAATTGGGCAAGCCAAAAGCGGTTCACAATTGCCGCTTGTTGTTGTTGCTGTTGTTGATGTTGTTGTTGTTGTTGTTGGTAAACAATATTAAATCTCAACACTCGTGCAGAGAAAGTTGGCTTTGCCGGCCAAAAGCCGCAGTCTGCTTACCCTAGAGCTCTCCCTACCCCCCACCCCCCGCCCACCCGTCCACTTTTTCAGTTACCTTTTCCCTTTTTATTTTTATTTTATATATTTGTTGTTTTTCGCAAATTCACTTCATGCTAAAAAACAAGAAAGAACGACTGTCTTCGACACGCCGAAGTTTAAATACTCTTGCTTAGAAATTCTTTTAGACGAATGATGTGTTTCCGTCCGATTGTTCATATATGGGCTATATAACAGATATGACAGATATGTGCGGAAAATAATGAAGGAGAACAACCTTCCATCAAAGCCCTCATTTTGCATCCGATTCTACCTGTAGCTATATGATATAGTAGTTCGATAATGATATGATTTTGCAAAATTGATCTTGAAAACAAAAAAGTTTTTTTTTGAGCAAGAGCTGATCATTTATATGAAAGCTATATAGACTTTCAATCCGACATATTTATTGTTTGCAACAAAAAACAAACAGATAATCTATGCAAAGTTTCGGGAGCATAGCTTTAATCGCTTTATCAACTCGTCTCTTGTGATCAAGTCGAGAATATGTACATATACTTTATCTATGCTAATCGACGACATTTTTGGTGACAAAGCTAGTATACCCTCAAGTAGGGCATAAAAAAGCAATAGCAACTTTTGGGGCAGCAACGGATTTAGTTTCCATTTGGCCGGGATTCTACTTACAACTGTGGCAACTAGCCAAAATGAAGCCGTTGACAGCTGCCGCAGCCGTTGTGCGGCGGCCACAGATACAGATAAACGTACTCAAAGATACACAATACACAATACATACACATATGTATATGATGTAGTCTGGTTTTTTTTTCACCTTTTTGGGGAAAGGGCGCCTCACGCTAGCCACATTAATTTCAATCAGCATGCGCGCTTGCAACAAAAAATGTAAGCCGCGTCTGGGCCAAAAACATCAAAGACTTCAAGACCCTTGACTAGGCCAAGCCAATGCCCCAAAAACTGACCACAATAAAAAGAGAGAGATCCCATTTGCCACGGACATGAACAATATGCAGAATCAACAGGCGAGACCCAAAAATTAAAGCTAAACCAACACGAGTTGGGCTTAACTAAAATTGATCGATAATAAATTATCATCACATGGGGCAAACTTGTGGGATGTAATAAGAAGAAGAAGCAATCGGTAAATTAGTTAAGATTAAAGTTGAAATAATATTTAAAAAAAAACATTGAGTTATTGACTGCAAAATTAAGCTGCAAATTCAAGGGGAAATCTTTCGTAGTTCAGTTCAAACTGCGATCTAGTTCCTGTCTTTTGGTTCGGTTCGTGCAACTAATTCCAAGAACGCAGATTTGGTTCAAAACGTGATTTTGTCACATATTAGCAATTTTTTAATTAAACAATTTAATTTAATTCGCATTTCTTAAATATTAACAAATATTATTTCAATTAAAATATTCTTTTAACTATTTTGTTGTCGGGTTTGAATAGTTTTTTGGCTCGACTTAAACTATATATATTCTATATATAGCCATTTCTGGCTAAAACTCTCAGTTTTACAGCTATCTTAGCATAGGTACGCCTGATCCCGGATCGAATTACTTTGTCATATATCTGCCATGGGGCAACTATTTGTTGGAAATACTTGACTTTTGTAAAGTTTTATTATTCTTCCACTTGAGCCGCACAACAATTACAATCTCCAGAGATTTCCGATAAGACAGATCTTTCGAGTGTTTCACTTAGCTGCACTAGTCTAACGGTAATTGCCGGCAAACGGTTTCGAGTACTCGCGCCACACGGTCTAAATGGCAACCGGCAACCCAAAACCCCAAGTAAAGTGTTGCGCAGCAAGGTGGTAGAGGGGGGAGGGTGAGGTGGGAGGGGGAGCTGCACGTAAACCTGTTCGCAGTCGAAGCGTCGGCATATTTATGGCCAGTCGCTGTCTGTGGCATGGCAAGCAGCGTGTGTGGCATAGTGTGGGAGGTGTGTGTGTGTGTGTGTGTGTTGGATGAAGTGGTGAGTGGGGAGGGGGAGTGTGGGGGGGGGGGCTTGTTCTAGTGGCAAGACCGTTATAACTTTTGTTTTTCAACAGCGAGTAACTTAGCATTGAGTACAAGTGTTTATGGGGCTACCAAATGCAAATGTGCGCGTGTGTGTGTGTGTGTGTGTGTGTACGTTAGTATGTATTTATGTATGCATGTTTGCATATATACAAGCAAACATGCACAAATATATATACACACATGCATACATACATAAGTATGTACATATGCACAAAGCTAAAAGCCTTTTAAATAGCGTATCGCTTTTTCATCACCATGGCGAGATAAGGCTGTTAAATAGTGCAAACGTAAAACAACTTTTCCCCATGGCAGTTAAGAAAGCGATAGATAGGCGATAGCTCTAAATGTCTGCAGTGAATATACATATATACGAACGGATGTATGTACAGTGATCCTTTGATTGCAAAGGGTATACGAGGGATGGAAGGAATAATAAAATAATACAAAATAAAATAATAAAAGATAGTAAAATCTGAAATAACTATATTTATCGAACTTTCTCAAACTTCATCCCATTTGAGTTTAACGATATCTTTTCCATTTAAAAAGTTGGTCGATATTTTAATTGCTAACTCTAACGGTATATTGACAAGTGGCAACATTTTGCACTTGACGCCTGGTAGAAAAAAAAAAACAGAAAGAGAACCCAAATAAAAACCTCGAATAGCCAAGAATAAACCAGAGGCCATATCGAATGGCAGGCGCTGCACAGTTATGCAAACTCATGCTGCATGCCGCAAGACCTGTGCCCCGTCGGGCAGCCATTTAGACAGACAGACAGACAGACAGTCAGTTAGCTTGGCCAATTGCAATTGGCGTTAGCAAGTGGCGAGCGTTTCCCACGCTCCTTGACTGCGACTGAGTTTGCAGCTGCGCTCGGCCAGAATGTTGCCCAGTTGAAAGCCGTTACAAGTACATATTCTAATCCGACCGAGATGCCGATTAATTAATAAATATTGCAAGCCGTTTAGTTTACGAATATATGTCTCAGTTTTTCAGCTGAGCTGGAGTGGAGTAAATCAACATTATATTATTGAGTCTTCTTTTCTTTTATATCTAAAACAAATCAATGTTCAAATGAACGATGAATCATATTTAGTTTCGAGATTAGCTCAATCGAAATAGGTCTGCACGATGCGTTGCAACCCTGTATTCGATAACGATTGCAAACCAGGATGATATATGAAAACGTGGCCACCCCGTAAAATCGAGCTTCAGTTTCCTTTAGCAATTGACAGATCATTCGATCTTGAAAGTGTGAAGCAAGTGGTTCAAAATGGCATCATTGAATACGATTTTAGAAGATTATTCGTTTGATTTAACTTATCGAAAGTATCCGAAAATAATGATACCGATATATTTTATAGCGGATAGAATTAGAAAATTGCGATACCTGGAAGTTATAGGTAAGCATTCAAGGTGTACAACTATATTTTAGATACATAAGATTATTATAAAGCTATTCATTTTCCAGGCAGGCCAGATGAGACTATAATACGAAAAAGTGACAACGAATTTGACATATATATGAAAGTAAACATTCCTATTAACGTGAAACCTTTGAGAGTCGATCGGTTTCCAGGATTTGTGATGCTTTTTGCAGGCGTTCAGCATAAAGCCGTGGTCGGCGGTTATGTAAACCGAAAAGCCTTGGAAGACTGGCTCAAACATGAAAATGGAGGCTCTTTAAAAATACACGAAATTATAAATGAGGCAGAAACTACTTTTAATATTAGGCCAGTTTTCGAATTTAACTACATGGATTGGATTTGGCCGAAGCCTTCGGGATTGCCAGATATTATCTATAAAACGCAGCCGTGGTATGCTTTATGGCAGGCGGCCGCACCTTTCGATTCCCGAAAATTTCTAATATGGATGCCGCACTGGCAAAATATGCTAATGCGTATAAACAATTGCCGAAATGTATTGGATATAATGAAGGGATTGTGTTACGTCAACCAGATGTCAGAGCTATCAGACGAAATCCTACGGACGGTCATATTAAAGCAATTACCGCTGAAATCTTCATGCACTTTGGATGATTTTGTGATAAATATGTGGAGGAAATTATGCCAATATTTGAAGGAAGCCAACCTGCCCCATTTTGTGTTCCAAAATTTAAATCAATTTCGGCATCTGAAGGAAGAAACTATTGAGACTTATCTACATGAAGCCGTTAATATTTTGGCAACGCTCGAAAAATGTAAGAGTGGTTCCTGTCAAGCTCTCGAAAATTTATTAAATATACAAAAGTAAAATAAATATATTCAATAAAAAAAAGAATGTTGGCTTGCGAATGAGAATTAAACGCACACTTGGAATGTAATAAATGTTCATTACAATTTGCTTTCAATATAAATAAAAATGCCTATTATTAAAATACTTTGCATAACACACAACATACTATGTATATACATCAGAATTGTGTTTTATAGCCTTGCGGATAGGATTTGAATTGTCTCGAAATGTGCAACGCATTTAAAGCTACATATGTATGTACATCAATGGAGCGTTACTTGGATCGGATTTGTCTGTCGAAATCGGCGGGATTGATATACTATATCATCATACTATATTATGCATACATATTCATAATTTTATATGCAGGTATTCGCTGTTCAAAAATTAGGTCGAAAGTTGAAATCTATTTATTCCCTGAAATCGCATCTCTATAATTAAAACTGTTTGTCCTAAATGTGATGAAGGTGCACGTTAAGACAGGGTTTCGGCGAAGTTTTAAGTTTTTTCCGCTAGTATAAACATACATATATGTACATACATACTACATACAGACTTACATACAGTCTGCGGGTATTTACATATGTGCACACATACGTATATATGTATGTACGTACATATGTATTCATACAGCACTAGAATTATGATTGATAAATCAAAGAATGGCAAAAAAGAGCGCACATGCGTATACACATGTATTTGTACGCATGTCGGAATCTTTCGCAAATACTCTGTACAGCTTTGGCGGCTTTATCAAGCGACTCTGGTTTTTATTTCCGGGAAACCCCAGTAATAAACACAGGCAATTCATGCAAGATGTATGTATGCACATACATATGTACAAATGTATTTGAATACATGTGTTGCGAAAACATGTATGTATGTATGTGCATAGAATGTATGTTTGCATTTATATGTGCATACATGCATACAATATGTTTCTTAAATGGCGCTCAGAGAGAATTCACAGATCTGTATACATACATATGTATATATGCACATGCATTCACACACATACATATGTTACATACGTATGCTCAAATTTGCAGAGTAAGTTCAATTACATGCATAAACGTATACACCAATATGCATACATATGCATTTGCATACATACATATGAAGCGCGATGTGGTGCAACCCTGTGTTCGATAACGATTGCAAACCAATATCAACACCACGATGATATATGAAAACGTGGCCACCCCACAAAATCGAGCTTCAGTTTTCTTTAGCCATTGGCAGATCATTCGCTCTTGAAAGTGTGATGCAAGAGGTTGTGCCTTTCGTAGCAAGAGAACCATTAAAATTCAAAATGGTATCATTAAATAAGTTTTTACAAGATTTATCGATTGAAGTTAACTATGCCAATTATACGAAAAAATACCAACCGGTATCTCAAATACTGAATGATATTAAAAAATTACGATACCTGGAAGTTATAGGTAAGCATGTACTTGTATCTTAGATAAGTGTATGAGAATTTATTTGTATTGGTTGTTATAAAAAATACATATTTCAGGCAGTCCGGAGGAGAGTGTGAAACAAATAAGTGACAACGAATATGACATATATATGAAATTAAACGTTCCTTTTAATGTGAAGCCTATGAAAGATGATCAGTTTCCAGGATTTGTGATGCTTTTTGCAGGCGATGGAGTTCAGCATAAAGCCGTAGTGGACGGTTATGTTAACCGCAAAGCCTTGAAAGACTGGCTCAAAGTTGAAAATGGAGGCTCTTTGGAAATCGGAGATGAAACTACTTTTAATATTAAGCCAGTTTTTGAATTCAACTACACCGATTGGGTTTTGCCGGAGCCTGGATTACCAGATATTATCTATAAAACGCAGCCGTGGTATGCTTTACCGCAGGCGGTTGTACCTTTCGATTCGCGAACTTTTTTGGTATGGATGCCGCACTGGGAAAATATGCTAATGCGTATAAACAATTGCCGAAATGTATTGGATATAATGAAGGGATTGTGTTACGTCAACCAGATGTCAGAGCTATCAGACGAAATCCTAAAGACGGTCATGTTAAAGCAATTACCGCTGAAATCTTCATGCACTTTGGATGATTTTGTGATAAATATGTGGAAGAAATTATGCCAATATTTGAAGGAAGCCAACTTGCCCAATTTCGTGCTCAACAATTTAAACCAATTTCGACATCTGGAGGAAGAAACTATTGAGGCTTATCTACATAAAGCACTTAATATTTTGGCAACGCTCGAAAAATGTAAAAGTGGTTCCTGTCAAGCTCTCGAAACAGTATCTAATGAGTTAAGAGGAATAATGTTTACTGAATGAGATTTAAAAGCACATGTTCTTGGAAATGTTCATTACAATTTCTTTCTTTTTAAATTAAATAAAAATGCCTATTATTGGAATACTTTGCATAACATACATACACATGTCTATCAGAATGATGTTTTAATACCCTTGTAGATAGTATTTGAGTTGTAATGAAATATGCAACGCATTGATTGAAACATCTTCGCGACTTTAGTTTTAAAGCTATGTATGTATGTCCATACATTATTGGAGAGTTACGTATGCTTTACAGCATACATGTGTATATACACATTTATATATGCATGTATGTATGTATTTTCGATATGCGCTATGTTCCTGAAAGTTGATCAAATGTTCGTTAACTTTGGACTGCAGCATCATATGTATGTTTATGCACACTCGAGCTATTCTCTGAAAACTAATACATATATATGTATGTACATATCCATTTACTGCAGTGGTATGTATGTATGTGTGTATGTAAGTCTGCGGGTTTTGATCTTTCGCACATACTTTATTGTGCACACATACATACGTATATATGAAAGTATTCAGACAGCTATAGGAATTCACTCTAATTCGCAGAAGTTGCGAGTTCTATGAAAAGTCAAAGAATGGATGAAATGAGTGTACATGCATATACACATGTACATATACATATGTACGTATGCATGTATGTGGGAATTTTTCACAAATAATCTGTTCAGCTTTGGCGACTTTATCAAGCGACTCTGGTTTTATTTCCGGGAAACCCCAGTAATAAACAGAGGCAATACATACATACATATGCACATACATATGTATGTATTTGAATACATGTTTTGCGCAAACATGTACATATGTATGTGCAAGAAACGTATTTTTGCATATATGTATATGTGCATGCATATCTAACATACATTATGTTTCTTAAATGGCGATCAGAATGAGATATGTACATATGTATATACATATGTGTACATACATGTACGCATACATATGTACATATTTACGTATGATATATTTATGATCAAATTTGCAGAGTTGGTCCAAGTAAACGTACACACTAACATACATTGTACATATGTATGTTTATCCACACATACATATGTACACATGTATGTTTATCCACACATACACTTGAACATACATATGTACATGCATATGTCGCTGCCCTACTATTTCCAGAGCTTATTCATATCAATATTCTGCACACACATGCATTGTACATGTACAGAGTATTTTCTAGTGAAGCATTTTTTATGTTTACACTTCGCTGTTTTTATTTTCATTTTTTTCTTCGCCGTTTTCAAGGCCTTTCGGCGGCTAAGAGTCGGCGATTTATTGAAGAGTAATCTTTTGTTGTTGTTGTTATTGTATAATATAATTCTCTTTTTGCTCAGCATGTACACAACCACAATCACATACACGCACAGTCACATACGGAAATATATGTATGTATGTACTTTGAATATATGTACATACATATGTACGTACATCATCATCTCACGCATCATGTCGACAATTCTTCAGCTATGGCTCTGTGGGCGTAGATTTAGAGTTGACCTAATGTCAATTGTGGTTCAAAGAGTTGTCAGGTTTAGCTAGGCATTCAATCTGTTTCATCAGCCTCAATTACATTACAATTTAAACAGTGAACGAGGGCCAAGGGCGTGGATTGCTGTCGGAGGATGTACATATGTACATATGTATGAATGGACAGAATTGCACGCACATATGTATTTCAAGTTTTATTAAACGCTTACATTCTTGAACCGTATCCAGAGCCAAATCGATGTTCTACCTTTCATATACACTTGTGTACATATGTACATATACAAACATACCTATGTAAGATATGTAAAGACGGACTGCTACATATGTATGTACATATGTATGTACATATATCATATAGATTCTAAACAAATCGGTCATTGCAAGGGTATTTATGTAGTCTTTATTTAGGTGGCGGCTTACTTCCGGAATTTGTTAAGACAACTTCCAAAAGCATCTTAGAAAACAAAATATATGCATATACATACATATGTATGTACATATGTATATAGTATGTATCATTTATCAGAGTTCAACACATACAATTGGCCTCTGAAGCAGGCATGAATTCGATTGTGTATATATTGTATAAATATATACATATTGTATATAATCGTATAATCACATCAATATGCAATACTCGTATCATATACATGGCATTTGCTTTGAGGACATTTGGATGTAACTTTTTATGCAATTGGCATGCAATGATGCGAGATACTAATTACGTGATGAAATCATATTGTGTGTATCTTTCTAAGCATTTCAATTGCATGCAAATTATGGCTAAGACTCTTTGATCAGACCTCAAATGTCAAAGGAAATGAAAAAAAAAATTCATCGATATGCACTCAGAAGTAACCATAGAATACTCATGTATTTTTTTTTGAACATTAATAATTATTATATTTTCATCAAGAAATATCATCAGATTATTTAAAAGTTAGCCTGTTTTTGTACAAGTTTTTAATGGAGATTATTATGCTAATCATTTGTTTTTAATCGAGTTCGATGTTGTATCGAGTATCGATTTTGGAATTGTGAAGTATCGATGTTGAAATTGTCAAGTCAACATCGATACTACGAGCTGGGATGCTGAGCTTATTTTTTATTGTTGTAAGAAGTAGACCTTTATACATGGAAATGTATTGTCATGAAGTAAAGAAAAATAATAAAAGAGAAAAGACTTTACAATTTATCGTGATCTAGTTCAATAGAAGAACTCTCATTGTTCGATATATTGAAAACAACAGCATTGAAATAATGATAATAATAATAGCTACATAACAATAAAAGCCGATATTCTACTCTATTGAATATCTGTCATTTTAGACTATTTTTTTTAGTTATTTATCTTTAACCAACATTTTTTTATTTACTTTTTGTCGATTACACTAACCATAATAGTTATTGTTAATTTTTCGATTATTCGATTATATTCTTTGGCTTTTCCTCGCTTTTCTGCGGCTTGACTCTCGACAGAAATGAAGAGTTCTCTCAGTGTGCGTTGATTACCCATAAAAATATATATTTATATATATATTTTTCTTTACCTTATAAATACCTGATTGACTGGATGCGGTGATTAGCGTTAATTGATTTCCTTTTTTTATTTTTATTTATTTTTAATTGAATTTCATTTGGATGTTAGCGCATTTGCGTACACTTTGGCGTTTGATGTTCGTGTTAAACTTATGATAATGCGCATACGCAGTGCTGTACAGTTGCAAAAGTATCTGTTGCAAACCCGTCTTAAATAGCCACAGCAACAACAACAACAATAACAACAATAAAGACAAGTACATGGCGTACTATTACGCAACTTTCGCTGTCAATTGGCACTGTTGTTGTTTCTGTTGCGTCTGCAGCTTGTGAAGTTCGAAATGAAGTCGACTTGTCGCAAATGATGGACATAAGCTGTTGCTCGATACCCGACTGCAGAATACACTATCAAAGATTTGCAGCCTTTTGATCGACGTCCACAATTACTATTTCGACTTGACCCCAAAATAATAAAAGCTAAAAATTATGATGAACACTATCAAAACATTGTCATCAGCAAAATAAAATACTTGGCCGTTGGCGTTGCTTTTATATGTATTTCTGGTTGTTGCTGTTGTTATACCCTGTAAATATTGCAAATGAATGCCAAACAGGGTATAATGATTATACGTACACCAATTTACATGCGTATAAATCATATATAAGCATAGTCTTGATCAGGACTTGGTATCTTGCCTTTTTTCATCAACTCGATCTTTGCTTTTTTCTTAGCATTAAGCTGAGGTAGGAACGTAGACGTAGTGGCAGTTCGTCTCTTGCTACAGGGTATCGCCAAGTCGGGCACTCTGGGCACGGGGCAGGGGGCATGGGGCATGGCGTGCGCCAAGCATCGCTGACTATCATAAACATTGCCAGCGGCTCCGGTTGTGGCTCTGGCTGAGACTCTACTCCAAAATCGAAAAGCCAGTTCTGTTATGCACACTGGCCCCGCCGTGGGGAAGTGAAAAGCTAGCTGAGCAACACTGGGCCAACTGTCTGAGTGCTGCGACAACTACAACAATAGCGACAACAACAACAACAACAACAACAAAAACAACCTCTTGATGTATGCAGATTCGTGATGCGTCTATTGTTTTGTAGATGAGACATTAGATTATGATAATATCTTAAGTAAGAGCTCGTATTTTTGGATAAATTTAAGAGTCGTTTCGCTTTTGTTTTACTATAAATAGATTAATTAAATAACGGCTGCATTCCATGCTTTTTAACTGCCCATAACTCCGACGAAATTAAGACTAAGATATTATTCTATTGATTAAATTAGGGTAGAAAATTTCATTTGAATTCCTTTCACTTTCCAGTCCAACATCAAGTATTCCAAATCTGAAAGCTATTTCGATACCATTTTGGGCGACAAAAGATATGCAGTTATTATTTCCATTTCCATTTTAATTGAGAAAACTGAAAAGCTACCAATAGACATTGGCTACGATTTCATATATGTCAACTTGTGCTTAGCCAATTAATTTCCTCTTATGCATTTATTTGGCAATGGTATTTGGGCAGCTGGGTTTTTTTGTTGGATAGCCGGGAAAACCGTGCGATAATTATCGATAAGCAAATGGCACGGAGCAGCTATCTAAATGGCCAAAGCGACCTGTTGGCCAAATGCGTTGACCAACACTTAACATTTCCTGAACATTTCCTGCACTTAATCGAACTTTGGCTGTGTTGTATTGTATTGCACGGCAGCTGTGCTTGGACTTCCGCTGCGCTGACAAATCGCCGCCAAATGACATAAGCACTGGGCCAACACAGTAAAAAAAAACCGAATCATGCTCATAAAAGGCAACAACTTGTGCTTTAGCGACCGCTTCCAGTTTGGCTTTTCACGGTCAATCGCCGCGCGTTAACCAAATGCGAGAATTCGGTTTCAGTTTCAGTTTTTGTCGCTCTGTTTTTTTTTTTTTTTACTTTTGTTAGCAGCACCCACGCCACGTAAATTTTTGCAGCTCACAGTTCAAGAGCTGCGAAATTGAGTAGCAGCAAAATGACCTTATACTGTGGAGTGTGTATCTTATAGATTGTTTATCTCATAGATAAATAGGTAAGATCACGAACTTTAATTTTTGAGTGCGAATTTTATAAAATATTTAAAATAAAATATTTAATAAAATATTTATATCATATAGAGCGAACCTTTCAGAACGTGTATCTGACAGACTGTGTATCTTTGAGAACGTGTATCTTGTAGATCGCTATTCTCTAAACATGTATCTTGTAGATAATATACATTCACACTTGCATCTAAGTTGAACGCTTTAATCTATCATATCATATCTATCGCATATTTTGTAGATGCGAGTATTTTAAAGTTCGTGTTTCTTATAGGAAGTGTATCATATAGAAAGTCTATCTAATAGAGTGTGTAGCTTGTCGATCGCTATTCTATGAAGATAGCATACCTCTGTTATATAAAGAACACCTCATTGACATTTGCGTCTAAGCTAAAGCCTAAGCCATGACTTAATCTAATTAACTGTGCATTTCATACAGTTTGTTTCTTATAGATGGATATTTAAAAAAAAATCTCATAGATAAAACCCCTGCTTGATAATTTAACTTGATCACCACGTCAATATCCAAATAATGTATTTTAAAAATCGTGTATCTTATAGAACGTGCATCTTTTAGAGTGTGTATCTAATAGAGTGTGTATCTTGTCATCTAAGTCAAAAACTTAGCCATAACTTTATCTAATAGATTGCGCCATTCATACTGTTTGTACCTCATAGATGGTTATTTTTTATAAAATGTGTATCTTATAGCTGTAGAACGAGTATGCGTGGAAGCATGTATCTCATGGATCGTCTATATTATAGGACGTTTAATTCACTCGATGTGTACTTTATAGCACTTGTATCTAACTCATTTAATTTGTATCTCTCATGTTTTGTTACTTGCAGACAGTGTCTCGTAAGGTGTCTGTATGTTATAGTTATATAGTAAGCCCCTTTGACACTTGCAGCTAATGCTCATGACCTTAGCTTTAACAGTTTGTATCTCATAGAGCGCGTATCTTATGGATATACATATATATATAGATATAGTACAGCCCATTGACACTTGCATTAATTTAAAGTTTAAGCTAAATACAATTAATGGCAACAAATGCGCAAAACGCTTAAACGTGTGCGAAATATTTGTCTGGGTTTGTGTGTATGTGAGTGTGTGCTTGTCGTGTGTGTGTGTGTGTGTGTAAATGTATACCAATGCACGATTGTGGGCTACAAAAACTGGCTTACCTTCTCTGCTCATTGTTGTACAGTCAACTGTTGTCGTCGTCGTTGTTGTTGTTGTTGTTGCTGCTGCTGCTATTGTTTCGCTTATTTATTGTTAACGCTTTGCCAACGACAACGACAGGTTGTTAGTATTTCGATATTGTTGCTGTTGTTGTTGTTATTGCTGTTGCACACATTTCATTGCACTGTCACATCACTGCGGGGAAAATGCAAATATATATATAGATACACACATACGTACAGATTGAGATACAAGCGGGTATGCTCGAGCTATATATATATATATATATATATTTTTTTTGTCGCCCGTGGGAAAGTTATAATTTAATCGTACAATCCTGGACAAACCATCTTTCAATCAGTCGAATGTTTTTAAATTTTCATTTTCCACTTATTTTCCACGCTTGCGAGTGAAATACGAAGCCTAACTATGCAGCTTTCAAGCTTTGGGTTATGCGTTAATTATCAATCAGACAGAACAGTCAATCAATCAGTCAGTCAGTCAGTCAGTCAGCCAGCACAGACAGCTTGATGTATATACGTTTATGTAGCTCTATATATGTATATAGATAAATATGCATTAAAAATGTATCAATGACGTCTTTATTTAAGCAAATGCGTTGGTGTTGCCACAGTCTGTCTGGGCGTGTGTGTGTGTGTGTGTGTGTGTAATCGTTGGCTTACTGGTTCTGGCCAAAACGATTGCCAACACACTCACACACACACACACACACACGCACGCTCAGCAAACACACACACATGTGTGTGATATAATCGCTTGGCATGAATGAAAGGCGTTGCAGATTTTCACACAACATTTACAGGCAGCCAGCGGGGCAGGGCAGGGCGTTGCGGGGGCATGGCGGGGGCTGTCAGCCAACAATGGGCAAAGAGAGCCAAACTCTTTTTTTTCTTTAATTTTTTTTTTCAGCCAAATCGGCCATAATCTTGGCTAAGGCTAATAATAGCAGCAGGTTTTTGGCTTGGCTCAAGCTGAGTTATGCGCCTACACACACACACACACACACACACACGCCCACAAAGGGCAGCGCTTGTTAGAAGCATTTGCTGTACAGTGTACGCTATTTAACACATTTTTTGTTTTTTCTCGCTCGACGCTCGCTCAAGCGCTCAAATCGCCAAATTCGTATGACACTCACGTAATACGCTAAAAATAGTTGAATATATATGTATATATGTGTTTTTTTCGAGTTTGTTTTTTTGTAATTTTAATTTCTTGTTATTGTATTGGTGTGTATTTGTATTCGTCGTGTGTTTGAAGCGCGGCTGCGAGGCGCACGCGTCGCGATTTCAGCTCGAACTGATCCAGCGCTGAGCGAAGCGCACCTGCGTTTGGTCTAAACTGGTCGAAATTGGTCTAAAAATGTAGCCAAAACCTGTTTTAGAGCAGCGATCAGTTCACCTGAGAGAGGCACCTGAGAGAGCACGTAAGAGAGAGCGAGAGAGAGGGAGAGCGAGAGATTGAGTGCGCGTCGCTGGGTCTGCACTTTGCACTTTGCTGCCACATTTTGTTGCCAAACTGCATTTAATAACCGTTAACCGAAAGTTCTGCAACACGTGCACTCGGTTGGGATGGATGGGGGGCGATGGGGGGGGGGGGGTGCTGTTACTCGTAACGGGGCAGTGCTCACCTTTCACGCCCGGGCACAAGCCGGAACACGGGCCACTTCATTAGACGCTCTGGTTGTCAGCGCGCAACACTCGACCAGCTGCCGCACGTGACTTGCAATGCGACGCAGCGCAACGGAGGGGGAGGAGGGGGGAAGGGTGGGCGCTTGTGGCAAAAGGGTGTTGCTAGCTGCAGCTGGGTGGAAAAGCGTTGTCAGGCTTAACGTCTAATTTGCATCGCGGCGGCGGCTGCCTGGCCAAAGTCATTACGAAAAATGCCAGCGGATGGCAACGACAATGAGCACAGCCCCCCCCCCCCTTCCTCCCCCCTCTCTTTCTCACTGTGTGTGTTTGTTGGTGTGTGTAAATATTGACCACACTTGCAGCAGTTTAATGCAGCATCAGTGACTACCCCACAAGCTAGCTGCAGGCATGTAAATAAAAATTCCCATTCAAATTTATGCGAACAGCTCGCGGGCAAAACCGCAACAAAAAAAAGAAGAAGAGGAAAAACCTGAGGAAAAACAGTAAACGGAGGGGCGGACGGAGGGACGGATGGACAAATGGTGGTTAAAATAATATGGCGTAGTTTATAGTTCCGGCTACACTGGGCAAAATAAAGCAGAAAAAGAAGCAGAAATAGAGCTTGAATATAGAAAAAATACTTATTGATTCTTGCCACAATGGACCCGAGAGTGTAGATAGTTAAAAGAAAATAGTTATTTTGACTAGATTAAATATTTTAAATGGTCTAACTGTTAACTTCATCCCGAATATCAATTGGGCTCTCTTCTGGGCTTATTAGTGTATAGAATCCGAGCCTTCAGCTTATTCATATGGACAGACAGACTGACAAAACGCATATACTCCTTTTCAAATTGTAAACGGATCAGAGCCAGAAAGCTGAAATGCTTACCTTATTAGATGGAGGTGCATGGAAGGACGGGATTTTGGGGTAATTCCACCTTCCGTTGTGGAAAAATCGCGAGAAACGAGCATGTGAAACTTTTTAGCTTATCATTCGAAAGGCCTTAAACTCATTTTCAAAGATCTTTGTGAAAAATAAAGTGAATACTTTTTGTCGCAAAATTAGAAGAAAAATGTTTGAATAAAAAACAAGGTAATTTTTCGCTTCAAGATTCTAACGACAAGACTAACATGGGCGGAAATCGTTGATAACAACTTTTGGTTCTCCATGCGACGGTTCCAAGATCTATATATAATATAACCTAAGACGTGAAGTTCTAAATAGAGGTGGGTCCTATACCTATAGGTGGAAAATGGGTGAAAAAGCTATAACTAAAATGTGAAGCACAATATTTGTCACGGGCAAGGCCGGGCAATATCCGCTGGTATGACAATTCGTTCTAAAAAAGGAAATATATCTTTTTACAAAAAAAAAACCCAAAATTCCATAAATAAATTCACAGTTTAAATCAATTTAAAAAGTCTTATTGGAGACCGAAATGTGGACAACAGGAATATAAATTGTCAGCTCCTTTTACCTATGTAAACCTTTAAGCTAGTGCAAGCGAGCTTATACATATGCTCATTTTCTCTCAGTGTAGCCAATTTATCTTTTGGACTATTCGCCTCCTTCTCTAGTTCTCTTTTACTCCGATTTAATGCAGCGAAAAAATATGCATAACTATAACTTAAATTGCAGCTTTTATTTGTGGCTTAGGCAAAAGTTGTCGCGTCTGCAAGGTTGCCACAACGTCAATGCCACAATTTGCCGTGGGCTGTACTGTGTGTGTGTGTGTGTGCGTGTGTGTGTGTGTGCGTGGGCAATTGCCATTGTCACAGCGACAGCTGCGTGTGCAGTGGCATAGCTGGGGACGAGTCCGCGTCCGAACGCCGTAACGGCGCGTAAGGTACATGTGTGGCATGCCTCAAGTGGCAGGCACTTGTACATATTTTGCCAGGTCAGAACTTTGTGAGCTTTTCTCTGTTTATCTGTTGTGTTTTTTTTTTTGGTTTTTACTCTCTTTTTCGCTTAAAGAAAGTCGTAAAAACTTTGTCATAAAAGTTGCATAAAACTATAGAGTTTTTTCTCTCTCGAACAATGTGTTGCACACACTGCGGCATGTATGTATATATATATATATGTATATGGGTACTTGCAACTTTAAGACTGGGCTGCGCATTAACTTTTTAGCTTTGACGATGCGTCAAATGGCAAATCATTTGCACGTCATGTGTAGGCGGCAATCAGAGAGTGAGAGAGAAATGGAGAGAGGAGGGGGGGGGGGGGGGCTGAGCGAATCAACTGCGACGTGAACTTGCCGCTTGGCATGTGTCTCGGCCTGGATTTAATTTAGATAAAAGCTTTGCGACCACCCTCAGACCACAGATAATGCACTGGAAATCAATTCCATAAACAGTTGCCACAACCTTTGCCAGCGACGACAATTTATTTTCATGCAACCACCTCCCCCACCCAACCCCACACACACAACCCCATACACACACACTCCCTTTAGCCGCATTAAACCCATTTATATTGAGGCAATTGGTTTAAAATTTTACGCAGTTTTAAGCTAATTTCTTTGCAGCAAAGTCTGATTTTTATACACTTATAATCAAGGCTGCAAACGGCCAGAAAAAAGTGAAAAGTAATAAAAACAATAATTCTAACAAAATTAATAATAAAAATAACAACAATATTAATAATAAAAATAATAATAATAATAATAATAAAAATAATAATAATAATAATAATGCAAATAATAATAATAATAATAACAATAATAAAAATAATAATAATGCAAATAATAATAATAATGATAATAATAATAATGATAATAATAATAATAATAATAATAATAATAATAATAATAATAATAATAAAAATAATACTATTAATAATAATAATTATAATAATAATAATAATAATAATAATATTAATAAAAATAATAACAATAATAATGATAAAGATATGAATACAAATAATGATAATGACAATATCACGAACAAAAATTATATTAATAATACTAATAAAAATAATAATAAAAACATTAATAAAAACAATAATAAAAATATAACAATAATAGTTATAATAATAATAATCACAATGATATAATAATAGTAATAATAATTATTCATAAATATTATAGAAATGTTATATAATTATTATTATTTTGTTTGAATACGTAATTCTTTATACATATGTATATGTATATATATACTACTTACCCAAATTGATTAGCTACATATAAATATTGTTTGGAAGCTTTGAAAAAATGCTTAATTTGTTTTTATAGTAAATAAAATAGCGTTTAAATATTCATTGACATTTATTGATTGAATTTGATAAGGTTTGTTTTTTTTTTTGTTGCTGCAGCATTGTTTTTTTGTTTTGTTTTGTTTTTCGTTTTGCACATACATTAATGATGTATTTAAGTTAAATTTTAAATTGTGTTTCTTTTGCTTGATTTGCTTTGATTATGCTGTTGTTGCTGCTGTTGATGTAACTTTTAAAACTGTTGGACACACACACTTATCGTTAGTTAAGAGTTGTGGAATTTTCGCTATTTAGTTAAAATTTTAAATATTACATATATTTAATTGGAGTTTAGGAACCTGTACGTGGCTCTTTAGGAGTTCTCATACACATAAAGCACACATTTAAAAATGATATAGTATCTCTCGCTAACTGTCGCTAGTTTAGCTAGGTTTTGTTTTTGTTTTTTTATTATATTATTATCTCGGCGGTAAACGTTTGCTTTTGTCTTTGGCTTATAAGTAAAATATTTGTATAAACCATAAAATAAATAACATTTTTATAATGTCTCTGAGTGTGTGTGAGTCTGTGTGTCTGTGTGTGTGTATAATTTGTATAGGTAAATCAGGACTGAATGCTCGGTAAATAATCAAAAATAGTTTTCTATACAAGTTTGCCTTCATTGTTTGTTGTCATCTTTTGTTGCTTGTATATAGCATTCATATGTTTGTTTTTGTATAAGTTCATTATATAGTTTAATTTTGTAGGAGGGCTTTTTGTAGGTTTTTGTTGCATTTGTAACCAGCTTAACAATTCTATATTTCATATTTTTCCACACAATATTCCTTCAACTTTTCTTTTGGCCTTGGCTTAGCATATTTGCATACTATTTAATATGTGCTCGGTTCTGATCTCTTCTCATTTTATCATTTTGTAAATGCCTTTGGTCTCTTGGTTTGGCCAATTTTTGCATTTTTTTTTTGTAAGGTTTATTTTGCTTTTGTTTTCGTTTTTTCGGGGTTTTGCAATAAATTGTTATCTAGTGCTCGTTATTTTATGTAATATGCATAATTTGATTTGATTTATTCTTGTTGTGTGTGTGTGTCTGTGTGTTTCTTTATACGATATAGGAAATTTATAATAGATAGGTACACATATCATCAACACAGTAGTTGGTTACTTTACTTAGTATAGCAAGCATGTTGCCTATTTATTGTTTATATGCATATATTTACTTAAGGTATACGTTTCTTTAATTAACTATTTGTTACTGAGGACTGGAAGAGAGCAGTTATTCCAAGGGAGGAGAGCTTAGAGTGGAACAGTGGAAAGCGGGACAGCTGAAAGTGGATCTGTTGCAAGTGAAGCAGCTGGGAATGAAATAATTGCAAGAGAAACAGCTGGAAATGAAACAATTGCAAGTGAAACAGCTGCAAGTGGATGACTGAAAGAGGAACACTCAAAGTGGAACACTCAAAGTGGAACACGGAAAATGCAACACTCAAAGTGGAACACGAAAAGTGGAACACTGAATGTGATACACTGATTGTGAAAATCTGCAACTGGAACACTGAAAGTGAAACACTCAAAGTGGAACACTGAAAGTGAAACACCCAAAATAGACCACTGAAAGTGAAACACTCAAAGTGGAACACTGAATGTGGAACAGCTGAAAGTGCAACAGCTCCAAGAGGGACAGTTGTAAGTTGAACCATCAAAATGGAACAACTAAAACTGGAACAGCTGAAAGACACACAGCGAAAAGGCGAAAAGCTGTGAGCGGAACAGTCAAATGTGAATTGTGAAACAACTGAAAAAGCGGAACATCGCATAAAAGTAGGTGAAACAAATTAAAGTTTTTCGAAATCTTAGCGTGGAACAGTGGAAACTGGAACTGCAGAGAGTAAAGCAGCTGGAAACGCTAAAGTTAGAGCACATGAAAAGTAACAACAGCAGTTGGAACAGAATGAAATGGAACAGAGAGGAAGCACAAGAAACTAAAATAGATTTTGCAATCATAACAAATGAAAACTGAAAAAAAAAATCGACTAAGATCAAGGGTATCACATATCAAGCCTTTCTATCGCACCTTGAATACTACCTAAAGGTTTAGGCAGCTTTGGATTACATTTCGATGTACCATGCGGCAATTCTAAGATCAGCCAGGGTTGCCATTTAATATTGTTGATGTGTGTCAACCCTAAGTATTTAACTGAATCAATGTTTATAGATGAGATTTGAAAAAGATTGTGCAAAGCGGCCAACAAAAAAAAAATATATTAGCTTATTGACTAAATATTTTGCTTTATTCATATAGTTTATATATGTATATGTATATATATGTATAGTACATATTTATATTTTTTATATAATACTCATTCATTTTGTTATTAATATTAATGAAATTGTAGCGCATTCTCGAGTCGAGATTTTGGTGTAAATATTAAAAATATTTCATTTTTTTTATGTAATTTGACTTGGATTTTGTTGTGTTTTTTGTGCTTTTAATTAAATGTTGTTTGTGTTTTTTTTTTATTTTATTTTTAGTGTTGCGCCTCATTTAAAACTGGTTCTCTGTTGCCTTGCGAAAGGTATAAAAAGTTTGCTACAGTTTACAGTTAAGAATTATAGTTTCAACACAATTCTTACTATCCATTAACATATATGATATATGTTTATATATATGTATATATATATATATGTATGTATAGCTATTTGAGTGTATATAGAGAGCATTGTATATAGTACAAAATTTACAATAGAAGCGAAAACTTCTTTAAGGTATCGAAATCAAAAGATTGGTTTAAAAGCTAAAAATGTGTTTAGGATGGTTTACAGGAATTGTTTGTTTGTTTGTTTGTATTTGAAGAAGCCTCAAGTTGTGTGTGTTTAAAAAAGCAAACAGCTGAAGGCTACTTTAGGCACTCACTGTGCCCACAGTGCTGTGTGCAAGCGTGTGTCCAATAAATTTATACAAAATCTGTGCTCAGAAAATAGTTTACAAATATTCTATAGACTTAGTTACACTGTCCTTTGGGCGTGATATATATGTTCATTGTATACATTCATATTAAGTTTATTCTTTTTTGTTATTTATTAAATTTTGTTTGTTTTTTGTAAATAGCTTTGTGTGTGTTGAGTGTGAAGTTTGTTTGTTTTAAAGAAGCTCGGAGTTACGCATATTTTGATTGTTTTAAGGGGTTTTTTCACTGGCGTTTCATAGAAAATGTTTCAAATAGTTTTGCATTGAAATTTCGTTTATGATTTATCGATTTTCGATATTCAGCTATAGCTTAAATTGACCCAAACGAATTTGTGTATTTTTCAATATTTACTTGCGAGTCCAAGACTCTGTGCTTGAAGTTTGTTAAATACAGATTAAAGTGGAATTTGTTTTAAGATCGGACTAGCATCGACTCTTGAATGCAGCAGCTACGCTTCCTCTCTTCAAGGTCTTAACCAGTTGAGAATTACAAGCGTCAAGCAGCGAGTAACAGACCGGAGCTCAGCTTGGTATTGACAATGATTTTTGGATAGAGAACCTCTGGAAATTAAATGGACTCTGCAAGTCGTAGCTTTCGGTTATCCGAAACTCCTATTTTTTGTTCAATTATTTAACGTGTTTTATAAGTCGTGTCGTCTTGGGTAAAAGTCTTCAAAACGCAGCTGTGTGCTAGTGTCTGTGTCTGTGTTTAATAAATTCAATATGTGATGCAAGATTTGTCTGCTCAATTTTGACAATTTCAGCAAACTCTACGCTTCTACATAGGATAGTCCCTAAAAGGTGTGTGTGTGAGTGTGTGTGTGTTTGTATGGGTTTCGTAGCAACGTAAAGTCTAGAACAATTGGGTACGAGTTTCGGGTATGCACCCATGCCCCGTCAATTATTAGTTATGCACCATTTGAATTTCAATTTGCTAAACATTTACAAACAGATTGGGCTTACCGTCGAACAACTACATTACATAAATACATAATTAGATACATACGCGATTGTTTTGTTTACATTATACATTTCTAGTTCGGGGCCAGAAAACGAGAAGCAAAAAAAAAAAAAAGGTGTCTATCGTTTATCATTGAATCATTGAATGCAATTTGATTGCATGCCGATAATTTTGAGATACGTTTTTCAAACGATGCTCACCTGGACTCAACTTAGAATCAATTGATGAAGCGCGCCTTCTGTTTGCGCACAAAGTCCTGCGCCTGTTTGTCATTAACGCGCAGCTCCAATATTTGCAAAATGGGATTGCCTGCAAGTATAAAGGGTATGTCAAGGGTGAGCCAAGATGCGAATGTGACAAATCGATTTCTAAGTGAACCGGTTCATATTCAGGAATTGCTATTTTAGTTTACTTTGTACAGAAAGGAACGAGTTATCGAAAAGTAATTAAATTTCCAGGAAAACGGTTATTTAATCCCTGTTCGAATTTCAACGAACCGGACCCTGAACCGATTCGGTTATCTAGAAAGCAATTGGGGTTTAAGCCAGGCAGAAATATTAAATGGAATATTGTCCAAAAAGCAAAGCCATTTCTGGCATGGAAGTGGAAAACGGTTTGAATTTGGGAATTAACATTTTTGATTACCATAAACAGAATCTTGAAACGGTTTAGTTATTAAAAAAGCAATTGGATTTCAAATAGGACTGAAATATCAAACGGAATATTTGCCGAAAAGCTCTTTGATTTCCTGCATCGAAGTGGAAACCGGTTATTTAATCCCGTTTCGTATTTGGGAATTACAATTTATGATTTCCATGAACCGAACCTGGAAACGGATCAGTTACCTAGAAAGCAATCGATTAACTTGTCTAACAGCAAACAAAAATTATGATTCCTGGTTCAAATCAGCCTGGAGCTTAAACGGAATCGGTTTAAACTCGATATTTCAATCATAATTTTTTTTATTTGAACCGAAGTTTGAACTAAATCAGCTGCTTAACAAAACAAAAAAAAAGTGGACTTCCGCTTCCGACCGGAATTAAGGAAACGTTTTTCGGTTTAAGCCCGGAAATTCAATTGGTTTTTTTTGTTATCCTTTTCAGCGCCATTTGCAAATTTAACCAATTTCAGTGAATAATAATATGAAAATATTTTAATAAAATAAAGCCGTATTTTTTTTTAAGGTTGGGCTAAAGTTTAAATCTGTGCCAAAGCATGCGGAAAACCAGGTTCACCTGGCGAGCCATTGATTTAAATTGTGAACCCCAGCATTTGGGCTTTAGATACTCACATTTATCCTTTTGCTGCATTAGCGGCAACTCGATTTGCTTGAGCCCGTGAAAGTTATCCACGCTGGTGCTGTAATCGGCAACGCCGGGTATATTGCCCAGGGCCAGATACGCCTCGCCGCCAAAATCATTTGCCGTAAGCACATCGTGATCCATGACCGTGAAACAAATCATGGCGCCGTCGGTGAGGCACTGTTCCAGCGTCACCGAAAACTCGAAGCACTCATCGAAAATGGGATTCAAAGTGCGCTGCAATTTCAAAAATCATGTTTAAATCAGGAAATTTCTGTTTGAGCTCTACACATTACGCACCTTATGCACATTGGTTTGCTGTTCCATGCAGTGCAAAAAGACGCGGCGGGGCAGCAGCTCAATGACGACAAATGGATCACTGAAGCCATTCGGATCGAGTGGCACCACGTCCCGGGCATGCAGCACCTCGACGCACAGCGAGTCGTGATTGAAGTAGGCGCGCACGGCCAAGGAGCCATAGGGACCGGGGCTGACGGCCACCAGTTGCTCACGCAAACGATTCAAGTAGAACATATCGATGAGACGATCCGTGTCCGTTTTGTGGAACTGCAGACGCTGCTCGATGCGCCAGAAGTCCTCCGTGTGCAGGCACTCGAGAAGCAGACCCTGGCCCTCGGCATGAAAGAAGTCGACGAGCAGCTGCAGCGCCTCGTACAGACGCTTGTGAAAGTGTGTCGGCTTATCCGTCTCGTCGCCGGTCTCCATTTGTCGGGACATCTCGCCCAGCACCGTCTTCCAAATGAAGCGCAGCGAACGATTGAAATTCTTGGTGAGCAGCGCACTGTTCAGCGCAGCCAGATGACAGTCCAGGTACTCGAGCAGCGGCACAATCGCCTGATTGGCGGGCAGCGAGTCCGGCGACCAGGCCAAATGGAATACAGCCTTCTGCAGGGACATTTGCATGAGCGGCGCCAGCTTGGACAAAATACGCTCGCAGCGATTCTCCATGTGCGTTAAGCTGGACTCGAGCAAATTGTCGGCGGACTCCTCCAGGGGCTGCTCATCCGAACGAAACTCGGCGAGAGTGCGACGCACATACTCCACATTGTTGACCGTAACGCACATATCGTCCGAGCAACGGAATGGACCCTGCTGCTCATAATAGCCGCTGTCCGCCAGCGTTGTGTGTATCAGATCGCAATAGTGCATCGCGGCCGAGCAGACGACATCGATCAGCTGCGATTCGAGCATAATGGCCGTATCCTCATCGGGCCAATTGATTACCTTCCAGAATTCCTTGATGTTCAACAGCGTGCTGGCCGTGTCCACCGAGGAGCTGCTGTAGCGCACAATGCGCTCGCCCTCGCATATGGCATCCATACGGATGGCTGCTCGGATGCGCTGCAACGCCTTCGCCTTGCTAATCATCATCCAGCGCTCGAAGGTGGGTATGAACCATTCGTGGCTATTGCTCAATGCCAGCGGCTTCTCCGGCGGCTGGGGCTGGGCGGACAGATGCCGCTTCAGCTGACAGAATTCCTGCAATGCCAGAAACAGTTCGAATGGCTTTGTATCGACCGGCTCCGCGTCGCCCTCCAGCACCGCATACTGCGAGAGATTTATACGTACGCCGGGCACCTGCCCGGCAGCCATCCGTGTGTACACCTCCTCGCCAACCATCGCATCGTACTGCTTGTAGATAATGCTAAAGTACTGAATGCCATTCGTGCTGCGAACAAAACAGAATACCAGAGAAATAAATCAGATAAATGTGCGAACAGATGTTTAAGCTAGGTACAGTGCGAACTCGACTGACGGATTTTTGCAGTGCCAATCGATTTCTTTGTTCTTTCGAAATAGTCATTTTCATAAACAAAAAGCCACACCTCGTTAAAATCGGATGATATTTGACCGAGCTATGGGGTCGGGAAATTTTCACCTTTGTCTATATAGTATATTTGTGGGTACCATTTCCACATGAATTTTGACCAGAAATATTGTTGCCAGGTTTAGATGAATTGATCAAGAGGCTAAACCATGAACAAAAAGCCAGGTTTTATGAAAATCGGTTGAGTTTTGACCGAGTTATGGGTGTGGGAAATTCGGACCTATGTCTATATAGCATATTTGAGGGTACCAATTTCACATGAATTTTGACCAGAAATAGTGTTGCTAGGTTTAGATGCCAAATTTATCTGGAGGCTAAACCACGAACAACGAGCTAAACCTCGTTAAAATCGGATGAGATTTGATCGAGTTAAGGGGTTGGGAAATTGTGACCTATGTCTATATAGGATATTTGAGGGTACCATTTCCACATGAATTTTGACCAGAAATAGCGTTGCCAGGTTTAGTTTCCAAATTGATCTAGGGGCTAAACCACGAACAAAAAGCTAAGTTTTGTGAAAATCGGTTGAGTTTTGACCGAGTTATGGGTGTTGGAATTTCTGACCTATGTCTATATAGGATATTTGAGGGTACCATTTTCACATGCATTTTGACCAGAAATAGTGTTGCTAGGTTTAGATGCCAAATTGATCTAGGGGCTAAACCATGACCAAAAAGCTAAGTTTTGTGAAAATCGGTTGAGTTTTGACCGAGTTATGGGGGTGGGAAATTGGGACCTATGTCTATATAGGATATTTGAGGGTACCATTTTCACATGAATTTTGACCAGAAATAGCGTTGCCAGGTTTAGATGCCAAATTGATCTAGAGGCTAAACCATGAACAAAAAGCTAAGTTTTGTAAAAATCGGTTGAGTTTTGACCGAGTTATGGGGGTGGGAAATTGTGACCTATGTCTATATAGGATATTTGAGGGTACCATTTTCACATGAATTTTGACCAGGAATCGTGTTACCAGGTTTAGATGCCAAATTGATCAAAGGGCCAAACCATGAACAAAAAGATAAGTTTTATGAAAATCGGTTGATTTTTGACCTAGTTATGGGGGTGGGAAATTGGGACCTATGTCTATATAGGATATTTGAGGGTACCATTTTCACATGAATTTTGACCAAAAATAGCGTTGCCAGGTTTAGATGCCAAATTGATCTAGAGGCTAAACCATGAACAAAAAGCTAAGTTTTGTAAAAATCGGTTGAGTTTTGACCGAGTTATGGGGGTGGGAAATTGTGACCTATGTCTATATAGGACATTTGAGGGTACCATTTTCACATGAATTTTGACCAGGAATCGTGTTACCAGGTTTAGATGCCAAATTGATCAAAGGGCCAAACCATGAACAAAAAGATAAGTTTTGTGAAAATCGGTTGAGTTTTGACCGAGTTATGGGTGTTGGAATTTCTGACCTATGTCTATATAGGATATTTGAGGGTACCATTTTCACATGAATTTTGACCAGAAAAAGTGTTGCCAGGTTTAGATGCCAAATTGATCAAAGGGCCAAACCATGAACAAAAAGATAAGTTTTCTGAAAATCGGTTGATTTTTGACCGAGTTATGGGGGTGGGAAATTATGACCTATGTCTATATAGCATATTTGAGGGTACCATTTTCACATGAATTTTGACCAGAAATAGTGTTGCCAGGTTTAGATGACAAATTGATCTAGAGGCTAAACCACGAACAAAAAGATAAGTTTTATGAAAATCGGTTGAGTTTTGACCGAGTTATGGGTGTGGGACATTCTGACCTATGTCTATATAGGATATTTGAGGGTACCATTTTCACATGAATTTTGACCAGAGATAGTGTTGGCAGGTTTAGATGCCAAATTGATCAAAAGGCTAAACCATTAACAAAAAGCCAAGTTTTATGAAAATCGGTTGAGTTTTGACCGAGTTATGGGTGTGGGAAATTCTGACCTATGTCTATATAGGATATTTGAGGGTAGCATTTTCACATGCATTTTGACCAGGAATGGTGTTACCAGGTTTAGATGCCAAATTGATCAAAGGGCCAAACCATGAACAAAAAGATAAGTTTTATGAAAATCGGTTGATTTTTGACCGAGTTATGGGGGTGGGAAATTGTGACCTATGTCTATATAGGATATTTGAGGGTACCATTTTCACATGAATTTTGACCAGAAATAGTGTTGCCAGGTTTAGATTCCAAATTGATCAAAGGGCCAAATCATGAACAAAAAGATAAGTTTTATGAAAATCGGTTGATTTTTGACCGAGTTATGGGGGTGGGAAATTGTGACCTATGTCTATATAGGATATTTGAGGGTACCATTTTCACATGAATTTTGACCAGAAATAGCGTTGCCAGGTTTAGATGCCAAATTGATCTAGAGGCTAAACCATGAACAAAAAGCCAAGTTTTATGAAAATCGGTAAATTTTTGACCGAGTTGTGAAATGGGAAATTGTGACCTATGTCTATCTAGGATATTTGAGGGTACCATTTTCACATGAATTGATCAGAATTCATGTAACCAGGTTTAGATGCCAAATTGTTTTAGAGGCCAAACCATGAACAAAGAGCCAAACCTCGTGAAAAGCGGATGAGTTTTGACCGAGTTATGGGTGTGGGAAATTTTGAACTATGGATAAAGGATTTTTGAGGGTACGATTTACCGCGGCATGATTGCCCTCTTTTATTTATTTGTTTGTGTAATAGGGAATCCTCTCTCTTGCACATTTCTCATAGCAGCAGAAGCTGAATAGCAGTTAAGCTGAAAATCGATAGAGCTGGAAAAAGAGCTACAAGTTTTGCTTTCTACCCAATTTTAAAGACTTCAATTAGCTTTTGGGGATTGCTTCAGCTAAATTTGCTAATGCCACACTCAACACTTTGGCCGGACAGGAGATGCGAAAGTGCAACCCGCTCGCTGGGGACACGCTCCGTTTTAAATGGCCCATCAAGAGATGCCAGTTTGTCCGTCTTCGAGGCGGGAGCGTGAGGGTATTTTTATGACAGTTTATTGAGGCTTATGTGTTGTAAGCCACTTGATGTGGTCATTAGGAACCTTTTATGGCCGTGCTAACTAGCAAATATGCGACTGATTAGATGGGTAGCGACTTATTTATTTTCTCCTTTCGACAACGCTGTTCAGTGTTGTG
This sequence comes from Drosophila borealis, assembly GCA_035045885.1. NCBI lineage: Eukaryota > Metazoa > Arthropoda > Insecta > Diptera > Drosophilidae > Drosophila > Drosophila borealis. The sequence continues at coordinate 435,411 of JAWNOR010000094.1, forward strand.
CAACGTGAGTTGCGCACAGTGTGTGCACTAGTTCGCGCTTAAGTCAATCAGGCATCGGGTCGGGTTTAAGATAACAATCGATAAATCGATTGCAATTTCGTATGCTGGAGCAGTGTTGTGTAATTGCCAGGTGTAAAGAGTAAACTTGTGCGAGCTCAATTAGCTAGACCAGGTTGACAGCGGGTTTAAAATGACAATCGATAAATCGATTGCAATTTCGCATGCTGGAGCAGTGTTGTGTAAAGTGTTAACTTGTTCGAGCTTAAATGAATCAGACTGACAGATTAATATAGCAATAGGGATTTAGTCAAAAGTAGTGTTGTGCTCGAGATTACAATAAATAACAATCGATAAATGTATTACAATCTCTTAAAGATCTTAGCTTGAAGTGGATATAAAACGATGAAAGATACTTTGATAGACATATTGGAATTGAAGGTAAGAGTTAAAGCCCAGCTAAATGGGTGGATTCCTTCTAGCTTTTAAATGAGGTACTATATGACGTTTATTTCTATAACTTCAAAGTCAGAATCAGTTTCAGCCTAATCTGTAACTAGTATAATATTAAAAGGATTGAAGCTACAGATGGGAAACACTATCAACATGTTGTCCGTATTAGATGGATCAGTTAACTGTATTCCCTAAAAATAATATTTAGATTTATCACTTTCTCTGGTAAAATGCCCATTGAAGTGTTCTCTAGAAACAACGTGTTCCAATTTGCGAGCGACTACTGTATCGATTTCGAGCATAGCTAGCTATATTATTTTAAGCACAGTTCCAATAACAAGTTTTGTTACTAATTAATGAACTTTATAGCTGCGATAACAACTAACTAACTAACCCACTGATTAGTGGGAACTATAAACTTGGACCACAACAATTTCGAGCGCAGCAAAATAAATATAGCTGAGTTTCATTCAATTGGGATATTCGTTTTCAACGGGTTTGTAGCAGAGGGAGCTTGATTTTATACTCTGTATCTATTGTAAATAGGTAAAAGGGTATATTAGTGTGTGGTTCTTATGCAATTGTATGTCCTTATAAAGTAAATACCTGTCTACGCGTCTCTCTCAGTGATTTTAAAGGACTAACGCTCAGGTCAGGACTAACTCAAATTATCGATAACTTGCTCTGCTTTCATGAAACCGATCAAAATTTATAAAAACCTGCTGTGTTTAAGCTCTCGTTTATAGAGCTGGACACACAAAATTTCGAACATAGGACCTTGTATTGTATTTTTTTCAAATCGTCGATAGGTTATTTCGTTTCTATGCAATCGATAAATATCGATTTTCAGATCAGATTTATGACCATATAGTAAAATCTGGCAAGCCTATGTATGCATTTGTGAATTTATATGTAAAAGCTAGCTAGAATATTTGTAGGAACAGCTCGTCGCTGTGTCTAGGGTATCTCTTAGTCGGGCATTGCCAAGCAATGCAATTTTATTCATTTTATTTTTTTTTTCGGGTTAAATGCGTGGCTCGTCTCGTTTGCTTTTGTTAAACTGTTTGTGAATTTTATGTGTCCAGGCAACTAGCTGGAACCGAAAGCTTGAGGTAGGAGCTTCTGAGGGGGGAGTTGGGGGGGAGGAAGGTTTGGTAGCCCCTTGAAGCGTGTTTTATATGCGACACGTGCCGCACATATTAAAATGCAATGTAGGACAAAGGTGGCAATAAGATTGAGAACATGTCTGTAATCCATGGCTCGTTTACTCACTTGTCGAAGAGCGCATGATAGTAGGTCTGGCCCAGCTGGATGTCGGCGGTTAATGTTGTTACAAAATTCGATAATGGATTGGGCAAGCATTGCGATTCGCGTAGGACATTCTGGCCCCACATAATGGAGCCCTTGCGCAACGCATTTACCACCTCACCGCGCACGCCCTTATTAAAGGGGCAGACGGCGCGAAAGGCGCGCATGGAGCCGAGCAGACCCAAACAGCGCAGCAGGAATTCCAAGCGTATGAGCGAGGGCGGATTCAGTGCCGGAAAGATGTCACGATGGCGTCGTATCTGATTTAACGAACGCTCCACAAAGCCATTCATCGCCTCCGCCAGCCATTGCTCCAGATCGCGTGACAGCGCCTCCTGATTGGGCTGATTCCATTGCTTCTCCACGTCGCTCAGCAGACGATGCAAGAATTTCGGATCCAGCGGCGTTGAGCGATTCAGTCGAGCGGCGGCCACATATCTGGAAGGGGAAAAAGAGAGAAGCGACACTTAAGAGTGAGTTTGCTTTGGGGCTGGAATCTGGCACTCACCTGGCCATGGCGCAGTGCAAGTCCGTGAGCTCCGACTGTACGGCCAGCTGATGGAGTATGGTGAGCGCCGGGCCGGGCAGATCGCCGCACCAGGTCCAGCTGGGCTCGTGTGTGGTCACCTCGTGCTGCATGAAGACCAGCTGCAGCTGCTCGATCTTGCGCAGCTGCTGCTCATTGTTCTGCTCGTCAACGTTGCCGCGATCCTCGCGCGTCGATAGCCACAGCTTGAGGCGTATGCGACCCTGCACAGTGCTGCGATGACTGCGCGCCTCCAGCTTGAACCAGGCATCCAGACCCGTTGACGGTATATCCGCTATGGGTATATTCACGGAGCCGAGGAAATCGTCCTGCGAGCCCTGACGCGCCGATTGGCAGACCTGCTTGAAAAAACGACCCAAGCCGCGTACACCGCGCACCTCGTTCAGGCGCGACACGGCGTCCAAAACGCAGCTCTCGTCGTCGTGGTCCCAAATGTCCAGGTGAAAGGTGTCCGTGTTGATGTCATCGATGTCGCTGCGAGCGCGTGTGGGAGAATATAATTAATTTACTTTTAGTTTTTATTTGATTTATTTCGGTGGGGGGGGCGATTCATTAGCCGAACCGATACGAGCTCGTTAATTTGTCTAATTAGCCGGCGCGCTAATAAGTAGGCTATACTTTTCGAATGTGCCTTTAAGAGCTCTGATTAAATAAAAATAACTCTTAAACTGGCAGCTGCTGCTTTTTCTGCTTCTTTTATGCGCAATGCTCAAATTTTATATTTATGAACAGACATGAAATAAAACAAGTGCTACCACATGAGATTTACGAGCAGGTTTAAATATATCGCTGCAGCTTGTAAGATGATTTGAGCTTTACGAATTTTTCTTTGTAAGCACAATAAAATATACTTGAAAAATCATTACATTACTCTTTGCTATATTCAAATCAAATAATACAAAGAATAATATATTGAATACAGATAAATATTAAAACTAAGGGAAGTTCCAATGTAACCCAATGTCAATTCTATAATGTTCATGTTAAATATTTCGATGAGCTCTCAAGTTTAATTTCCCTTTAACATGTCTTATGTTTTTTCAGCAACTGTCAAAAATAATATTCAGTTTATTTACACGATACTTGCTAAGAGTTGCCACCTGACAGTTGATGGATCGGAGAGCCTGATAGTGTTGGTAAACATGAAAATGCCAACGTTGCATACCCTGCTACAGGTTGCTTAGAAAACTGCATTGCATTTTCAAGCGATTCTCGTTTCAATCAAAATGCAGCAGACCGATTTTGTCTGTCTGTTTAATATTTATGAAACTATCATGGCAGCGTTGCCAGACTGTCGTACAAAGCAGCTCCAAACAGTGTTGATAAACATAAAATAAAACTGAATGCGTTGGACACATAAAAATGAACTTTACATTTTCCCAAATCGCTTTTTTGTTAACTAGCTTCAAGGTTTCGAACGCAGTCCCATTGCGCACAATTTTAACACGAAGTTAACAAGAGGATAAAAGAACGCAGAGCAACTTAAGTGCTTGTCAGCTAAAGAGATTTAAGAGTTGTATTGCAATTTAAAGCAAGAAATTGCAACATTTTGTTGCTTATATTGATGGCAAATGCAACATAAATTTTCAATGGCAATTGCAATTGTTATTGTTAAATGTATTGTCGATTTTATGGCACAATTAAATGTTGCTCGTAAATAACGACCCCGCAATGAGCAGTTGTTTTTCTTTGGCAGAGATCGCAGCTAAATGATAAATGCGTTTTGCCCGGAGGGATACACGTGGCGTATGCGCAACATTTGTCATGCGGCAAAGCGTAAATGAAGTGTCTCCAGGCACCGACAAATCGAATCGCAAAGTGCTTTTCCGTCTTGGACTAAATTTAGCAAAAGCGTCGAGCCGTAATTGAATAATTTTGGAAATAAATCCGCCATTGAGCAGCGAAATTTGAGTGGGATAATGGACACGTGATTGAATTTAAATGCCCGCATAATGGAGGGGAGTGAGTAGGGGCAGGGGGGGGGCGGGTCTGGGGCCATATAATCACATAATACACACTTACAATTTAAATTTCTCATTCCATTTGGGGCTGAGCGTGTGCGGCTTTATGCTGGTCGCCTTGATTAGCTTGGCCGGGACCGGGCCGCCCAGCGAGTCGCGCTGCTCCCGTCGACCGGCCTCGCGCCGCTTAAAGCTCAAACGGAAGCTGTGCTTGCGATGCGGCGGCGAGTCCGTGGCACTATTATCAAAGCCACCGCTCATGTCCGCCGAAAGGGCGCGCGGCGTCGGCGGCAGCGGCAGCGGCGACACGGGCGGACCCCCGTCCGGCTGTATGCCCAGCATGCAATACGGGTCCGAGAAGCCTGCAAAGAGACAGAGAGAGAGAGAGAGAGAAAATGAGAAAATGAGATTCGCTTTGATATAACATTAATGAAAAGCGTGCGACATTAAATGGCAATTAATGACAGCCGCCTGCAGGCAGCTGCGTGTCAGCTGGCAACAGACGTTGCTGGTCACACCGGGCGTATGATTAACATTTCATTTGCATAAAGTGCCGCTCAATTATTAAGTGCCACTGATTTGCTCACACACTCACAGCGAAAGAGACAAAGAGAGAGAGAGAGAGAGACAGAGAGAGAGAGAGAGACTGTGACAAGCTTTGCGGCTGCTGAGCAACGGGCAACTCAATGGAGATAATAATCGATTAAATGGCTTCAATGGGCTATACGAATTTAATTCAAACTCCGTCAGTGCGCATTGCTTCAGTGCGTCAATCAGAGATGAGCGCGTGACACGACTGCATTATATAAAGCAGAAAATTGCGAGATTTGCAATTTGAAATATAAATTAAATAAAAATTGAGCATAGATATTTGATGTGGCTTATAGAGTGTAGATTGTAGAGTGTATATTGTGACCAAGCTGCACTCTACTCAATCGACTGTTTTTTTTTTATGCAAAATTATGCAGGTATGAACTTTATTAGGTGCATTTGCTGAGGAACTGGATGCTTAACAAGTCCAAAGTTTCGCATATTTTGCATGATTTTTTACACAAAAATTAACCCCGCTACGAATAATTTTCAAGATATCCCTAATTAAATAAGAAACAAAACTTAAAACCTCTCAGAGTGCATTTTAAGATATCATTTTTTTTAAATTAAATATGACATCTACAATCGCAAAATATCCCCTTTGTGAGTTAATAAAAAATATATTGTAAAAATATATGTTATTAAACATTTTCAAAAGAAAAATTATTTTTTCAAATGCATAAAATTTTAAATGTAAAGAGACTAAGACCAAATTGCCAGAACTCCTTAAAATCACCTCAGTCTTCACAAAGTTATGAGACTTTGAGCTTTGATGTCAACCTACATTTAAAAAAGTCGTGTCAGGGAATTGAACACGCTGCCATCTCTAGCTGGGCATATTAGGAAACTAGTCGACAGCGAGCTGGTGTATTTTTTTGTGTTACGCTTGAACTGAAATAGTAACGATTGCGGCTAATGAAAACTGAACCTGATGCCAGGCATCAGATCTGGCAACAGCAACGACTACAGCCAATTGCGGATGGCCAAACAAAAGCGACGCCACTCATCAGCCACGTTTCATTGGCAACGAGTTGTTCTTGTCCCCATTGTTGTTGTTGTTGTTGTTGTTGGCAGCAGGAGCCCGCATGCACCCGCAGCCAGCCAGACGTTATCCATCAGCAGTACATTTAGCAGATACCAAAGAGAGAGAGATGACGAGGGGGAGAGAGAGAGAGGAGGGGGGGGGGGGGGAGGGCGAAGTAGAAGATGTTGAGGCTAGCAGCGGGAGCACTCAACGTATTCCTTACACATCCTTGAGCACATTAAAATGCGAAATTGCGTTGCCTTCGACGGCATCGACGGCATCGTCGTCGTCGTCGTCGTCGTCGCTGCTCTTGGAGCATAATGAACAAAATGGGTAGCATTAAATTGCAAATTTATTGAACGAGCTGCGGAACAGAGTCGATGACTTGCCATTGGCTCCCGGGTGCTCTGGCTGTGATGGTCCGCTTGGGTTCGCCATGCCAGCTGTAACTGTGACACGGCTAAAACAAGTGGGCGGGCTCCACTAGAGAGTAGCCGACTTGAAGGATACCCTATCTATCTCTCTATCTATCTATCTGTGTATCTCTTTATCTATTTATTATCTATCTATCTATCTATCTATCTATCTATCTATCTATCTATCTATCTATCTATCTATCTATCTATCTATCTATCTATCTATCTATCTATCTATCGACCTATCTATCTATCTCTCTATCTATCTATCTATCTATCTATCTATCTATCTATCTATCTATCTATCTATCTATCTATCGACCGATCTATCGATATATATATCTGTCTATCTATCTATCGACATATCTATCTATCGATCTATCAACCTATCGATCTATCGAACTATTGATCTAACGATCTATCTATCTGTCTATCTATGTATAGACCTATCTATCTATCGACCTATCTGTCTATCTATCTATCTATCGACTAATCGATCTATCGATATGCCTATCTATCTATGAATCTATCTCTCTATCTATCTATCTATCTGTGTATCTGTCTATCTGTATTTTTGTCTATCTGTCTATCTATATATATATATATATCTATCGACCTATCGACCTATCGATCTATTGATCTATCGACCTATCGCTCTATTGATCTATCGACTTATCGATCTATCGAAATATTGATCTATCGATCTGTCTATCTATCAATCTATGAATCTATCTGTCTATCTGTCTATCTATCTATCTATACATCTATACCGTAAATCATGGTTTTACGACTTGAAATCTGATTTCTTTTTATACTTTTTGCGTTAACTAGAGAAAGGTACCAAAACAGTGAAGCGCTTTTAAATTGTATCGAACGAGATCTATGCCTAATTAGGATCGGAAATCAGAATAATTTATTCAGACAAGTAGCTGCGGTATCCGGCCAGGATTCTGGCTGACCTCAATACAGGGAGGCTCCTCCAAAGGAGACACCTTTGCGACCCACAAACCAGGCTAATTAAGTGTATCCCTTACATTCTTGGGCTATGATCAAAATCCTTCCATTGTAGATATCCCATAAATATCTCCCAGTGTAACTACTCTAAAAGCTACACAATATTGTAACTATACTCTACATTAACAGTCTTTCATTAACTCCCAAAGAAGGGCTCAAAATCGAAGGTTGCCTATCGATATTTATCGATTTTGGGACATTGATTACCCGAATTACATACTACATTTCGTATCTGTAAATAATCCATAGCTTAGACGGACTTGTCGTCGTTGATCTAATCTATTCGCAATCATTATACCCAACTGCACACATATGACAATGGGTATTGAGCATAATAAAAATGTGGCAAAAACGTTAAATATGCGAACATGGCGCATATGGCACACAGTTTATTGATGACTCGTTTGGCTTTTTGATGCGCCCAATCATGAACACACACACACGCACACACACACAGCGGCACACACACGCACTCAGAAAATAAACATACGCACGCACACACAGGAGCACAAAATTCATAATGCAATTATTGAAGCAGCCGCAAATCAATTTGCAAACTAAAAATATTTATGCAGCACACAGAAATTGACAGATTGTTGTGTTAAGGGCATGCGATGGGGGTGTTGAGAGGGAGGGGGGGAGGGGGGTTGCAATCGGGTGCTTACCATTGGCATCCTTTGCCTCGAGACCATCAGCCTCAATGACGACCGCAGAGAGAACGATTATCTTTGGTTTATCCTCGGCGGAGGCGTGCAGCAGGCGATAATGACGATCCGGATTGACACCAAAGGCGCGCTGTGCATGCAGATACATTTCGTCCTTGTAGTGCGCAAACTGCAGAAAGAGAGAGAGAGCGAGAGAGAGAGAGAGAGAGAGCAGGTTAGTTATATGCACACACATGTCAGCCAAATATTGCGCATACGCCGCGAGCGGCGGCAATTTAATTTAATTTCATTTAATTATTTTGTCATTTATTTGTAAATATTTTGCAGCGAATTTGTAATATCAACAACAAAGCGAAGAAGAACAAGAACATTAATTTGCATTTTGTTTGTCGCAAAAGCAACGACATTTTAATACCCTGTACGCATTGAGGATGCCTGAGAAAGGGTATTATGAACTTGTCAACGTACTTCGGCCTGCCAAGTTAGCCTTGGTATATAAATATATCTTGCAGAACACAACTTTTACTCGATAATTCACACATTCAACTAAAATTGATAAATATCGATTTAAAATATATGTTTTAAATTATGCAGGATGTCGCTTAGCATACAAGGATCCAACATTTTTTCATTTCTATACTTGCTACACATCAACTAAATTTTTAAGAAATATTGACAGTATGTGCACGCATTTAAATACCCTACTTATACCCTGTAAATTCTATAGCGATACACACATTATTATTTTTCGTGCTTGTGTAAGTGAAAGAAGAAGAAGCACAGCCGCTTTACTGAGCAGAAATCGGCACATATTTTTATTCAATTATGCATAGTTTAACAGGGTATCTTCTAGCTGATCAAGTGGACAAACACTCTTGGCTGTTTTTTATTGGCTTCCGTTTGTTTCTTGTTTGCTTTGCGCGCGACCCCATATCAAACAATTTTTCTTTTTGTTTTTTATTTTTTATTTTTTCTGCTTATTTTCTTTTATATTTTCGCTTATATTTTTGCATATTGATTTATCCTGTCGAATTTATTAGCTCCCCGTCTGACTTGCTGATTTGCACACGCTTCAAGTGGCGCTTTCATCACCTCCTGCCCCCGACCCCGCCGCCGCTCGCGCTGTTTTTGGGCTATGCTGAGGCATTCTTTTAATTTGATTGCTTTGACTGCAGTCGCCTTGGCAGCGTCCATCTAAATTATTAAGAATTTTATTTTAAAAGCAATCAAACTCCCCTCTAGCGTCCATTCTGCCCGCCCACGCGATGCTCCATTCACTTGTCGACTAGGCAAAATCTAAGAATCATTTGTTGGCCCTATTTGTGCTTATCTTAACAAATAAAAACAAGTAAGAGGTTCTAGTCGGGAGCTCCCGACTAGGGGATACCCTGAACCCTCTTCTTCCAACAAGCGATAGGTATAAAATGAAAGATACTTGATATATATACTATTCTTGAAGCTGCATGTCAACTTTGCTGATTCTAGCTAATATTATTTACCCAAATTGCTCAAAAAACAGAATATCGATATCGATTTTTATCGATTAGTTGAAAACGGGGCAAGTTATCGAATATCGGAAACAAACTCGATCTGCGCGGGGACTAGGAGGACCTACAGCTAAAATTTCAAGTCTCTAGCTCTTATAGGTTCTGAGATCCTTGCGTTCATTCATACGGACAGACGGAAAGACGGACGGACGGACGGACGGACAGACTGACGGACATGGCTAGATCGACTCGGCTGTTGATGCTGATCAAGAATATACATATATACATTATGGGGTCGGAGATGCTTGCTTCTGCCTGTTACATACATTTGCACAAATTCATTATACCCTCTTTACCCAATTTTCAATGGGTTCAGGGTATAACAACTGAAAATGCTTTGATTGAGGCCACTTGACTTTGCATATACCCTGCAATAAGTTGTGAAAAATCTGAAATTATTTCTTAGAAAAACTTTAAGAGGTTGTATATATATTTAGTATTTTTTTCCCTAATATAAAATATATTTTATGGGCTACCAGGAACTAAATATTATACAGAGCTGTTTAAAATAGCGTTAAATTGACGCTGATTTAAAGTACTACATAATATTTTATGAGTACTTTTCGAGTAGTTTTTAAATTTGTTTTAATTGTCAAACAAAGCAAGCGTAGGTCAAAGTGAAGGGTATTTGAGTACCTAACATACCTCCTGCAGTGCTTTAGAAAGGCAAATGAATGCTCGGCTCAGCTTTTGAAGCACTCTCCATGTTGCAACTGGCTTTGAGTACTTTCAGTGGAAAATATTAGAATATTTAAATTCCAAGAAACACTTCATATGCATATGACATACAAGAGACTGCAAGGGAAGTGGATGTAATTGAAATAAAAATACATAGAAATTAAGGTTAACTTTTTGAAGTATTCTGTATTACGCTTTGAATACTTTTGAGTAGTTTACAGTTGCGAATAATTTTAAATGTATTTAATATTTGTAATTTGAGTGTTGCTCTTGCACGATATATGCAAAAGTCAAAAATTAAAACTGTTAATTTCTAAGAACTTATCTGGCAAGTGCAGGCCGAAGTTTTCTACCGTGAAACCTATTGAAAAGCAACTTGTTTAAATACATAAAGTTCTTACGACCCAGGCAGGGATCAAGCAAGTTTTGTAGACACTTTTTGGCTAATAAAAACTTTGCAAGACCAAAAGTTTGTTTTGAGTATAAGCTTACTAGTTTTAAGAAAACTCAATTCTCGGAACGACTCTATTGTCGGAATTTCTATTAAAGCTTTGCTCCGGCAGAGAGTCAATTTTCAAGTGTAGTTCGATATTTGGTAAAGTCATGTTCCGTATTGTTGGAACATTATCGTAGCATATATTTATTTAACCATTAGTTAGCATTAAAATCATTAACCCAGTTGCAGCTGCTGCCTGTGCTGCGACACACACACATTTATTTGTAATTATTTTCCATTAAATGGAAAAAGTGTGCGGCTTGCGGATGGGAAATGCCGCCCCGCTGTGCTGCTGCGGCACAAATAAGTTTAGTGACTCGGCTTGGGCTCGAGCCGGCGCCCCGCGAGAGTTGTCCAGCTTCAACTCAATCACAGCAGGACTTTAACGTTATTTTCCTGCTGAAAGTTTTATTACGCTGCCATAACCTCGACGCCTCCGCAACAGAATGAACTAAGTTCCCCCCCCCCCCCCCCCCTTCCACTTTAGACCATCCCCATACCCTTTTTAGTCGCCTTCTGCTCTCCTAGGTAGAGTCAGCTTCAAGTTTCATTAGTTGTGCAATTTTCTCACTGTTAAATTAAAAACGATAATTGAAAAATTTTGCCGGCTTGGCCATATTTCCTTCAACCCCTCGCCGCACGTTTACTTCTGTCAGGCAACTTGTGAGAATATTGGAAAATTACTTACAAAACGGCAATCGAAATGAAAGTCTAGCTCAACTTTTTATACTCTGAACAGCCCATGGGAAATGGTCAAAAGGGGTGTCATGTGTTTCGCGCAAGTGTATGGGACAGACAGCAGGAAGCATCTCTGATAACATCAAGGTTATAGATTCCTGATCGGACCGACGAGCTGAGTCGATTTGCTTAGTCTATCTAGTCAAAAGCTGGGATTAGTTCCTAGGGTATATATCATTGCGTAAGCATAATAAATATACAATTATTCCCAATTGCATAAGATCGATAAATATCGATTTAAAGAAAAACAGCTAAAGATGATATGGGCTGGTCATAAAAAATCTGGTACATGTAGCTTCTATTATAGTACACAGATTAAGATTCTTTAAAACCTCCTTTTTTATATCAGAATCGGTATTGAAATTTATTTTAACGGAACCTTGAGTACCTCGCGCTTTCATTTCATTAAGATCGGACAATAAATACCGACGTTTTTCAAACACGCATTTCCACTAGCCTGAAGCTAAGTGTCGCTCTAGATGCAGGGTATTTTGCAGTCGAGCATTTGCTCGAGCATTTACTCTTTCTTGCTTTTTTGCGCATAGAAACACTTTTATAATTGAATTTTGTGACCACAGAATAGGTAAAAGGGGAAAGCATTTCCTCGCCCACCACCAGACCCCATTTGGGGGCTCAGGCACTTTGAACTTGTGGCATTAATCATTTAAATTGCACAACATTTTGGCCTAAATGTCGGTGATTAACTAACGGTACGTTAAGGGTTCAATCATCTATCATCTTGCTAACCGCTCGTTAATTTCACCGGCTAAAATATATTCTGTGCTATTTGCATAAGTTTTCAGCTCAATCAAAAATTCATATAAAGTTTGAGGCTCTTCATTTATTTGAGTAGTTTATCTTGTTTTTTTTTTTTTTTTTGTGGCTGTTGCACTCACCTGTCCGCCGGGCGCTGGTGCGCCCACCGTATTGGCAATGGTATGCAGGACCTCGATATAGAGTTTCTCCTTATCATCGTGCCGGTCAATGGACTCCTCGGGCGCTGGCGGATCACGTTCATTTTCGGGATTAGCCTCGGCACGTGATTCGGCCGCACGCGTTGCCGACATGCGACGATTTTCCCGTTTCCAGCCGAGCGATGTAAAGTTCTCAAAATATGACCCATCCGTTTCCTGTACCCTGTATGTGTATATATAGAGATTGGGCAAGAGTTAGGCTCAGGCTCATCATGCTTTGGATTGGGTTTCATGTGAGTGCACTTGATGTGCTATCAAAGTATTTTCGTATATTGACTCGCTGGCCGTGTCAGCCGGCTCCGGCTCTAATTGGCACTGTCAATATGCTCGACATAAGTATTAAGTATTCCATTTGCATAGCGCGCAGCATGCTTGTCAGACCTATTTCAAACATTGATAAGGGTCGACATTGGCCTTATGCTTGTTGCTTCTTCTGTCTCCTGTCGCTAATTGTATACAAATACATGTATATACAAGACCCAGCAGGTATATATATATAAATATATATACATATTTGGCAGTTAGTTTTCATATTAATCATACGCCTGGTGCGCCTGTTAACAGATTTTTAACTCAGTCAAGGGTTGAAGTGTGTTTAGCTGTTGGGAATGATGATGATGATGATGAGGTTGTTGCTGATGATGTGCCTAATCATTTGATTTGCATGACAAACACACACACACACCTACACACACATCGATATACTCAGCAGCTGTGTCTTTAAATTGAGCTACAAAACTTTTCACACTCAGCACAAAATGGGCAGCGGCTAAGCGCCTAAGCGGCTTAACTTTGTTGCCGGCATTTTGAGTATTTTTTACGTTTATGATGCGACTCCTAGCGGAATTAAGTTAGACTTGACTGGCAGATACCCTATACCCAAATTTAAAGTGCAATTTGAGTTGGCAGGTTGAGTTATCGAGTGTTTAATTTATAACTTCAAATTAAATTTGATATTTCTAGCTTCTATGAGAGCTACTGTTAGATATGTGGGAGATATGTTCAATTGGAAACCGATATTTATCGAGTGTTACGGGAAAAGTTATCGATAAATTAATATAATCGATAAATTAATATAATCGATAAATTAATATACACAAATAGAAACATACAAACTTTGGCGGTTCTATTTTAAATTCGATAACATTTATAATCCCGGGCAAAATAAAAGTTATCGAAATCGGAACATAAGCTCTTTATGTCGATTGTTTTGTTTATATCGATTTCAAGTTAAAATAAAGTTATCGAGATTCAAAATAAAATAAAAACTTGACTTCGATTTGGCAGACGAGGAGCTAAACAGCAAGAAAACAAGTTTAAATTGGAAATCGATTTTTATCGGATGGAACGGGAAAAGCTTTCGATGAAGTATCATTAACTTAATTATTGTACGACAAGCAACGCAATTCGCACAACATTCGAAAACAACTATAAGTTAATGCCAAGCAAACGGAAAACTTATCAAAAGCCGAAAATAAACCCGACATCCGTTCGAATATTTTTATCGATTCTAGGTAACAAAATGTTGTCGATATAAACTCGATTTGGGTATGGCAGACGACAAGCTAAATAACGATTTGATTGTTCCTGCAGAATCTAAGTAGAAAAGTTAATTGATTTTTTGAAGCACAGAAAAAGTTATCGAAAATCGAAACAATCACACACATTTGAATATAGAGACAGACTGATGGGCAAGACCTCATTGAGCTGATTTATCGTCCTGATTAAGGGTACATTAGTCTTAAGGAATCAAAGATAGCTGCTGCCGCGTCTACACAACTTTGTTAAACCCTTTTTTAATTTGATTACAGGGTATGCTAAAAAATTATAAACTGTGCTGTAAAATTTCATTTTCGGCAGGCTCGAAAAAAATTGTTGACCAACACTTTTTGTCGACGCTTTTATTTATTCGCAAATGCGAAGCAGGGCGGGGCTTGAGGAGGGCGGACTTTGACTTACAGTGCATTGTTTGCAAGTTTTATTTTTTATAGCGTTTTTTCTTGTTGTGCAGTAAAAATTTAATTTTAAACTTTCTGGCGCAGTTGTTTCGTTTGCTTTGTGATTTTGTCAACGAGCACTCAATTTCAGCTTAACGTTCTTGGCGTATTCTTTGCGAAAGTCTCCTCTTAACTTTGCCCTGATTCCGGCACTTTGTTTTCTTTTCTCGGCTAGTTTCTTGTCGCTGTTATTATTTATTTATTTGGTATTTATTCTGTCGCAAAAATATTTTCGTGCAGTGTTGGTAAACAGTTGCTGAACTTTGCCTTAGTTTGGCGATTATTCATGATTTTGTGTGTTTATTTTTCATTTTATTTTTTTTTTTACATATCTTTTGTTTCAATTTCCTGGCACACAAAATAAATGGCAATTTAATGATGGTTTTTGCGTATGAAATTGTTGTTTACTTTTTGTGGCATTTAATTAATCTACGTATTTTCGCGCATTTGTTTACAATGCTTTATGAATTATTTATATTTACCTTCTATAATTGAATGTTAATGCATGCGCGGTAAGCGCTAATTGCAACTTTTTGACAATATAAATTTCGTGCGCTTTATGCAGATAATTAATTAATATTAAAATATTGTCATTGGATTTGCGTGCAGTAAGTGATTTTTGGTGTTCAGTTGCAAATATGTTTTAACTTTAACAGCACCAATAATTGTGTTGGTATTTTAAAAAATATGCAAAGGTAGATTTTGCATTTCAATAAATTACATGTGGCTAAAGGCAAAGGTTGCATTAAGCTTTCCAGTTTATCATTTTAATTATATTTACACGACAGCCCTTCTCGGCGCTTCTCATGCCGTACAGCTAACTGCTTGGCGGCAAGCGAAGTGCACGCTTACGTGATGCAAGTTGATGTGTTTTAAGGCAACACCTAGTTAAAACTCATTTCATGCCTAATTAAATGTTACCTCAAGACCAAACTCTCATTATGCGCACATTTTCTGGCTTAGTTGCAGCCGCATTATGCTAAGCAGACGCTGGCTTTGAGGCCAGCCAGGCTGCAGCATGTTGCAACCTTGCTTGTAAGCTGCTTCACTCACCCCCCCACACTTTCCTCATCAAGCCCTAATGCTGCAAAGATATCGCCTTATCTGTGTCTGTGTGTGTGTGTGTATGTGCGTGCGCAAGTTGGGCTAAAAGTTTGAGCTGCTCAAAAGGTTGGGCCCGCATTTGCAACTGCCAATGTTGCATAGACTTAGGCGCCAGGGCCAAAGTTTCTTTTGGGAATTACAGCGCACAGTGCTGGTTAACAAAAAAAAAAAAGAGAAGAGAAGAAGAGGAAGAGGAAACAACACCCACACAAGGACAAAACTTTTGTAATTACATAATTATGAAGGTCAGACTTGAAAGTTATAGAGCATTTGAGTACAAACGTAAAACACAACAACAATTGAAGTACATTAATTAATTGGTAAATAATTCATTTTATTTCTGTGCGAATGCTCAATGGCCTTGTCCCGGTCCACAGAACCTTTAGGAACCATCATAATTTATGCACAAAATCCCAACAAAGACGTTCATTAGCAGCAGGCTTCATTTAATTTATGCATTGCTGCTTTAAATGCATAAACATATCGCATACATATGTACCCGCCTGTCTGTCTAGTTAATTACGAGGAGCCAAACGTGCTGCCGAGGGAATTTCCAAAATAGAAAAAATAAAATTAATATTTCATTTGCGGCTTTTTTGCACATCATCAACTATGCATTAGGGTTATTCCGCCGACGCCCCTCCCCCCACTCGGTGCTCTACACTTACCCAGAATTCGAGCGCGGATCGACCTCGGGCCAACTGAGGCGTCGCTTGCAAAATGCCAACGGTGGCCGAGGCGGCGGATCCGGCTGATGCAGTGGCGAATTCCGGCTACGAAATGAACCGGTGCGCGGCGGAGCCAAACACTCCAGGGCCCGCGATTGACGACGCGAATTGATGGGTGTGCTCCCAGCGGATGAACAGTTGCCCCCCGCACCGCTGCTGCCCTTCGGATAGCCTGTGGAGGAAAGCATATATATGTATATGTTATATATGTGTATGTATGATGTATAGCAAATATATGTATTTTTTTATTTGAGGCATAATGTGTTTAACTGCCTCACTTCTTGTCTACCTTCTTTGAGTCGAAAAAAGGTTAGTTATTTAAAATGTGCAATTCAATTAAAAACCTTTTTTAAAACCTGGATTTTGTTTAAATTTTTTTGTTATTTTTAACCCTTCTTTTGTCTTGTGTATTTTGTACTTATATTGAATTTCTGTTGATTAGCTTTTCTTTAAACTTGTGCAGTTCATTTGGTAGCATGAGTCTTTAATTTCCAGAGTATTTAAATGGCATCACAACCTTTAGTTGTTGGTATTAAACGAGACCGAATTTAATCACACTTGAGCAAAAATTACAAACTTTGCAATCAAACCAAAGGAGTCAAGCTTAAAGTGCTTAAAACTAATGCTTATACTTTTCATGGAAACTAGAATTTCTTAGCAAAAAGTGAATATGATGGGGCAGCTATATTTGTTGTACACTTAACTATTGAGGCAGGTTAACACATTTTAATGTACCTAAGCTGATACTTAAAATTATCTTAAAAATACTCTATTGATATCGTGTACTATGTCATATCCAACATGTACTAAATACTTAGAAGTAATTATAAATAGACCAAAGTCTAAATTCCCATCTAGAAATGGATGCAATATGATATATGATATAGAACATAAATACTTATAATGGGTGGGAAATAGATATATGGTCCAAAAGCAATTCTAATCCAAGTAAGAAGTCTTCAGTGAGCATCAGCAGCTCATCAAAAGTCTGCATTCCAGCCTCGACTAATCTAGCTCTATAACTTAGGTATATGTAGATTATTCCATCCTACCACACACCCCCTTGGCGCTGCCATATAATCTCCATCCAAACATTATACATGATTATATATTCCATACATCAACTCTCTGATTTCCATATTAACTGTGGCCACAATGAAACAAAATGATTAGATACGATTGCAGACTTAACGCAGAGAAAATCCCGATTTGTTGCACAGTGTAAGCCAAGCAGTATTTGGATTTAACCTTGAGTTTTAAGCCTTGGAGCTTAGGATAAATAAAATTGAAAGACAAATTACGTTTTCATGTTTGTTTTCTGTATCATTTGCACTTGCCTCCCACACGCTAGCGCTTCAATTTTTTATGCCTCAGCCTGAGAACTCGTGCAATTGTGAGACACAACTAGATGCTCGTAACTTCTAATACAATGGGGAGTACTTAGCCATGAAGCGAATGTTTATGGATTTGGGGTTACCGGGGGCGGAGGCGGGGGCGGGGCCGGAGATGTGTTGCAGTTTAGAGCGGGCAACAGGCGGCAGGCGGCAGGAAGGAAAACGGAAGGAAACAAGCCAGTCGACCAGCCCGTCAAGCCAATGCGATGCGGTCAATGCGGCACTGACTAGTTGGTTGATGGGAAGGGGGGGGAGGGGGGGGGTGTGGGATGTGGCCAAACGTTGTTCAGGGCAACATAACCGCAACCTTGACATGCATCTGTGTGGCTGCTGCTGCTGCTAGTCCTGCTGCTGCTGCTAGTCCTGCCAGCGACAAGGACAATGGGAAAACTACGGCAGACTCAACGTGAATGCTGTTGCCACCCTGAAACTCTATTTGTCTAACCATTCCTGCGGCTTCGTCACGAAAGCTTTCCTGGACTTCAGACTGCCTGCTGCTGGCTGCTGCTGCTTATGCAAAAGCCCCAAAAAACAGATATACATACATATATAATATATACTTTGAGTTGCTCGGCGCAAAGCGTAAAGTCAAAGTTGGCCCAAAAAAACCAAAACACACACAGGCGCAGGGAAATAGAAAAACCCACATACACGCACGCACACACACACACACACTCGCACGCGTGCAAAACACATTCGCAGGCAACAACTGCGCTTACACGTTGGCGGTTTTATAGATGCCACGCCTGCTGCTGCCTCTTGATGCCTAGTGCTGCCAGTCTAGCTTGTTTCCCGTTAAAACTAGCTTCTTATGGCCTGAATCCAATGAGAATGGAGAAGATATCATATGTTGTGGATATTCGCAATCTGAATGACGAGCTAAGTCGTTTTATCCTATTTCTTCTGGCCTTCTGGCCTGCTCGGAACTACAAAAACTTGAGACTTGATATTGGAAATATATATATTCTTATACGCAGAACGAGCTCATTAACTTTGCTGATATGTCTTTCAATTTTAATATTGGTAAATATGATATTGTAATTCTGTTTTCTTGAGCACGTCTCAGAGCTTATAAAAGCCAGAGATCAACACATTAAGTTTGCAGACTTTCGTACTATAAATATTTCCCTTTTCTGAAAAACTCAACCCCTTTTTGTAAAAGTAAAAAGGAGACTTTATTTATAGATCTTTAGCCTTGGGATTTGGTATACACACACTTTTGCATGCCATATTTAAGCCATGAAAATTTCATTAAGATCGGACTATACAGACCGACAGTTAATCGAGAGTGCAGTTCCCAAAAATAGCATAGGGAAAAGGTAAGAAAAAGCACACCTGCTGCATAAAGTGCGCTGTGTGTATGTGTAGAAGAAAAATATCATCGTCAGCTTGGCATGAAGCTCAACAGGGTATCTCCTAGTCGGGCACTCCCTACAAGAGCATTCCAACTTGTATTATTCACTTCTTGTCCTCTTACTAGCCTCTTTTCCTCTCAACCCTTTTGAATACTTTCTCTCTCCTTATCAGCTTTTTGTTACAAAATGAAATGTAGCTTTTTTAGAGCCACTTTCCCCTTCTCTAACTAGCTTTTTTAGCTTCTCTAGCCCTGCTGTCTGCTCTGTTGTCGTTGTCGTCGTTATCATGTGACCAAAAACCGCTCGTTCGTGGCGCGTGCAACAAGATAAGCCAATTTCAATTTGATTCAAATGCTGTAGACGTTTGTAAATCAAAAGCCAAGCCGAGCCGAGCCACAACTTGCAACAGAACAACGGAGCAGCGGTTTTTGTGGCAGCCAATGCGGCACTGTGTCTTGACTTTGCAACCAGCGACAACAACTACAATATTTAGCTTTCGATTTGCCCGGAGGCAAACGAGTTTTGGCAGCCCAAAAGGAGCAAGAACAAGAGCCCAAAAGGAGTTCATATGCATGTTGATTGCCTTGGCTTGGATCGGCGCATAGTTTTGTCTCTGTTGCATTTTGTTGCGGATTTGTTTGTGCTTATCCCCAAGACTTTTCACCCAAAATAAAAATAAAAAAAAAGCGAAGCAGATCTAAAAAACTTTGCGTCACATGCGGCGCTCTAGTTGGAATTTTCTTGTTACATTTGCTTAGCGATTGGAAAACATGACGCCCGGATAAATTCAATAAACTTTTCCCATTTGCTGTTTGCATTTTTGCGGCTTGCCGGAATAAAAACTATCGATTACGCATTGATTCTTGTTTCTGGTTTCATGTTTGCCAATTTTTTGCCTTTGTTTATTTATGGCTTTTGTGCAGCAGCAACAGCAGCAGCAGCTGCTGCGACATTTGCATTTCAGAAGCTGCACCACATGGCGTATGTGTAATGCGAAATTGGACAAATATTCCATGGAAAATGTTGTTGTGTAACTGCAAACTTTTGTTAATATTAACAATAAATGGACAAACAAATATCTATCGTGTGACAGCACATATTTGAATGTTTTTAGAATTAAACAGAAAATCCCATTTGAATAGAGTTCGGTTTGCATTCAAATTTATATTGCAAATATTTCCTTTTGTGTTGAATTTAACAGATATTGGTTTTAGGAATTTATGATTCTATTGGGGTTGAGATATGTTAAAAGCAGTATTTAAGGCACAAGTAAATAAGGTATATTCCATTTTTGAATTCCTCTTGCAAATTCATTTCACGCAAACGAGTGGAAATGTTGTATACAGAGTTGTATGCGGAGTCAAATCGATGACATAGTAAAAAATGAAAATCTGAAAACTAACTTTACTTAAACTAATTGAAATCAATTCCACTTCCTTTCACTTCCACTTCCAATACTCATTTGAATGATTTCCACAGATATGTGTGAAAATGTCACACTTAAATGTGGGAAAATTGAATTGACACAGAGTCAAGTTGATGTTAATCTAAATAAGAGTAAATAAGTTGATCTTAAACTTATTTTAACCTTATTTAATACCTTTCAAAAATATATAACTCATAGTTTATTTTTCACGTTTCAATAAATTTCACGAATATGCGTGAAAATTAAATATTTAAAATTAGGACAAAGATATATATCTACGCTAGCTTCAAGTTTCCACTTTGTATTTGGCAAAAAAGTGAACTTCTATTTTTCAAATAAATTTGGCAAATATGCGTGAAAGTTAAACATTTTAAAGGCTGTCAATTTATATCATGAAAATGTCAATCTAAATTTAAGACCAAATATGTAAAAATATACAAAATATAAGCATTAAATATATAAAACATATGCGTGAAAATAGCATATTTTTAACGGTTTTAATATAAGTTATCATGAAAGTCTAAAGTCAAGCCCGACTAGAACCTATTTATATTTCTACCTAGTTTTAGGTTCAGATTTTATAATAGATCCATAGGAAATTTGCAGGGTATATTTTTTCAGGAATATTCCATAAATTAAATGTAAATAGAGTCTCGGATTTTCAAAGTATGCCATAAATTTGAATGTGAAATAAAAATGGAATAAAAAACATGATAATGTATCCTTCCTAATGGACTTCTGGTTTTTGCGCTTCATCGAAATTAATTACATTTAATAGCCTTATAGAGGGTATTATAATTTTGTCACACAATGTGTAACACATAGAAGGAGACGTCCGCATATATGTACATAAAATAACTATACTCTTAACAATTATCCTAACAATCAGGAAAATCGCAACAAATCTAACTACTATATCGGACAGTTTCTCTTGCTTATCGATATAAAATCCTTTTTAAGGGTATTTAGTCTTCGTTATGCTGCAAGATGTGCCTTTGTGTTTGCCTATTTTTGTTTCCATTTACGAAACATTCGGAACAATATTATTTTGCCTAAGCATACATCAAATGAAATAATACGTATATTTAGTTTGTCATGGGTTTTCATTAATCTTGACACACTTTGGCGCCACACACAGGCAGACAGAGAGAGGGACAGGGGACAGGGGACAGGGGACGGGGCCAGTCGCTTTTTGGGGGAGAGCACATTTATCACTTTGATGAAAGTAGAAACTCACCTAGTAATGGATTAGTGGCATTCGGATTGCCAATGACAACGCCGCCGGCGGGATAATTGCTGCCGGCAACGTTCGAGGCGACGCCCGCGTTGGGCTGTGTGGGCGGGCCATAAGGGCTGCCGCCGCCGATGCCGCTCAGACAGCTGCCAATGCTCGTCTGTTGCTGCAGCGGCGGATGCTGCAGCTGCTGCTGCTGATGCTGTTGCAACTGTTGCTGATGGTGCAGCTGCTGCTGCTGCTGCTGCTGCGAGAGCAGCTGATGTTGTGGGCTCAAGGCGCCGCCAGCTGCAGTTGCGCTGCCTGCAACGCCGCCCGTCTGCTGCTCGCTGGACTCCTGGCGCGACAGCGAGAAGCGGCGATTGCCGAGGCCCAGGCTGGATATGCCACTTGTTACATATTGTTGCATGGAGCTGAGGAAACTCATGGCGGCATTTGCTGTGATAACGCTTAAGCCTGGTTATTGTTGTGGTTCTTCTTGTTCTTGTTGTTGTTGTTGTCGCTTAATTGGCTTAAATCGCTGTCGTTGGCCCCAGTTTGTTGTGGTTCTTGTTGTTGTTGTTGAAATTAATCACTTGGAAACTTGGCGCATACAAAGCTCGGGGGATTTGCTTTCAAATTCGTTCGTTATGTTTTCTAATTATAAAATGTTCGTCTCTAGCTCTGGCAGCTCCTTCTGCTCCTTTAATTGCTTCAATAGGATCCGGACCAGAACAAATTCTGTAAGCAGAAGCAGACATATTTTTTTTTCATTAGGCAAGCCCTTAGATTTGTGCTCTTGTTATTTTTGGTTTTAATTGAAATTTTTGGCCAAGGCTTAAATCGATGCCAAGCATAAATGAGGTATAGGTAGGTATGTATGTATAGAAATGTTAAATATGTTTTACCTGAGCTCAAGATTACAACCAATTAGCTAACACACAGACACCCAGACACACACACACACAGACAGACGCACCCAGCCAGACAGACAGACACAACTTGGTTGCCTGCCAAGTCTTTAGTTAAATTTGTTATACAATTCTTAAAGCCTTTGCCCCTCTGGCTATTTGTGCAGCATTTATTTTCATTTGGCTTAAATTGTATATTTAAATTTCAAATCTATTTCACCTGAGCTGTAGATAAGCCCGCAGACAATTTGCTTTCTATGGCTGCAGGCTAATCTGGCGATATACAAGAGGCAAATTCGTGAAAAGCTCGGCAAATGGGCGAACAAACTCTTTCACATTTTTCTTAAGTTTGAATCTTTTCTTTTCCCTAAATTTAACTAACATTTAAAGTATGCTTAAGTTGGACGCAAGCTTTGTTAATTTTTCCTATTCTTCTTTAAGCAAGGCATGAAAATAACAACTGAATTTGTTGGTGTCTGCTCAAGAGAGCGTTAACTGTTCATTGTTATCGTTAATAATAATAATAGAGGGTATTAGAATGTGTCTCTAGAAGACATCTCCTTATAAACTATATATATACATGATCAGGATCAACAGCCGAGTTGTTATAGCCATGTCCGCCTGTCTGTTTTTCTGGTTCTATGCGAACTTGTCTCTCAATTTGAAGCTATCATCTTGAAACTTTGCATAGGTCAATCTTTCTGTTACAGGAAGTAGAAATTGCGGAATCGGACCACTATATTATATAGCTGCCAATGGAGCAATCGGTTGAAAAGTAGGTTCTTGCATGGCTTCATTTTTTGTTTCGTAAGATATCTTCATATAAGTTGTAACTATACCTTATTCCCTCATTCTTTCGCTTGGCAGAGAACAGAAGGTACTCATCGATTCTAACGCAAATAAAACAAATTATAAATGATATCTTGACAAATCATGGCATTTACTAGTTTCTCTATGTTCCAAAAATATATGCAAAATCGTATCATCATCATACCACTATAATTAAGTTCTTGTATAAACAACTTATGCGTATTAAGATATCTTGACCAAGCCCCAGAATTTACTATTAAAAAATATGTTGCTTATGTATGTGCCAAATCTAATCAAGATCGCACTACTATATTCTACAGCTCTCTAGGAAGAATCGTCGTTTGTTATTTTTATATATATTCATAAGTCATAAGTCAAATGCCTAGAAGGGTATTGAATTTTCGTTGTGGTTAAGATATCCGCACTTTCTCGTAAGCTGAGCTAAGCAACAATTTGGCCACAGCACAATAATTTTTCAATATGTGCCAAATGTATTTGTTATTGGTTGACACAAAATTGGGAATTCAAGGCAAAAGAACAATACTCTCATTTTGCTAGGTATTTGTTTTATTAATCTTCTCATAAAGGATCTCCCTAGCAGACATTCTTAATGTCAGCTGCAAAGCTTGGGTATTTTTTCTAACAATCATCATGCGATGCTTCGCAATTCGTTTGGGAAATATTTCGTAGCATACCTTTCGGCGCGCAGTTAAATTAATTTGTTACATTTTTGAAGGCTCGAACCCCAATTGCTGCCAAGCTTATTTGCGTCTGATTGAGTTATTGGCCTGTTGTTTGTGTTGACTCATTGCCAGCTGTTTGTGCAAGCAATTTGCGCAAACACACAGACAACAAAAAATACCAAATGCAGCTCAACGTTGATTTCAAATATCGATTGATATATATTTTCTCTCTCCTTGTTTTCTTTCGGCATCGCTGTTAATTAATTTTGCTTTGATTGACAAGCTGAAGTGGAGGCAGGAGAATGGCACGGTTTTGGGAAGAGCAACAGAAACAGGACCTGTTCTATCTGTTATCCACCTATTTAGGGGTTTGCCGTAATTAACGTTCAATCAGCTGAGCTCAGTGAAGCAGTCTGCGGCTCTTGGCTAATGCTAATGTCCAATCGATCTGCATGAGTAATTGGCCCAGAGCCGAGCACCTTGCCGTTCGATTCTCCAGCTTTTTTTTTGGTCATTCGCCACAAGCCTCGGCCATAAATTCAAGCCAGCAGCTGCGACAGGCGCAACACTAATCGCAATTATTGTTGTTTGGCATTAATAAATGCAACACAAAGCGCTAATTAGTTAATTAATTGTCCACAACGGGAAACAACGCAAATCGAACGTATTTTCGTAAGGCTTTGAATAAGCGAAACGTGACTGGATTTGCTTTTGCATTATCGCCCATAATAGATATTGAGCACTGCGCAAATTTAATACAAATTAAATAGATATAACGAGCAGTTTATGTGGGAAAAATAATGAAATTATATTAATTATATTATGATATTTTTCAGATAGATTATAAACAGATTTGAGAGTTCGCTGCGCAAGTTAATAAATTATGTAGGAAATATTCGGTTTTGAGTTTGGAAAGACGTGAAAATTCTTTAAAAATGAGAAAAGAGTATTTTTAAATACGCATCCAAAAATTATAATTATGTGTATTATATTTCTTATCATCAAAGAGTTGAATATTTTTTAAAATGAGAGAGTAGGGATATCTTCGGCACACCGCAGATTTAATACCCTTTTAGAGATTTGGCTTATGGCTTTGCAGATATGAGAGCATAGTGAAGCTCGTAAATGTATAGATACCTTATAAGGTCGGAGATGTTGTTCCTCTAAGCATTACACATTTCGTGACATGACCCTCTACAAGTGTATAAAAAAAGCATTTCATATAAGAACCAAAATGTATTGAAAATACAAAACCAAAATATAATGTATTGAAAGGATCTCTCTCGGATATATTCAATCACTTATTGCGACAATACACAAGTACTCTCCTCGAGCTTATTATAAATATATAAAACAAGTAAGAGGTTCTGGTCGGGAGCTCCCGACTAGGGGATACCCTGAACCCTCTTCTTTCGATAGTCGATAGGTATAAAATGAAAAATACTATATATATATATATATATATATACACTATTCTAGAAGCTACATGTCAAGTTTGGTAACTCTAGCTCATATTATTTGCCGATATTGCTCAAAAAACAGGATTTCGATATCGATTTTTATCGATTACTTGGAAACGGGGCAAGTTATCGGATATCGGAAACAAACTCGATCTGTGCGGGGACTAGGAGGACCTACAGCTAAAATTTCAAATCTCTAGCTCTTATAGGTTCTGAGATCCTTGCGTTCATTCATACGGACAGAACAAAAACATTATATCCTTTTTACCCATTTTTAATGGGTTCAGGGTATATACATATGTATATGTATGTATGTTGCTCGTTTCGGCAAATTGTTAATTTGCGCAGTTTGTAAGGGTTGCGCATAATAAAAAGTTGTTTGTTATTCAACGTGCTCTCAACTTGTGAATTGGCAACAATAGTTGGCATTTAATATCCTGTTGATTGCGTTTAAATGTAATACAAGCATGTCCAGCGTGGAGATTAGCGATGCAGCGGCAGTTGCTGTGGCAGCAGCAGCAGCAACTGTTGCAACAACAGCAGCTAAACAAAGGAGCGGCAACATCAACAATGGCTGACATTTGTATGCAGTTGTGTGCGTGCTGCAAGTGCTGTGTGCGTGCATGTTGCAAGTGTGTCTGTGTGCGTGCATGTTGCAAGTTTGTGTGTAATCAGCGCATTTTACATTTCATGCCCGGTCGGGTCAGCGACGAACGCAATTTACTGCTGCTGCTGCTGTTGCCGCTTGCAACCGATTGTTGCATAATTAGCGGCTTTGGACAAAGCTGTAAATAAAAACCATTTGCCGCACATTTTGTTTATCAATTCGTTTGGGTTGCGTTTCGTAAATGCTAAAAATAAATCGTCTAGCGCAAAAGTTGATTTATGCGACGCACGTAAATTCGCCATTAGGCAGCAGACAAATGTATTACAATTAAATGAAATGGAAGCGAAGGGGCAGCAGCAACAGCTGCTGACGCCCGCGGACACGCCCGCACACATATGCGAGAGTTGAGCTAGCTACAGAAGCACAGGACTTTAATTAAGATTAATTGGGCGCTGGCCAAGCCCAGCGGGTAACATGTAAGCGTGCGTAAGTCAAATGTATCCGACTAGCAGTTACTCTGTACTCGGAAAAAATATATAAAAACAGATACGCACACACACTCTTTCATTCAGCCCACACACTATGAAAACTTCATTTCTTAAGAACCTCTGTATTTGTAGATGATAGCTCTGCATTCTTTAAAGATTATGTAAGGCATATATATGTATATAATAATATCAGGTATACATATGTATATTTCTAAATACCTCTGCACCCCTTTCAGCTTCGTAGCAACTGGGGCAGGTATAATCGCAGAGAAAGGCTCGATAAACATTATAATCGATACTTAATATCGATACTTATCGATATTAAAGAAATGCTTAAAAGCTAAGAAAAATGTCTGCTGCTTATGATATACGATATGATATTTCACATTTCAAAATCTTCCAATAGTGACACAAACAAGACCAAGCTATATCTGCCCAGCTTGGCAATCCAATTAAGAATATATACTTTATATACTTGAAAGACTCGCAGACGTCTTCTTTCGGTTTCACATGACTCTCTCACAAAACCCTTTTCGGTCATTTTCAACAAGTACAGGGTATACAAAGCTAACACATAAGGCAGAAGGGCAAAGCGGAAACTTTAAGAAAGTCACTTGCGAGTTTTATGGGGGTGTGTGTATATGTGTGACTGTGTTTGTGTGTGTGTGAGTGTGTTTGTGTGTGTGTGTGAGGGTAGTGGGTGCTAATGAATGCCATTAACTGGCTACAGACGCAACAGCCACGAGACTGGCTTCAATCTATTTAGTTTTTATTAATGATTATGCATGCGACATGTGGCAGCAACGTTTCAACGGGGGAAAACCGAATACTTTCCACAACTAAATGAAACGCGCATTTCGCATTAATGTGGTTTCCACCGGGAAACTCTTCCTATTTCATATTAAGCAAATGTCATTTACTTGTCGTGTAGCGGCCACTATATAAAACAGCAGGTATAACTAGGTAAATGAGCGCAGAGTTTCATTTTGTTATGGTTTTTTTAGCTTCACTTTTCCCTGTTAAGTCAATTTTCATTTTCGCACATTTTCCGGTTTGGCACTTTGTGTGCAAACAAACATATGAGGTGCCGGGGATGAGAGCAAATGCCTGTTGATAAAACTGAGTGCCAGTCATAAAAAAAGGAAAGCAGTCTAGGCCAAGTCGCAGCGTTGATACACTTTAATGAAGGTACATTAACATTTACAGTAACAGTAACAGCAGCTGTAACATTAACACCAAGGGTAACAGTAACATTGCGCGTGTCTGTTATAGTAGCAGTAACAGTAGCAATAAGTAGCTTAAGTTAAGATTTATAGTCGCAGTCAGACACAGAAGCAGTAAGGGTAGCAGTAACACCAACAGTCGTATTAACAGTAACATTACTGCTATGAAAAATCAATTGTTTGCAATAGTAGCAAGTACTTAACATATAACAGTAACTGTAGAAACAATCAGTTGCAGTAGCAGTAACAAGGCAATAGCAGTAAGAACCGCTGCAGCCGTAGCAATGTAATAGCTAGAAGTCGTAACTGTAAGAATAGCCGTAAAAACTAGCAGTGACAGTAACAGTATCAGTAACATACTCATTAGCAGCAGCTGTAAGAGCAGCATTTAAGAGTAATTGTGGCAGTAACATAACCAAAAGCAGTGAATGTAAGCTTAGTAAACGCAAACAGTTGCAGTGGGCAGTAACAGTAGCAGTAACATAACCAGCAGTAACCAGTAACAGCAACAGTACTGTAAACAGCAATAACGACAATAGTTGCATCTACAGTGATTATGGAACCAGTAATAATCTGCAGTTACAGTAACAGTAGCGCCAAGGCCACAATCATTATCAATAACAGTCACTGTTACAGTATTAAAAGCAATAACAGTAGCAGCTATACAAATAAAAAGAACACACTGTCAAAGTGAGATTGGCTACTAAAAGCTGTAAAAAAATAATAAGAGCAGTAGCCTTAATTGAAGGAACAATAACAACAGTACCAGGAGCAGAGGCTGTAGCAATAAGAGAAGCATTAGCGGTTAGCTTAACATAGGTTTAACAGTAAATATACATGTTAGCAGGAACTGTAAAATCGACAGAAAACAGCTAGATAACAAAAACAGCAGCAGTTACTGTAGCAGTGGCAACATAGAACTTTACCTACTCTCTTCCAAACTCAGTTCGATTTTCGGCAACTGCGACTCTTGCTAAACCAAATGCCTTAAGAAGTCGATAATACCTTTATGTAGAGTGCAAAGCCGTAGCGCATAAAAACAGGAATGTTTTTCAAGAGGCAAAGCTAAAAATAAGCGGGGGTGCGTTTTGGTTGGGGGAATCAAATCCCAGAGCGCCACAAAAAAAAAAGGCAATTGTAAGGCAATTTCAAAGGCGAAATTATTATGTCGCTTTATGTCATTTTTTGTTCCGTTGTTGTATGTGTGCCAAGTTTTTCCTTTTTTTTACTAGCAGATGACTGAGGCATGGGGGGCAGGGGGCGTGGCTCGTTTGTATTTGAAGGCGTTTTGGTTTGGGGGCGTGTACGTGAAAATGACAAAGCAGCTGCGTCAAGGGCAACGCATGCTGCGGCATAAAATTTATTTTCACTGCTGCCCCAACTTGATATGTGGCTTTAAACTGATACCAAACCAAACAAAAAATGTGGCAAAATTTGTGGCAGACATTTCAGATTCGACATTTTGCAGAACGAAAGAAAACCAACCGAAGTAAAATAGGAGAAAAACAAATAAACAAACTGGCAGAAATGCGAGTTAAACAAATGTGCGGCCTTTAAATGTCTTATTTAGTCGCCGTGTGTGTACCTGTGTGCGTACCTGTGTGTGTGTGTGTGCGATAGACAGTTCAAATGGGCGTGGCAATACATAAATTACTTTACGCACGGGCTGTCTGCTGGCAGACGAAGAAAAACGAGTCGCGATAACAGTCGGCAATTGTGGTTAATATGATTAAGTTAAGGCGACAGCAGTGGAAATTGCAAACGTAAAAGCAGCAGTAGCATCAGTCACAGTAATCAGCGGCAGTAGCAGTTGAAGTTACGGCGGAAGTGTCAGCAACAGAAGCTTTTGCGAATCAGCGAAGCAGCAGCAATACGTCAACTGTGGCAGTAACAACAATCACAGCAGTAAAAGCAACTGATGCCGTAACAGTAACTGAAGTACTAGCAGAAGCAACTGGTGTAGTCACAGAAAATGTTGACAGTAATGGGAACTGTTGCAGTTACAGTTAACTGTACTAGTAACTGCAACTAAAGTAGTTAAAGAAAATGTTGCGAAAGGGCAACTGTAGCAGCAAGAATCAATGTAAATGTTGCAGGAACATCAAACCAGTTGAAGTTACAGTAACTATTGCAGTTACTGCAGCTGTAATAGTTAAAGTAATCGATGCGAAAAATCAACTGTAGCAGTTAGAATGATTGTAACAGAATTCAGTACTGTAGCAGTAACAACAAGCCAGTTGCAGTTACAGTAGCTATTGCCGTTACTGCAATTGAAGCAGTTACAGTGATTGTGGAAAGGGAACTGTCGCAGGGAGAATCACAACAGTATTAGTAACTGTAGCAGTAACAACAAACCAGTTACAGCTATAGTAACTGTCAGTTACTGTAACTGCAATAGTTTAAGTAATCGATGCGAAAAATCAATTGTAGCAGAAAGAATACCTGTAACAGTATTTCTTACTGTAGCAGTTACATCAAAACAGTTGCATTTACAGTACCTATTGTAGTTGCTGCAAGTGTAGCAATTACAGTGATTGTGGAAAGGGAACTGTAGCAGGAAGAATCACTTTAACAGTATTAGTAACTGTAGCAGTAACAACAAACCAGTTACAGCTACAATAGCTATTGCAGTTACTGTAACTTAAATAGTTAAAGTAATCGATGCGACAAATCAATTGTAGCAGTAAGAATCACTGTAACAGTATTTGTTACTGTAGCTGTGGTTACTTCTACTGTAGCTGTTAAAGTAACTGTTGAGAAAAGGCAACTGTAGCAGCAACAGCAACTGTAGCAGAATTAGTTACTGTAGCAGTAGCATTCACAATAATAACAGCAATTATAACATTTACAGTAGTGGCAACAATTAAAAGCAATTAACAGCTGCATATCTAGCATGGCAGTAACAGAATCAACCACTATTGTCATAACTTAATTATGCACTGCAACCGCACCCCTATCCCAGATAATGGTTAAATTAACAGAAACGCCCTCAGAAAAGCTTCCCTGGTGCACCCACAAGTTCCAGCTTCTGCCTCAATGCAAGCAGCTGCAATATCAGGCCATTATCATCATCATCATAAATCACCAACTGCAGCACATGCATCACTTTCCACACTTTTCATGCTGTTGCCTTTGTTTGCGCTGGCAATTTTGTAGTCAGTGGTTGAGGTGGCTCGTAACGAGAAGGAGGAGGAGGAGCTGAAGGAGGAGTAAAGAGGTGGAACTGCAGGCGGTCGGTCCACTAGGCTACTGTCGAATGCCATAAAACAGAGCCAAGAGCAGATCCTTTTGTGTAGCACTAGACTAGATGACAGAACAACAACAACAACAAGAAGAAGAAAACGTGTTTAAGTGAGGGGCGGCCAACTAGAGGATGCCCTGTAACCAGCTCTGAACTGTCAAATGGGGTGTGTCTAGCTTTATAGAATAGAAAACCAAAAGTTTAATCGATATTGAGCATACTCGGTACTTATTGATATTGAGAAAAATCGATATTTATAGATAATAAGAAAAGTCGATATATATCGATATTGAGGAAAATAGTTGTTAATCTATTTTGAGCCAAAATCAATATCGATCGATTTTTATTGGCATTGAGTAAAATCGATCTTATCGAAATTGTGACTATTTGATATTTATTGATAAGGTCGTTAATTATCGATACTGAGAAGCATTAATATTTATCGATTTTGAGAAAAATCGATATATATATCGAAAATATATATAAAAATAAATTGTCATTTATTGATATTTTGAACGATTTTTAACGACATTAAGAAAATATGGGAAGATCCTATTTCACTTACGCTAAAGATCGACTTGGCATTTCGTTCTGATGAGGAATATATAGTTAGTTGCTTGCATACGTCACATACCTACACACAAGCGTCACATATATGCCCACGAAAATAAATTTGATTAGTTACAGAGTATAACAATGAGGCAAGGAGTCAAGGATTCAAGGAACCATGAATAATGTGGCTTGGCCATGCAAAGTGCCGAACCAAAGTCCTCTCTGATAAATGCGCTCAAGAGTCACCTGACTGCTGCAGTAGCAGCGGCAGCAGATGCACAGCAAATTGCTTAATTTGTTAAGGCCACATGCCACACACACGTACACACACAAACACACTGGCATACACGGCGTATGTGGAATTTGTGCAAATGCAACACAAATTCAATTAACTTGCCTTGTGAACTAACTCAACTGCAGGTGCGGCTGCATCTGCTGCGATTAATTACAAACGAATATGTCAAAAGCTACGCACAACTCACCCCCTCTCCCTATGTGTGTGTGTGGGCGGCGGGGGGTATTTGTTTGTGTGCGTTGCAAATCTGCTTTGATAAACTTGCCGCACTCGACAAAAGCTGAGAGGGGGAAAAACGCTTCTAATTAGCCGTTGGCAATGCAAAAGGAATGCCAAGAAATCTCATGGAAACTCGAGAAAAACTGCAGAAAACTCAACGTGCATTCAACATTTCCGCATAAAAAACACAAAACTTTGCCTTCAGTACGGTGCGCTTATATCAAAAGCATTTTCCATAGATTATAGATTTTAATAAGCGAAACTTTTTCCATGCACACATTAATAGGCTAGATATCATGTATGCTGTCTTTTATGTGATGCATGTGCGTGCTTGGTATTAGGATTATAATATATTAGATAATGCTTATTCTTTCATATAATTTTTATATTTTTAATGATATATTTATGCTTTTAAGTTTTTGCTAAAATTCTATGCATGTATGGGCTCTGCGGTTTTCTATTTTCTATTTTTTTTCTGTATTCCAAATTCCTTGTTCTAGTATTTGTTACACTCGGCATCGTATCCTGTATTCTGTTTTCTTTTGCTCTGTAGTCTATCATATCCCTTCTTAAGCTTTATATATTTATATTTTCTATATTCTTTGTTCTATACTCTGTAATTTACGGTTATTGTTCTAGGCTCAATATTATATTGTCTTTATTATGTTATCTGAAGTATTGCATGTTCTATTTGTGTTCAAAATAGTCTTTTGTATTCCTTATTCTGTTGTAATTTTAAGTTTTGCAAATCATATATTTTCTTTTAAAATGCTATGTTCTATGTTATATACTTTGTATTCGATACTCTGTAATCTGCAGTTGCTGTCCTAGGCTCTTTGTTATGTTATTTTAGGTATTGCATGCTCTGTTTTGTTTTCTTCATTCCGAATTCCATGCTTCATGTTTTGCTATGTTATATACTCTAAATAATATACTATGTAATCTACGATTTATGTTCTAGGCCCATTCATTTTTTTATTATAAGTATTGCATATTTTACTTTTTTTACTCATCGTTTATTTGGTTCTGTTCTGCAGCATCTTTAATATGCTCTGTGTTAAGTATCGCAAGTTCTTTGTATTTTACACACTCCAAAATCTGTTTTAATTGAAAGAATAGGTCTGATTTAAAATAACAAAGCGCATAAATCGCAAAGCAAATACTGTAATTAGATATGAATAGTTTTATGGTTTTGTATTTGAATTTCCAATGTTTTTCAACACTGTTTTTTTAGTTTATACATTTGACATTCTGTTTTCCAATTATATGGCGCCATTTAATTAAATACGAAGCACATTTTAATCAAATTTCGGTGGCACAAGCGAATGCCAATTAAAACTATCAAGTTACGCAACGTTTGGGGAGGGCTAATTACGTGCGGTCCTTGGAAGGCATATGGCTCAAATAACCAGACCCAATGGATATGTGTGTGTGTACGTGAGTGTGTGTGCTGCGAGTTTGTCTGTCTTTTGAATGTATATTTGCGGTTCGCCAAAAAAATGCTTTGGCATTGAGTGGCGTGTGTGTCACAGGAAATTGGAGAATTTCGTTGGGCGTCAGAGCAAACCAAAAACACACACACGCACACACGGCTTACACACACAAGCACACACACGAACACGCATGCATAATTAATGTACTGTGCGGCCTAATTGTCAAGCATGCGAAACCACAGATACACGAGCCGTGTGCGAGCGGCCCAAGCTGGTGGCACATTTAATTGTTGCCTTTGACATTGCAACAATCTCAAATAACTTGCGGCAACTGGCCGGATTCGGTTGCTATTGGCCCAAAGGCATTAATTGCAAATGCCAGACATGCTTTTGGCCCCACAGTATCGATGGGCTATTTAGCAGTTGCTTAAGCTTTGCTTATGGCCAACAATATGCCTCATAAAGGGGCAATTTTCAAGGGTCATAAAAGAATTTTTTTATGGCCCTTTAACCGTATACCGTGAATGACTGACTATCTGATTGACTAACCGAACGATTGGCTAACTGATTGACTGACTGACTGATAAACTGACTGTATCTTTAACTATGTGTTGAATGTCTGAATTACTGATTGATGACTGACTGATTGAATGTATAGAATACTGTTTAACTGACTGACACATAGATAGATTGACTGACAAACTGATTGACTCTCTAACTATATTACTTACTTATTGACTGACTGAATTATTGATTGATGACTGACTGCTTGAACTTCAGACAACTATTGACGCACTAGCTGATTGACTTTCTGACTTTATTACCTACTCATTGACTAACTCAATTACTGATTGATGACAAATTGACTAACTGGTATTGATTGACTGATTGAACCTCAGACAGCGAGTTATTAATGTTTATAAAACCGTTTGTCCTGACTGAGTGAAACACGGATTGACTCACTAACTGGCTGATTGATCTTGAACAGCTATCAATCAATATATTTATATATTTTTAACTTGGTGATTAATTACCTGACTGAGTAACGAATTAACTGTATGATTGACCGACTAACTGATTAACTGCCGAGCTTCAGACAGTTCTTATTCTTTGTCATATAACACTGTTTGTCCTGACTGATTTATTCACTGATTGATGTTCGGACAGCTCAGAAAAAACATATACTAAGCAATTGATTTACCGACTGATTGATCTTCAGATAGCTCAGAGAAAAGACTGTCTGATTGTTTTCATCTTATATCTTAGTCTATATTGTATATTTTATAAACTACATATATACAACGTCTAGTACTGATTGATTGACTGATGACTGATTGAGCAATGAAAATTCCAAAAAGTACGTGGAAAACTTGAGCAACACTTTCTTGATGCATCAAGAAACTATGGCGGAAATTTTTGCCCGCAAATGTAGCAATTGTCAGCTTCAAACTTCTTTCCAATGATCTCTGTGACGTGCTTCACACTTATCGAAAAATCCACCCGCACGGAAAGTAGCGGAAAAATGAGTGATAAAAACTTGGTCCGTGCAAAGCCGAATCATATCCGACATTATACACATATAAACCCATTTACCCCTCATTGGGTTAACCTCTCTCACGATGGCAGTTAACATCTTGCTTTGAACTTGAAAGTCACCTTGCGTTTTGATGCGTTTCTTGACGCCAATCAAGCGACTGGACGTCTCTGGTATGCGACGCCCGTTTAAAGGGTTCACCCAGATGGGGCTGCCAGATTGTCGACTGGGGGCTGGTGTCTAGAGGGTGGCGCTTTGTTTGGCTTTATCATGTCAAACAACAAAGATGGCAAGAGACCTTGTCGTTGTCGTTGTCGTCAACAACATGCAGTCTCTGAACATTGTTGCAAATTACAAGAAAAATTCGAAAACGGCTGAATGCACACGGCTCGATGCGAGAGAGAGAGAGGGGAGCGGGTATGGGTAACCGAACTCCTGACGTTGCCAGACGTTCAGAAATTTCCAAGCGGTTGACTGCGCTTAAAGTTCATTTCACTGACTTTTCCAAGGGCCATAATAAAAAATCGTTTTTCAGTCTTTTCTCTGTTTACTCTTTCATTTGGCTTTGGCATTGGCCTTTATGATGGCCAAGTTAATTGTTTGCATTCACGGCGCTTTGGCCAAGGACCTGCCAGCTTATTTGCCAGCCACAACAACAACAACAACACACACACACACACACGCGCTCGCACACACAGCAACTGATGAATGCATTTTGCCGCGCATCGCAATTAAATATGCATTTTTGTGCTGCATTTTTATCCCCATTTCAAGCTTTTGTTTGCTTAAATGCATGTTAATTAAAAAGAGGTGGGCATAGCTCCCACTAAAAACTATGCTTTGAGCACAAAATGCACGAGGAGCTACTTAAATCGCATAGCTGAACTCTTGAAATGAGGTTAATGCAGCGAAACATATTTAAATATGGCTAATACAACTGCGCGAATGTTAAATATAACTTGCTAAACATTTCTTAGGTAAAAGGCTTTAATAATACTTTATGGAAACCTAGGAACAGTCGATCATGGAATGTTCAAAAGACAATTTTGTTTATATGAAAACCAACTTTGAGCCAGACAGAAATAAGTAATCATTCGATTCACGTCTCCAGCCAACTTACGGGCCTTAGATACGATTTATGAACCTGTCTTTTCACAGTTAACTGAATTAATCCTTGGCTTCTCACAATATTTCAAAATATGGTCTACAAAAATTGGATAATCTCTATCTCCAAAGTATTTAAATAGATTCATTGAAGCCTTGGCTTGTCAAAATATTTCAGAATATTAATTTAAATAAATTTTTATTTTAAAATTTCCATTCTCTTATATCAGTTTTGGATTGGCTTCTCACAATATTTCAATATATTAATTTTTAATTCATTTTAAGTTCAAAAATCTCATTGCCTGGTCTTGGATAAACTTTATCTAATTACCAGCTATCCTTCCTCAAATTATTTTAAAACAAAGTACATCTCATATTTTGTTTCGACTGTCGTCATGGCTGTTGATATTGATTAAGAATATATATGTATATTTTTTTTCAGGCTCAAAATTGTCTGAAAGTGCGCATTATGCACCTTGTAACAGATTGACAATACCCTACGCAAGGGTATAAGTATATATATATATAGCTGCTAGATTTGCAGCTTATTATAAGTAGCCTCGCAGCAGAAACCTGTGCGCATTTATATCAAGTATTCTTATATATATATAAATAGCAGACATGTACATCTATATAAATGTACATATAGACTTTTCATTTTCTGTTCAGTTGAATAACTGCGTCGACCGCGTTGTCAACAATACGTTAAGCAGGATTAGCGCCCCACGCATTGCGCTTTTTGCTTAGACGTCGCGGCAACAGCAGCAGCAACAACAACAATTACGCGTCTGTCGACAACAGCAACAAGGTGGCAACAGCAGCAACAAGAACAACGACGACGTCGCATATACGCTTTAGATCTTTGCGTACTTTGCATATGTCTTTAATAAGGGCTTAAGAGCGTAAAAATGGCAAAAGTCGAAGGCTAAAACAAAAGGCGCAGGCCTGTTGCTGCGGGCTGCGGGCTGTGGGCTGTGCAGGGGTAGGGGGAGGGGTATACAAGGGGAGAGGGTGGCACACAGTTGGCTGCTTATGAGCATCTTGTGTAAGTAGATACAAGTAGCTCTCGTCTTGACAGCTTTGTTTTCGCACATTCTGTTGTGCCAGGCGGCGATGCTGGCGCCGCGGGCAACTTGAGAGAGAGAGAGAGAGAGAGAGAGAGAGAAGGGCGGAGTGTGGCGGGGCGGGGGGCGGTTGGCACACTTGGCATTGTCAGCTGCGCAAAGTTTTTAATTAAAATAACCGAGCAATAAAACAGCGCAACAAAAATGCTGCAAAAATAATGGCGGCGGCAGCAGCAGCAGCAGCAAATGTTGCCGCCAGCAAATTGGCAATGACAATTTCTTATATGGGAGCAACATATCACGTATACGCCGCGTGCAACAGTGTGGCCCAGTAGCAATGTCCTTGTTAATGGCATTTGGCTTAAAAAGGGCGAAGCAATTAAAATTTTACAGCCCTTCAGCTGTAAACTCGAACGACCTGCTCCCAAAAGCAGTTGCTGCTGTTGCTGTTGCTGTTGTTGCTGGTCAAACGCAGTGGCCATGAACTTTGCCCTGTGCAGTGGACAGGCAGGGGCAAGGGTTTGGTTATTCGCAAAGGTCGCTGAATATTTATTTAAGACTTACGCTCGAATTGACAAACGCTTTTGAGACTCAAACAATGACTCAGCAGCGGCAACAGCGACAGGAGCAACAAACAGCATGACGCTATCAAAAACAGAGGCAACAACAACAACAGCAGCAGCAAAAGGAGCAGCAACAACAGCACTGGCAAAAGCAAAAAAGTTTAACATTAACAGCAACAATGTTGTTCTTAATGGGTAAACAACAGCAACAGCAAAAAAGTACTAGCAACAGCAGCAGTATCAGGGTAGACAGCAGCAACAACAGAAACAGCAGCAACATCATATTGGCAACAGTAACAACATGAGCATGTAAAGCAGCACACTAGCAACAGCAACAATATTAATAGCTACAGCAACAATGACAACATGAGCAGCAACAATAACATTCGCAACAGCAATATCTTTTAGCAACAGCAGCAACAGTGTCAGCAATAACAGTAGAATAACAGCGGCAACAGCTACAACAGTCCAAACAACGGCAGCAATAACAAAGGCAACAAGGGTAACAGCAGCGAGCACAACTGCAACAACAGCAATTATAACATAAACAATTGCAAAGGCAACAGCAATAGTAGCTGCTACAGCAACAACTCCAGCAGCAGCAACTATATAAGCCAACAAAAGCAACACCACGGCTAAAATAGAAGCAGCAGCAATATCTATAAGAGTCACAGCAATAGCAGCAGCAACAGCGGAAAATAATATAAAATAGCCACAATTGAAACAACAACAGCAATCACAAAGGCATCAGCAATTGTTGCTGCCACAGCGACACTTCAACAACAACAGCAACAATTACTTAGGCACCAGCAAAAGTTGCAGCAACAGCAACATCTCCAGCAACAGCAACTGTACCGACAGCAGCTTTAAGGAGCAATAAGAACACCAGTAGCAGCAGCAAAAGTAGCAGCAATAGTAGCAACAGTATCAGCAACAGCAGCAGCAGCAACAAAGGCAGCAATCAGCTAAATCACAACTTCAACAACAACAGCAACAGTTACTGGCATTAGCAATGGTTCCAGCAACAGCACCAGCAACAGCAGCACATCCAGCAGCAGCAACGGCAGCAACAGTTCGAGTGAATGCAGCAGCAGCAAAGTTTACAAAAACACAACAATAGCAATAGCAAAAGTAGCAGCAATACTAGCAAAAGTATCAGCAGCAAGAACAGCAGCAATCAGCAGGAATGACGAACGTGGCAAAAACAACAACAATAGTTGCAGCAGCAGCAGCAACTATATCGATAGCAACTTTAAGGAGCATCAAAAGCAACAGTTTCGAAAGAGGCAGCAGCAGCAGCAATGTCTTCAAAGGCAACAACAGTATCAATACAATACAATACATAACTTCAAATACAAATGCATCAATGACTGGGGCATCAGCAATAGTTGCTGCAACAGCAACAGCAACAGCTCTAGCAGCAGCAACTAAATCGATAGCAACTTTAGCGAGCTAAAAAGGAAACCCAATGGCAGCAGCAACAGTTTAAACAGACGCAACAACAGCAGCAATATCCTCAAGCGCAACAGCAGTAGCAACATTAACAGCAACAGCAGCAAAAGCAGCTGTAATATCAGCAGCAGCAGCAAACGCCGCCAACAACAACAGCAACAGCTCATTAAAATACCATAAATCAAATTGCAAGCTGCATAATGAACATTTTTGTTGCTTTACTTTCATTTTTTTTATTTGTATAAAAGTTATTAAAAACGCGGCTAAAGAAATTTCACAGCTTGTCGGAGAATGCGTAAAAAATGATGCGAAGCTGTGCTGTGCTGAGCTTTACATCAAGATTGATTGATGACACGACGCGTCGCCTCAGCGCCTCAAAAGTATGCAAAAGCGAAATTGTGCATGTGAGCCGCAGAACAAGCGGCCCCAAAAATGTGGGCGTCATTGATGGGCGTGTCATGACCGGGCCCACAGTTGTAAGGACAATGAAAAAGGCATTAAAATGCGGTCACTCGAGAGGGAAAATGCTGAGAGCTGTGAGCTGAGAGCTGGGTTGCTGTATTGTGGTTTTGTGCGTGGGCGCCGCTCTGTGTGGGTGTGTGTCAGAGTGTGTGTGTGTGTGTGTGTATGTGTGTGTGTGCGGCTGCTGCCCAAGGGTCTCTCCCAGTGGCGCAGCAGCAGCAACAACAACAGCCGAGAGCTTGAATAACAAATAGCATTTTTGATATGAATAGATGACTAAATTTGTCATAGTTGATTGACCGAAAAATTGTGCAGGGTATATGCCAATGAAATGCCAAGGCGTGAATTGAAATTTTCAATTGAAATTTTTTTCTATGAATAGCGCTAATTGGGTATGTTAGAGCTGAGAACTTGTTTCGTTTGAATGCCAAGAATCAAGAATTGAATCAAGAAAATATCTTTGGGTATGATTCGATTTGAAAGGGGTTTTCGTTGTCGTTTGATGCCGTGTTTGGGCAAAAATTTGCCAGCCAGTGTTGTAAAACTGTGAATGACTCTTAAGATAGTATTTTAAGAGGTCTTGCGTGCCCTTTATGTAATTTGTGTAGTTCCTGGAGCTCCAAGCTACCCGTCTTGAATTTTTTTGTTTAGATTGAGACAAATTATGATTTCTTAAAATAGCCGAACCTAAACATAAACTGAACTACATTTATTAACGAGAAAGAAGGGCTAACTTCGGCACGCCGAAGATTTAATACCCTTAAGGATCCAACCTTTTCACTGATAATTCTGATCCAAAATATATGTATATATACTTTATGGAGAATGTATATACTTTCAATGGGTTACACATTGCTTAATAAAATTATAATACTCTTTAAAAGGATTTTTTTGAGAGTTCTTTGTTGCTATATTTGTAAGTGTGATTGCAATATGAGAAGAATTTTAAGCTTTGTTCTAACTTCAAGTGGATTATTTTATATTGAATGAGTTTTAATAGATCTTTCAAATTAAATCTCTTTTAAGCTACTAGAGTTTTTACTTTTTTGGTATGCCAACAAAATTGTATCTATTGTTGTAAGAGATCTTTGTCAGAATATTTGGTTTCAAGTGTTTCTTAGACTTGATTGTGTT
Source organism: Drosophila borealis (assembly GCA_035045885.1). Lineage (NCBI taxonomy): Eukaryota > Metazoa > Arthropoda > Insecta > Diptera > Drosophilidae > Drosophila > Drosophila borealis. The sequence continues at coordinate 476,272 of JAWNOR010000094.1, forward strand.
TTATGTTGACAGCTGCTGAAAAATTAATGAAACTCGGTTCATTTTATTAACTGCCGGGCACACGTAGCGTGCTGCATGATAAATGAAAGTTGTTGTTGTTGCTGCTGTTGTTGTTGTTGTTGTTGTTGTTGCTGTTGTTGTTGCTGTTGTTGTTGTCGGGGTGCGGCATATGAATTATGCATAATTGTTGTCACTTTCAGCCCCCAAAAGAGCTGCTGACCAAACGAACACAAAAACATTTCCGGCTGCCCACAAGCGTGTGTGTGTGTGTGTTATATATGCATGTGTGTATTTGTGAGTGTGTGTGAATGTCTGTGTGTGTGTGAATGTGTATGTGCTAAGTATTTGCTGTGAATTGCGACACTTTCGACAGAAAAGAATTTATGCAAAGTTTTTAAGTTTGAGGCACATTTGGGGCCGCTTGCAATTTTCATACGCACCACAAAAGCCGCGCCAACAATTTGATGGCACCTCATTTACAGGGGGGAGGGAGGCTGCGCTGCGTTGCGGTGCGGTGCGAGGGGGGGTGGGCGAGGGTGGCGTTAAGCTCCTTCCAGTTGTGCCAAGGTTTTTGATCCTGTAGCTAGGCTACATGCTTCGCTGTTGCCATATGCGCGGCACGTTTCGTCTGACGGCAACTGGAAGAGATAAAAGCGAGATGTACAAAAAATATATATATCTATATATATATATATATATATAGATAAATCGCGCTAGGCAATTACGTTCGAGTGATGCCTTTCTAATTTAGAGCTTAATTTGTGCGGATTTAAGGCACTCGAGGTAGAAAAATGTTGTACAGCGTGGATATTTGTCTAGCTAGGCAGGTGGGCAACAGCAACAGCAACAATTTGCAACACTTTAAGCGCGCCGAGTCACGTTACGTATACGCCCCCGTTGGCGTGCACATAAATTTAATGCTACAAAATGCTCCACGTCTAAGCTGTCTCTATGTGTGTGTGTGTCTGTATGTGTGTGTTTCGGGTCTTTATGTGTGCTATATATATTTTTAGCCAGCGCAGACAACAAACCAGCCACAGTCGCAGTTGGCGTCGCAGTTGTCGTTTTAACATTTCCGCCCAACTTGCATGAGTTTCCGTTTCCGTTTTGCTGATTTTACGCACTTAAGTTCACCCGCAGCTGTGTCCCCTGTAACTGTGCGTTTTTTTTTTTGCCATTAATTGCCCCGGCTTTTGGGGCAAGCAACTGTCCCCCAGGCTGCCCACGCCTGATTGCCCGGCCCATAAGCAGGTGAATTGCGTATTTTTTTCACTTTATTTATTTATTTCTCCTCTTTCATTTTTTTTTTTTGCTGATTTTGGGTCATTTGACTACATTTAATGTGAGCTACAAATTGATTTCTGGGGCACAAGCAGCGGGGGCCATTGGGGAATCAAAGAAATCAAAACTTTGGCTTAATAAAAAGGGCAAGCGCCGGGCACAAGAGAGAGAAATATATGTTCGCTGTTTGCGTATTACGTTTACAATGACATTTTGGAAACTTTTGATTAAATTAATATCATTTTTCGTTTGTCTTGCGCTTTCGCTGCCTAATCTTTGATTATTTGGCAACATCGTTAATCATGCTTATGCTCTTTAAATATTTATTTTCGCTGAGCTTTGCTCTGAATTTTTGTTAAGTATACTTTAAAATTATTGACGTGATTAAATGATACAATATGTAATATAATTATGGAAAATTAATATGATGTTTAGGTAAAGAATAGAAATAAAGACGGACATTTTTAATGCTATGCTATGCTATGCTATGCTATATAGCTACAACTTTCTTTAACCATTTTCAATGAGCATAACAGATATGTTAGCGTATTCCTTGTAAATATAAGTAAAATGCGCTTTAATTTTGAATGAAAGTCAAAGTACGGTTCATAAAAGTTAGCTGAAACACAGATATGCACAAGTACGATGTATCTTTGGTCTGGTTTTGTAGCTCAGCTGGGGGACAAGCTTTGAATTGACAGCACACAAAGTCCGGTGAAAGCCACAGAAGCAGCAGCAAGGGCCTGTCAACAGTTGTTGTTGTTGCTGCTGTTGCATATGCCACAGCGAATATGCGGCATGGCCAAGAGACAAGAGCCCAACAGAGCAAGAAGCAAGTGCAGCAGCTGCTCGCTTGCTGTCAGTGGCAAGTGCTGCAACAATGCAAATGGAAATGTGCAGCAAGTGTACGAGTGTGTGTGTGAGTGTGTGTGGGTGTGGGTGAAGTGCCCGTGGGCGGGCGAGTGGGTGTGACCCAAAGTGAAGCCTGAAATGACAAAACTGTCAAAGTGTCGACTCAACGGCAACGTTCGTTTGCCTTTGGTCAGATTGCCCGGCGACTGGCGACTGCCACCTGCCAGCTACACATGCAATGCCCCCCCTCTCTATCTTCCTCTCCCCCCCCCCCCCCCTCTCTCGTTCTGCCTTGCTGTACATTCGTGGCTCACTTGGCTGACCAGCTAAATGCCATTTTTAGCTGTATTTGTGCTAAAAGCTTTGTTAATGGTAGCGTCAATATTTTCCAGGCTTTAATAAAAAATGCTCAACGGCAAAAAAAAAAAAAGTTGGTAAGGGAAATGAGAAAAACGTTGCGGCAAATAAATGCGAATACATTGTGTGCATTTTGACGAGTGAAATTGAATATACAGGGCACACACACACACACAAACACTCACACATATGCATGAATGATATGTGGCCAAAAGCTACATAAATTCATTTGCCACAAGCCAAGAGCTAGACAGAGAGAGAGAGAGAGGGAGAGAGGGAGTGAAAGAGAAAGAGAGAGAGGGAGAGGGAATGAAAACAGAGACGGACATAAACTAAATGAAATAGTAACCCTTTTTTTTTCAACAGCGCATGTAGACACTGGCAAACACAGACAAGTCGAGCCCCCGAAATACCTCTGCCCACCCCATCCCCTCCCCTCCCCTCCCCTTCCCATCGTTACACAGTACAAAAAGTGTTGGTTATTAAATAAGCCAAAATGGAAGACTAAAAGATTAGGCTAATGACTTTGCTCATATGTGAATTCTCGTTTTTTGTGAAGCTCGTCATATTTTTGAACAAGAAGTGAAAAGTTTTTCAAAAAGAAACTAGTTTTACGACTGATTATTCCTATAGACTATATGGCTATATATATATAGAAAGTAGTTCGATTTTGATAAGATTTGGTTTACTATATGTTAGCAGCTGGGTTTAACTAGTGAATGCCAAATTTGATATATATATTAATAAACCAAAAAGTTGTTCGTACAAAAACCTACTTGTCGACCGATCGTTCCTATGGCAGCTATATGATATATAGTACTCCAATGCTGATAAGATAAGATAAGATGACTGTTGATGCTGATCAGGAATATATAATCAGACGGATATGGCTATTAATGCTCATCAGAAATATATATACTTTAAAGAGTTCAAATGCGAAGACAATTAAAATAACGTTTGATCGATTTTTCGTCTACTTAAGCTCCCAATTTTTGGCCAGATTCGAATAACTTGTAAGCAACATGTTTTCTCTTAATATTCAACTAAGAACAAAAAGTGTAAAAAGTTAACATTTTTAAATTAATTTAAGCACAACAAATAGAGCAACGTTTCTTATTGTGTAATACAACAGCTCAGCGGCAACTACGTGGCAGATTCTAGAGTTAAGTCCTTGCAAGTCCTGTTGACTGTTCGCTTTTGCCTCTTGCTCGCATTTGCACAATATAAATTTTACACGTGTGCGTGCGTATGTGTGCGTGTGTGTGTGCTGTATTTTTGGTATTTCGAGCACGTAAAACATCAACGCATAAATACAAAACATGCAACGTGTGGGGCAGAAATCGAAGATGCGCGTAGCAAGAGCAGCATTAAAGCTGCCACAGAGAGCTGAATTGTTGCGACTGCATGATTGATTGATTGATTGCTTGATTGAATGGCTGACTGATTGATTGAGCCAGTGTCACAACTGTTAATCCCGCACATTGCCAAAAATAGTCTGCCAAACAGATTTAAGCTGCATTTTAATTAAAAGTTCATCAACAGTTTCCCATGAACTATAGCTAAAAATGCTTAACCCAAACTTTTATGCAGGAGACCTTTATTCGTAGAATTTTCGAATAATAAATGCAATTTCCTGGAGCAAAAAAAAAAAAAAAGCATAAATGGAATCATCAACTAAAAGTGAAATGTTCTGCTTTCGCAAAAAATTAAAATTTAAAAGGACAAGCTCTTAAGAGGATGTCATTATGCCATCGTAAATACTTTAAAATTTGCTTTGTTTCCACGAATTGCAGTTCTAATGGCTTTCCATACACAATTTTATTATTAAAAGGCTTAAGGCGGCAAATAACTCTTTGAAAGTCATAACAAGCAAGAGGTTCTAGTCGGGAGCTCCCGACTAGGGGATACCCTGAACCCGCTTCGTCCAACAGCGATAGCTATCAAACGAAAGATACTTGATATATATATACTATTCTAGAAGCTGGATGTCAAGTTTGGTGACTCTAGCTCATATTATTTACCAAAATTGCCCAAAAAACAGGATTTCGATATCGATTTTTATCGATTACGGGGCAAGTTATCGAATATCGGAAACAAACTCGATCTGCGCATGGACTAGGAGAACCTACAGCTAAAATTCCTTGCGTTCATACATACGGACAGACGGACAGGCGGACAGACGGACAGACGGATAGACGGACGGACGGACAGACAGACGGACATGGCTCAATCGACTTGGCTATTGATGCTGATCAAGAATATTTATACTTTATGGGGTCGGAGATACTTCCTTCTGCCTGTTACATACATTTGCCCAAATACATTATACCCTCTTTACCCATTTTTAATGGGTTCAGGGTATAAAAGCAAGCACTTGCGTTTATAAAGGCAAGAATAAATGCCTATTTTGGCAAAAACTACTCAAGTTTTTATTTTATTCAATAATTGAGTGGCTCTTTCTGTTTAAAATTACCTCAAATACAAATCTTGCGATTGCCTTGATCATCAATCAGTCAGTCGGTCTGTCATTGTCAGGGCCAACAGTTTTATATATAGAGAAAAAACACATTTAATGGAAGTGGATCAAGACATCTTCCCTGAGTTACCCCAAAGTGTTATTAATGCATACGGGATAGACGGATACAAACTTAACCAGCTGCATAAAGAAGAATTAAAGCCCAACCTAGACAATTTCTTAGTCATGCAATGGCTGACCTTATAGAAGGATTTAGAAACTGACAAAACGACCTTTAAAGCCCAAAGCTTCACTGAATGCAAGCTAGTTCGGTAGAAAATTCAATCCAAAGATTATTTTGTGGATCGAATACAAAAGCATTTTCGAAAATCCATATTAGAATTCATCTCACACGTGTCATTTGCAAAGACCTTTTTTATATACTTCCCAAAAGATTTTAGTTAAATGCATATTTAAACATATAAATACTATTACATATTAATAATTACATAAAAGTTTCTAAGCTAATTAAAGCTCTTATTGATTTGCTGAAGGTCAAATTGAGAGCAGCTAAAGTAAATTTAAACAGTCTAAAATTTCAGACTGTTGAGCACTTTAAATCCCGCTTTAAGAACTCGAACCTGTTACAAAAGGTTGCCCCTGCCCAGTTATGTAACATTTTTTTCATTGGTATTCCTGACGCTTTCGGCCGCCTTTTGCATATGTGAAAATTCAATTTGTTATAATTTGAAAATTTCGTTTTACGTTATGGAAATGCGTACGATAAGCCGCAGACGACTGCCGAAACAGAGAAGCAAAAATAAAAAAAAAAGGCGGAGGAGGGGGAGGGGATGGACGGCGAGGGCGTGGCCGGCGTGGCGATGAAAGGCAATTTGTGGCAGCTTAAATGTCAATACGAGCTAAGGGAAACGGTTGAGCATTAGTTGTTCTTGTTGGAGTTTTGTTTTTAGTGTTATAGTGTTGTCCATATGCTAAGCGCCAGGTGATGTCTATAAATAGCCAAACACGTCTTGGCCATTTTAAGACGTTGGCCACATTTCCTGGAGGCGTGTCTTGTGGCAAGCGCCACACACACAGACTCGCACGCATAAAAATAAAGTTCTGTTTGTGCAGCTAAAAACAAATTGCAAACAATAAACAGAGCTGCCAACCTACGCCAAAATACACATGTATGCCATAAATATACACACACACAAAAACACACACACTGACACACACACACACGCCCAGCTGCCGGAGGACATTTGCCTGTGCCGCAGTCAGGTGGCAAGAAAAATGGGCGGGCCGAGTTGAACCTGCCGCCTACGCAAAATTTGTCAATGAAAATGTCCTGTGCGGTCCTGTTCGGGTTGAGTTCCTGTGGCCTGTCAGTTTGGTTTTCGTTTGGCTATACCCTGTAACCATTAAAAAAAAAAGGGGCAGCAGAGGGTATGTCTGACTGAGTGCAAGTGCATGTAACACGCAAAAGAAAGCTAAGGTATAAATATTCTAAGTCAGCAAGAGAAAAGAAAGTCATGGGTATTAGTTTTATATTATCGATAGCTGCTTGCTTCTATCAAAATCGATAAATATCGATTTTTGTACATAGGTCGATATTAACAAGATATATATACTATCATATGTCATAGAAGCGCCCTCTGAAAGATATTAATATGTTCTGCTTCGGAGTTAAGAAGTGTGCACTAGCTACAGGGTATCTCCCAGTCGAGCAGTGCCTCAACTCAAGCACTCTGACTTGTTTTTAGCTTCGAGTGTTCCATTCAGCTTGTCTCTGTCTTTATTTGTTTTTGTTAATAGCCATTGCTGCTGATATTTGGCCATTGATCCAATCAACTGGCCAAGTTCTCGACTTCTCCAGCATCTCAATTGTTGCTGGATGCCTCTGTCTGATTGTCTCTGACTGTGTCTGGCTGCCTCTGTCGGCGTCTCGTTCATTTATTGAAATTTCATTTCATTTTGTGCAATATTCTGTCAAATAAGCGTCAAGTTATGCTGTCTCACCTTATCACAACTGTTTATCATAACTGTCAAAATCCAGTTCGGAGGCAAAACAAAGCGCGGCGCGGCGCGATATTTCGAGTGCAACATGGCGTATGATTAATACGCGTAAATCCTATTAAATCCTTTCAGTGTACAACTTATCCAATTTCTGCGCTTTTGTAGAGCGCGAGTTTTTTTTTGCTGAATTGTGTATTTATATACCCTTCGGTGGGGTGATTCAATTTTTCGATGATTTCTGTAATTAGAGGATTTGATTTGAGAGCACACAAAGCGGATATATTCGTGATCTGAGCAAACATGAGGCGATTCGTCTTGATATAAACAAAAGTTGGCAAAACTTTGTATATATCTGTCCTGCTGGCAGTACAAAAGTCAAGGTCTGCCTGTTCAACCCACTTTATCATATAGTTCCCATAGGAACTATCAGTCAAAATTTGCTTTCGTTCTATGAAAAACCTTTTTGGTTTATAAGATATTTCATCCAGCACGAGACTTTACTATCAACTTATCATACAAGTTAAAATCTTTATAGAAAAAAAATGAACAGCATTTTCGTATACAACAATTACAAAATAATTGATTTTTTTTATAAACTCTTCTGTTCGACTCAATACAAAAATATATTTAACATCTTCAAGGGAATTACGGCTTCGGTAACCCAAAAAAAAAAAATCTCTGTTTCTTATTATTATTATTATTATGTGTTTTCATGATGTATTTTTATGATGTCCAACAATAAGAACAACAATGAATGAGCAGCTCAATAACTCAATCAGTTCTCGACGCAGACAACATGAATTGATGCATTTGGTGGCGAGCAAAGCGAAAATATCCAATAAAATGTTATTTTCTATGCTACAAACCCCTCCCCCCCCCCTACACACCTCCTCCCCGCACACACAGCCACGTATTTGTTACAAAATCGATGAATCAAAGTAAATTACCAGAAATAAATGAGATAAAATATGTGTATGCGATGAGCTGGATACCTGAACACGCTGCCACAACAGCTTAAGGTCGACTATATATTAGCAAAGGGCGTGCAAGGGGGCGGGCGAGGCGTGGCTGAATGTAGAAGGCGCAGGCTAAGCTTTGATTTAGCCAAGATAAGCGGGCGAGCAAGCGGCGGCAACTACTTAGACATTGACCTGCAAACAAAGGGAAAAACTAGTTGTTGGCATTATGAATGCCGCTTGGCAGCCGCTAAAAATGGCACACACCCAGACACGTACCACACTCACACACACGCACAACACACTTGCACACACACTACACACACACATATACCCTACACAGGAAATTGAAAAAGTTTGTATATGCCAGACATCCGTTTCAGCTGCGCATCGCATTGTTGAGTGCGCCAACTAATTTAATAAAGCAGCGCGACATGGCCACTTTTTTAGAGCACACACACTCACACACACATTCACACACACACACTCACACACACTCACGCACACACACACACTCACACCTTCTTCCACACATCGTGGCCAATATAGCACATGTGCGCCAGCGCCCAAAAATATTGCTGTTCGGCCCTTTGTTTAGCCATTTTCAAAAAAACTTTTTTTTCTGTCTAAGTAATCATATAAATATTTCTTTGTAATGTGTGTGTGTGTTTTTTGTGTGTGTGTCCAATTGTGTTACAGTGTGCGTTGCCAAAAAGAAACTTAGGCGCGCTGCGTGTTTATTAAAAACTTGGCCGCTTTTATTTACTGCTTTGGGCCAATGCGTCGTATACGCAATATTTTGCCTTTGTTTGTCCGAACGTAGCAAAGGAAAATAAAAATTCATATGTGTGCGACGTCATTTTAATGTGACTTATAAATTTTATATATATCCATATATTTTAAAGAAGCTGCTAAGTTGGGAATTATGAGCTTAAAAAAAAACTAAGAAGCTAAAATTAAGTATAAAGGAAATTCGAAAAAAAAATTGATAAAAATTACTTTTAATAGCCTCAGCGAGAGTATAATAAAAACAAATAATGGGGCTCTAGTTGGTATTGCCCGACTAGGGAATACCCTAAAACTTCTTCTGTCAACATCAAGTGCAAATCGTGTTTGGGGGGAGAGGGGGACGACGGTAGCTATAAAATGAAAGATACTTGATCTGTATATACTATTCTAGAAGCTCAAGTGCGGTTTTGCTGTTAAAATTTAAGAAATATCGATATCGATTTTATCTATTGCTTGGAAACGCGGCAAGTTACCGATTATCGGAAACAAACTTGAGCGGGATGTACGTCTCTAATTCTTGTAGATTCTTGGACAGCCGTACGGACAGATAGAATAACAGATAGCCAGACGTTGCCAGCTCAAACCGGCCATTGATGCTGATCAAGAATATATATACTTCATGAAGTCGGAGAAGCTTCTTTCTCCCTGTTACATACATTGCCACACAACTATAATACCCTCTTTACCCGTTTTTAAATAGTTCAGGGTTTATGAACCTCATTTGACAGAACTTATAGGGAAACATTAATATAGCTTGTAATTCCCATAGGCTTTATGCAACTTTTGCAAACTGAGTACAAATGATTCACTTAATAGCTTAAATAGTTATATTTTCTTGAGTGTCAACTCAAGCTAATTTTTTGATATTCAAAATAAAGAAACACTTATAATTCCCAACAAGTTTCGGCGAGTGCTTCAAAGCATACATAGAGATAGGGAAAATTGTACAAGATCAAAAATATAAATATAAAATATGAAAGATGTAGAATGTAACATATATAAAATAACAAACCAATATAAAAATGTCGAAAATCGTATAAAAAACATTCACTTTAATTACTTAAAGTTGAATTCAAGTCAAGTTCAGACATTTCAAGCGCTTTATTGCTGAGTGCATGTCCCCGTGTTTGTTTTATTTTCGCAGCCACGCCCACTGCGCCCACTACTTAAAGGACAGGTGTGCTTATATTGGTCTCTGTGTAGAGTCGGGTGCAATCCACTTATGCACACATCATTATTGTCAGCAGACGATGGATTGCGACGACGGCCCCTTTGGCTGTTTAATTTATCGCACAGCCGGCAAATATGTTTGCTTTTGCCCTCGAGTAGTTGTCCCTGCTGTTATTGCGATAATAAACCCATTAAATTGCCGCGCAACCAAGCCAGCAAGCCGCCAGGCCACCCGGCCAAGCTGGCAAAAACTGTCAGCGGCAATGTGGCCACGTCTGCTTACGTGGTCGGTTGCCTTGACGGCTATTGTGGTTTTGCATACGCAGCGGCAACAGCAAAAGAGTAAGAGTGCTCGACTAGCAGTTACCCTGCAGCTCAAGTAGGAGATGCCCAGCAACTCAGTCTAGATTCCCCTCTCTAAAATAACAGGCACCTCTTTAAGCAAGGGTTGGACTGACAATTTCTCCAGCCTCATTTTGGTTAATATTATTGTTAAATTAATTTTGATTTTATTAGCCAAATTATGCACAAGTTTTATGGCCTAAAGATAATATTTGTATACCAGACTTTATCTCTAAAAGTTATTAAAAATGGAAGTTAAGTATTTTAGAGTTCTGTTAACTTTACAAATACCTAAATGCCGCGCGCAACATACCCTATATTTGTTTTTTACACATTTTGCCGGACATGAAAACAACAAGCCCAATCCCTAACCACACGAGTTTTCTCTTTCGGGCAACTCTGCCGCGTAACCAGTACAGCAGCTAAAAGGTTTTTTACTTTTATGCCAGCTGTTCGCTTGTTTACCTGCCCCGCCCAAAAACTGCCGCCCACACCTGTCGCCCCAGCTGGCGTCGAAGTGGGTCAATGTGCGTTGAACTGATTAGCGCGTGGCTTTTACCTTGGCTGGCCAAGAAGTGTTCGTAATTATGCCGGACAGCTTTAAATGCCATGCAAGGTTTGAAGCTCTTCCGGAGCAGAAAAAAAAAGCAAATAAAATGCAATAAAATAAAATAAAAGCCACAACGAACTTCGCTTAAAGCCATATGTTGCCGAAAATGGTCCGAGCAAATCGATAATATAAAAAGCTGCCCACCGCGGCGTATACGTAATGCACACATATTCTCATATACTTACATATATTTTGCCTTTTCCCCGGGTTGGTTTTGCCTTGTCGAAATCGTGTGCCAAGAAGTCATTATTGATCTAGCAAGAGGTCGTAGGTGACTCTCAAACTGTCATTTATAAAATGTGGCTAAAGTTTCGACCCTGCAACTGCGCTTCTAAGCACTTAACTCTTAAACTGTGACTCAAAATTAGTAGACGTTACAGCTGTACTTCTAAGCCTGTGACTCTATGTCGTGACTTTCAAACTGAGACTGTAAAATAAGATTTGGAAGCCGTAGCTCTTAAACTGTTGCACTTGAACTTCAGGTATACGACTGTGACTCTATAGCTGTGAATCTTAAACTTTGATTCTGAGACGGAGGCTCCAAAGCTGAAACATTGAAATTATTATTTCTAAAAATGTGACTCTAAAACTGAAACATAAAAACTGTTATTCTAAAACTGAGACTCTCAAACTGACACTCTTAAACTGAGACTGAAACATTAAAACTGTATTTCTGAAACTGGGCCTTCACAACTGTGACTATAAAACTGTGGCTCTGAAAGCAAGACCCTAAACCTGTCACCCTAAGTCTGTGACTTTAAAACTGAAACATTTCAACTGTAGATCTACAACTGTGACTCCAAAACTATAAATCCTGAAAGTGTAACTCTCAAGCTTGCAACTCTAAAACTGTAAAATTGGAACCCTGAACTTAAAAGTAGATGCCCAAAAGATGCACATATATTTTTCTGCGATTTGATACTATACTTAACGACATCTTTAAAATTATTTGGGGACTCTAAAACTGTGGCTTTGAAACAATTTCTACTGACTGACTAAACTATTGTATTGTCTCACCAGCAAATCTGTCTTGAAAATAAATATACCCGCTTTTTTCCGCTGTTGGTTGCTGGGCACATTAATGTTTGCAAATGTTATGTTTGTTTTCAACTGTCATTTTCAATGGTTGCCTATTTTTATTTTGTTTTATTTTACAGATTTTTCGCGCATTTTTGCATGTCAAGCTGGCAACTTCATTTGGCGTTTATTGACAGCGACAAGAGACAAACAATGGCGAGCCAAACGGCAACGACAACAGGCAACAACACCAGCGGCAACAACAGACAACAACAACAGCGGCAACAACAGACAACAACAACAGCAACAACAACAAAAAGCTGTAACTTTTTATCAAGTTATTAACTTATCTAATTCGATTATGGGCGCTGTGCCTGCGGAGGCGCCGAGCAGAGCCGACCTGGCCAGGCTGTCGGGCTGTCGGGCCGGGCGTTGGCGTTTACATAGCGAGCAATTCAATTAGAGTTGTGCCGCAACAGCAACAACAACAACAACATCAACAGCAACAACAGACAACAACCACGACAACAACACGAACAAAATGGCCGCCCAGACAGATAAAGACAGACAGGAAAATAGACAGGCAGACAGCGCGCAGTCTATCAAAAACATGAAGGCAACAACAGCGGCAGGACATTAAGCAACACGAGGCAATGCACGACGTGCAGATACCCTAGCAAGCAGGTAAATAGTAAGCGTACGAGCTAGCTGCAAATTCTTGACTCAGTGGCAGAGTATTAAAAAGTTATTCTAAGATAGCTTCTGTGTTCATTTTGGAATAGCTTCAAAACTTGTTGGGCTTAAAGTTGACATTAATTTGTGTGTTTATACCAAAAATTAACCTAAATCCCCTCAAGAACTTTCTTAACTCTCCACTTTAAATAAGCGAACCTTTTTGCATACAAAACTAGCTAACAAATAGACAGATCGAAGCAGACCAAGAACATAAATATAAATTTAGCTCTCGCAGCCGCTCTCTACTGCCTGATATACCCGCTCCTAGTCATGGCAAACGACCTATAAGTAGGCTCAAACCTGTCTGTCAAAAAACCCACGCTCTTTAGTTTCGATTATGCAAAGTCGAAGGGCATATAAAGTTCCAAAATGTCAGCTTGCACAAACGATCTATCAATGTAAAATGTCTCGCATTGATATTTGTTTATTTCTTTTATACACTTTAAGTCATTTGTATATATCCGTATATCTATACACTATATGGGCTTTGCGACTTCCGCTCTCATCTTTTGCCTTTTTACAGTTTCTAAATAGCACAATAACATTTCCGTTTCCGTTGCTGTTTGTGTTTCTCTTTTGCTGTCGTTTCAGCGTCGCTTTTGCCTTTCGCTTCTTTGCCAGTTAAATTCTTTTTATGCTATCATTTTTATCAAAAAGTTCGCGTTGTTTCGCCCACGGCTTGACCCAAAAAACAACTTTTCTGTCGATTTTGTTAGTTGCCGCATGTAAAGCTCTTAACCTTTATAGAGTATCGTCTATGTTGTCGTCGCTTTCTTTTGCTGCGTTGCGTGACTTGCAGCTTGGATTAAAGGAGGGTAGTCATAGTAATACCCTACTCAGACAAATTATAACAGAAATGGGACGCATTAAAGAACGTAAAGTGCAGTAAATACCCTTTCCAGACATACAACTTTCAAAACTTGACTCTACTAACTTTTAGGAATCCATAACTTTGCCAAAAACTCAACCGATTTTGATTAATGAAGGCATTTTCTATATACTTTGCCCTGTAGATAGGTTTGGCATTATTAATTTATCTATATAGATATTGGTAAATATAATTTAATAACTATTCTTCAAAGAATATATCAAAAATGCTTTCATGCTTTCTTCTCTAGGATTTATTTGCTATTTAATTTTAATGAGTCTTATTTTATTCTAGTTATGAACCATTCTTTATTAATGGGTATTTGGTAGTCGCGCATTCTCTGCGCGAGCATTTCGAATTGGTTTTAGCATATTTGATGTAATATTTATTTGTTCAGGCATTGTTTGATAATTGATTTGCGAAATGAAAGCAAAATGCAAAGAACAACAAAATGTTATGATAGCAAAATGAGATGCTGACCAGTCTACACCCCCCCCCCTCCCCCCGACTCGCCCGACTCCCCCGCTACTCCCTACTCCTCATCAATACCCTGTTTGCCTGCTGAGTTTTCCAATCAAAGTTGTCGTTGTTCGTCGTTATTGAAAGGAGCTTAATGCCCAAATAAGCTGTCCATTATTCAGGAGCATGTACGAGTGCTCGGCTGTTAGAGCAGCACAAGGTACACACACACACACGCACAAAACACACACACACAAACACAAACACAAAACACATACACATAAAACTTTTTTCATTGTGCCATGAAAAGCTGACATTCAAATGCGCACAAAATGCAGAGGCGTAGCCGACTGCAGACTCTAAGCCGTTGGTTGGGGGGAGCGGTAGCGGGAACTTGTTGAGGGGTAAGGGGGGAGGGGGGGAGAGGGGTGTGTTGGGCGAACTCTGCCGGCTGCTCTCATGCATTATGCGCATTGTTTGTCAACAGACAAAAGCAACTTTTTATGTGTTTTCTTGTTGCCTAAAAAATGTTTTCGTTATCTTTTTGAAAAAAAGCAATAGAAATCATGTGAACAGGTCCCGAGCTCGGCGGAGCGAATAAATCACGTAGGTGGCCATGTGGAGGAGCCCTTGAAAGTGTGTTGCTTTGGACTCTGCTTTTTGGGTGCTTCTAAACAGGGCGTGGCAGTACGTGTAGTTGCATAAGTGGGATCGATACGCCCAGCGAGTTGTGTGCTAATTTTCATGCAATAACAACAGCAATTACAATTCCGGCTGCAACAGAACCGGAGGACGAGGGCGTGGGAGGGACGGGGGGAGGCGATAGTACACAGGTGTGCGGGGCAGCCTAATGAAGTTGCCACAGCAGCAAAACACATGCACGCAGAGAAAAACGCATTGCTAAGTTCTAATCTAACTAAAAGGGAATTCACATAGTTTTAAACGTTAAAAAAGGAACTTTTGTTCTTCAAAATTGTTTACTGAAGTTTAAAACGATTTGAATTAAGCATAAAACACTCATCAATATTAAAATATACAAGAATCTTTGCAAAGTCCCAATACATTCTCAACGCAAGTAATTAAATCTTTGTATTTTAGAATTAGAAACTTAAGAAATTTAAGCTTAAAGTTTGAAAAGCTCTTTTTTTTAGCACAATATTCTTGTTTAAATTTTCGCTAAGTGTAGCAAATTGTGAAACACAGCTGTCAGCAATGAAATCAAGAATTTCTTTGGTAAACTTCAAGAAACCAAGGGCAGGTAACTGGCAGACAAGCAGGCAGACAGGAGGTAGGCGCCTGGGAGGGGGGCTGGATGGGGGGGGGGGGAGGGGGGGGAGTTGAGGTTTGAAGGACTGCCTGAAGGACTCCTCATTTGATGTTTGTTAATATAATTAAGCGATTTGCAGTGGGCCCGCAATATGCTTAGGGATTTTTAATTAATTTTCGTTTGTTTATTTTTGGTTGAATTCGAATATTACGCATACGCACAGTCTGCCAAAGCTTTAAGCCGATAAAAGCGAATGTGTGTGAGTGTGTAGGGTTGAGGACGTTAAGATGGGTGTATGTGTGTGTGAATGGGTGTGTGTGTGTGAATGGGTGTGTGTGTGTGCTGCCAGAGCTCATGCAAAATGCAGTCAAAAGACTGAACAAGTTAGAAACAAATAAAAGAAACGAAATAAAAGGAGCTGCTGGCGGCTCTGTTGCTGTCAAATTTAACGTTCACATTGCGATTGTCGCTTAAAGAACTCAACTTTAACGGACTGACAAACTAACTGAGTGACTGACTGAGTGACTGACTGACTGACTGAGTGACTGACTGACTGACTGACTGACTGAGTGACTGACAGTGGCAAGGACAGAGCGTCAAGAGTTAGCTAAACGCTTGACAGTTGCAACAAGCGCACCAAGCCCCTCCCCGGCTCAAAGTCAAGACGAAAGCCTGGAACACACCCTAGGCAAAACAAGTGCGAGCAAGGGTGTTAACGACTTAGCAAATACTCTGTAGGCAAAATTATCTACACAGTTTAAGACGAGCGGCAAATAGCTGCAAAGGGAGTCTTTGAGCGAGAGAGAGAGAGAGGACGAGGTTTTTCTAATGTTGGTTCAATTTTTATGTTCTCTGCGACTCTAAAACTGTGCGCCCAAGACTTTCAAACTGTAGGTTTGTAATATATGGCTATGTATAATTTATGAAGCTGGGCAGCAGTGGGCGTGGCATATACAATTTCAACTCGATTTTAAAAAGAGGCAACAGCAGCTGACTTGCCTGAAAGTATTGTACCCCAATCCGTAAGAATATTCACTTGTAGTCCATCTGCCAAAACTTGGCTACTCCAGCCCCCAAGCAGGCTGCTCCGCCCGCCAGTGGGCGTGGAAGTTAACCCCTTATCAAACACACACACACACACACACGAGCATATATGCTGAAGTATAATCAAAGCTTGTAGTCTCTCGTATTATACAAAGCGAATATACCCTCTTCCTGTATGCGAACAGGCCATGAAGACGGGCAACAGTCGCGTTGCGAGGCTTCCGTCTCCGTTGGCTGCTTAAAAGTTTTGCCTCGCTGTCGCTGACAGCCGCTGCGCAACTTGAAGCTGCCTGTCGCATCCGCCTCTTTGTCGCTCTGCCTCGCTTTCTACTTCTGCTCGTGCTCCTGGCTTTGACTGTGTCCTCTGTTGCCTTATATCCGTTGCCGCAGCACTTCCTGTTTACAATTTAAACTAATAAGCAGCCCAATCTTTGACATCATCGTTCGCATCGTTTTCAATCTACATTTAAGCGCCGTTTTGCCATATTCAATAAATCGCAGTTGGTAGACAAACTTATTTAGTCACATATATCTACATAAAATATATACATATATCCACATATACATAATATGCAAATATTGGCTGGCTTGGTAAACAGCAGCGGGACGGGGCAGGGACAGGGCTTGAATATTTACCAGGAGGAAGTTCCATTTGTTTGCACAACGGGAAAGTGTCAATAAAACACGTCACATATTATTTAATTAGGCAGTAGATTAAAGCTATTTCGTAAGCCATACGAAAAACCTTTATTGTTTTAGGTATGGAATGTGCTTATTGCCAAAAATTTAAAAGGAATTTAATTAAACCTTATAATTTGTTAGTTAATAGCTATCTGTTTTATATGGTTTAGGCGGGTTCATATTTGTTAAATTTTAAGGTTCAGAGCGGCGAGAGAAGTTCTGTATTTATTTATTAATTTTATTTATTATTTATTATTAAAGGTTGACAGAAACGAGTGTCTTCTTTATAGTTCAATAAAGCACATTATGAAAATTAAGTGCTAACTAGATTTAGATTTAATATCGAAAGAATACATTTGCAAAATTTTAGTTGCCCAATTATCCGCTTGTAGAAAAGTCCACAGTTTTGAGCAGAACATTCGATATCTGGCCCAAGGTGCTTTGATTTATTATTGATTTCACAACCTTTTAGCTACAAAGCAAAATACAAATAATCCTTCTTTTACTTTAAATAATCTATTCGGGCTGTTTGCAAACCCAGCTCTCAATTATCTATCCCTGAGTCTCTCAGTTACTCGAGTAATTGTGAGCCCTTTTCTCCTAACAAACTTCACAGTGAAATTGTTTAACGTTTTTAAATATTTGTATATTAAGTACCCATTAGCTTATAGAGATTCTTTGGCTTTGCTGCTTTGCTGAGATACGCTTTAGAATTTTAAACAAATTTTGCAGCTATTTGAATGTTGCTTTGTTGTGCTGCTTTAAACAGATGCCACTTGTTGGAAACTCAATTAAGTTGCAAAATTGTCAGAGTAAACTTGTAAAGGATGCGCATAAATATTTGCAGATACTCAAATGTGAAGTGTCACTTCATAAGCAGTGCCAGAAGAAGAAGAAGAAGCAGAAGCAGCAGCAGCAGAAAAGCGCAATCAAAATGTCAGCATAACAATAAATTAGAGCTAAAGCAGAGAAAGTTGCCAGCTAACAAGCCAAAAAGTATGCAATAATAATTTCCAACCCCTTTTTTTCGTTTATTTGGTTGGAATGCTTCAAGAACTTGCGCGCGCGTTATTTTTAATAATTATTATGCGAGGGGCAAACAACTGTCAGACTGTGTGTGTGTGTTTGTGTGTGTGTGTGTGGGGAGGGAGGGGGTGGGGTGCGCCCACCTTTTGCGCCGCGCAATGTTTGTTTTATCTCATTTAACACTTGAGAAACTTTTTACACACACACACACACACTCGTGCGTGTCTGCTGTCGCGTTTGTGTTGTTTTAAGTGGAACACCTACAAAAACAGCACTCCACCCCCCCCCCCCCCCTCCCCACATCATCCCCTCTAACAATCTCACTGTCTGGCTGTCTGTCTGCCTCGCCAGGCGCTGTCCAAGCGTGCATTTGCACATTACCTGTGTGAAAAATTATGATTGAGCTATAAAACAGTCAGCTGCGCCTGGCTAAAACACACCTGGGCTGTGGTTAAAGGTGGCAGAACAAGTATAAGGTTTCTAGCGGAGCGTGTGCTCGACTAACTGATACCCAATTACTTATATACAAATCTGGCTTAATTTGAATATCAAGTCCCAGTTATAGATGGACGGGGATGACTAGATGGAAACGTCTGTTTTTGCTCATAAAATTTACAGGGTATAGAAAGCAGCAGTAGTTTAGCCGAGGACGGCACACAGATACATATAAGTGTTATGCGTGTGTGTGTTTGTGAGAGAGAGTATGGGAAAAGTTATTTGTGTGACATGTTTACATTTTCACCCAATATATACCCAATTGCAATGGGTAGTGGGTATAAAAAGAGGCAGCAGCCAGGCTACTAGTTTAGCTAAGGGCGGCACACAGGCACACATATGTTTTGTGCATGTGTGTGTGTGTGTGAGAAAGAGTGTGTGGGAAAAGTTTTTGGCAAGCGCAACGGGCAGGATGTGCCTGTAGGGCAGCTTTAAGTAACTTAGGACAACGCACACAGACAGACAGACAGACGCACACTACACACACACAGACATACACACACTACACACATACTACACACACACTCTACACCCACACTACACAGACACACATAAAAAGACAGACACACGCACGCCCAACAAAAGGGAAATTTGCACTTTGTCTTTGCTTCCGCTGACGCAAAACTTTAACAGCTGCCGCCGCTGGCAACTAATGAGCCTCGATTTGAGTCCCAAGTGCATGCGAGCAAAACCCACAATGTTAACCAGAGCATGACAGACGCCGCGCTGACATCCCAGGAGGGACACAATTAGGCAAGCTGTTCGGGAGAAGGAGGTGGGGTGGGGGTTAATGTTTGGGCCATGCACCCCGCATGTGTATCAATATTAAATGAGCTCGGGGCAGCTGCAGTCGCAGGCGGTTCATTTCAATTGACTTGTTGGCCATTAATAATGAATGTTGCCCCATAAATCAATCATGCGACAAGCCGATAAACATCACACGGCAAACAAATCCAAATGCACTCGACGAAAAAGAAACTTAGAATTTTGTCAGCAAATCAAAAATTATGCCAAAGTTTAGTCAAGCTTAAGATTATTAAGGTGAAAGCGAAGTTCTTATTTCAAGCATTTTTTAATACAGATATTCCTAAATGCAAGATATAAATGCTGTACTTAAGCTAACATATTTCATTGAGAAAGATTTGGACTTATTTAAAGTATGCGTTTTCTTGAAATAGGAAATTTGTTCTTCAATCAAGACTTATTTTCTTAATTCGAAAGTCTTACATACAATACTTTAAAAAGTACTCAATTTCACATAATTTGTAATTCCTTTCAAAGAGTCTAGTGCTTAATTTAAGTATGTAAATTCTTTGAAAAAGCGATTTGTACTTAATATAAGACTTTTTTTGTATTAAACAGTTCTTAAATACAAGACTTTCAAATATAACTCGTTTGCAAAACTCTTAAATACCAGGCTTTAGAATATGACTCAATTTCACATATTTTGTTTAACATTCAGAAACTCTTGGTGCCCAATTTAAGTAACAAATTCTTGAAATAAGTATTTATAAGTATTCAAACTCATTTACACTTAAACCAAGTATACACAGGCTTGTAAAATGAGTTTTACTCTTAATCCTAGCATTATTTTGCTTCTTTTAGCAAATGGCTTACAGCTTAAAAAGTTGTGCAGCGAAATTGTACAGAAATGTTCAGAAAAGTCAAAGAAATGAAGCACAACGTTTTTTCTTCGAGTGTACGCATTTACCATATCTATATAGAATCCAGCACATGCGGCAGTTCATAAATACGTTAAAGACAATAAGCGCTGCGCAATTTGTTCGCTGCTTTGGGAGCATTTATTGGCTTTTATGCTGGCTGAAGTTAAAGCTGCCGGCTATTTATAGACACGAACCGACACCTTGGATCAGCCCAGCCCCAGGTGTACACCCTGGAACTCAGGTCCTCAGCACAATTGTAACTGCAGCTATTTATAGACAATGAGCTGCGTAAAAGCTGAGCCGAGTGGCATTCGTATTTGTACGTATGGTCTAAATATAGATTCAGCTGCAGCTGCTTGTTGCATGCAACATGCTGCATGTTGCAACATGTTCAAGTGCGGGACAATTGTATCTGGTACTCATAAATTTCCTCCTATTTCTTTTCTTCCTTTACTTTGTTGCTGACTTAGCGAAAATTTGCTAAACTCAACTTATTTATTCATTTATAAAACCCAATGGAAATTTTGCAGAGCAGAGTTTTGCAGTAAACTGTCCAAATTGGGACTCTTGTGCACATTTAATAAATATATATTTTATTAAAGCACAAATTCATGGCAAGCAACAAATGCAACGAATGCTTTTTGTGGCAGAACATTTTTCCCAAAGGATGCGATTTTATTGTTCAGCCAGACGGAAGCATTTTCTTGTATTTCTTCGAATAGTTGCGGTTATATTCCCTATAAAACTGTTGGCAGAGCATGATGGACTACGAGCCGTATGCAAAACTCTGAATCAATTAATCAATTAGTTTATTGTTTAGTAACAAATTATATATAAGACAAGTATTTTGTACGAAGGCATGTGTGTTTGTGTGCGTGTGTATGTAAGTGTGTGTGTATGTGGGCGTGTGTGTGTTAGTGTATGCATGCATGTATGTATGCATTTATGTATAAATGTACGCATGTATGTTTGTTTTCTAATGCCAAACGCAGACGAAGCTTATTTGTCGCTGTGCTGTAAATTTAAATAAAACGAATTTCTACCAAGTGCTCTCCTCCTCGATTCTCAAGAATTCAAGTGGACCTTGCTGAAATTCAACAAGGCAGGTAACGTTGGCTCCAACGGCCTGTGGAGAAGCAGGTTGGAGCGGTGGAGCAGGGGCAGAGGAGCAGGTAGAGGGGGTAAGTAGATATGTATGTAGATATGTATGTAGACATGTATGTAGATATGTATGTAGATATTTACGTAGATATGTATGTAGATATGTATGTAGATGTTTGTGTGTATGTATGTGTGTATTTGTATGTATGTATGTATGTATGTATGCATGTATGTATGTGTGTATGTGTGTATGTATGTATGTATGTATGTACGTACGTACGTATGTATGCATGTATGTATGTATGCATGTATGTATGTATGTATGTATATATGTATGTGTGTATGTGTGTATGTATGTATGTATGTATGTACGTACGTACGTATGTATGCATGTATGTATGTATGCATGTATGTATGTATGTATGTATGTATGTATGTATGTATGTATGTATGTATGTTTGTATGTTTGAATGTATATATGTATAATTGCAAACATGCAAACTTGTATATGCAGACATGCACTCAAACATATATGTATGCATGCAGTTTAAGTTTTTTTCTAGATGCGAATAAAATATCCTCACTTATTCAACCATCATCAAAAACACATTTTTATGATTTTGATGGTAAAATAAATATTTGTTTAAAAGCATTTTAATTTCCAATACTAGCCCCAAGAAATGTTGCACATTGTAAGCCCCCCCAAAAACCATTTCAAAATTAAAAAAAAAACCTAAATAAAAATTTTGCCATACAAAATTTGGCAAAATCAAGCACACAAAGGAATATTTTCTTCATTTAAATCCAAACCAATGCAAAAGCTCTTTTCACTCTTGTTGCAACATTTTTCTATAGCATACATTTTGGCTTATTGTTTTGAGTGGAATTTTTGTTGTTTTCTGCTCAGTGAAGCTATGCAAAAAGGATTGTTTTGCATTTTCTTTTGTACTTTTTTCTGGGATTGCCCTTGCAGAGGGTATCATGGTTTTGTCATGATTCCATAGAGTATATAAATTCTCGAAAGTTGATTTATCCGTTTCTGTGTCAGTCCTTAAATGTTTGGCAAATCTCCGTAAGGGTATTACATCTTCGTCGTGATATCCCTACTGTTCTCGTCTTTTTCTCGTACCAGCTTGCAGCTGTCAACCTACTTAGATATGGTTCAAGGAATATGCTTTGCATCTTTTGGCTAAGATTGTTGAATTTTAATTGCTCAGCGTCCCACTCGCCCTTTCGCATTCACATTTATTGCTTAATGTGAAATAAAAATGGAAAAAAAAACAGGAAGGGAATGCCTTTAGCATTTCAATTCTTTGACCTACCCAACCCGAAACACATCAACCAAGCGCTAACATAACCCATTTCGTCGCCTGTTTTTGCGCACAATTACGCAACGACAAGTACGACAATAAAATATAAAGCTGCATAAATGCTTTTATGAACAGAAAGATACCCTGTAAGCAATTTTAGATCTAAAGTCTATATACATATTAAATATTGCAAGGGTAGCTCTTGTAGTTCCTGAGTTCAATGAGTATAGATATATATATATAATAAGTTTTAAATACACTTATTCTCACATATCTTTATACATTCTAAATTTTTCCCTTCTTTCTCATTCCTGAGTTCAAAGAGTTGGGAAAGACTTAAGGGAAGTATTTAAAAACAAACATTAACAACTGTCACCTGCTCTTGCTTTATAACGACCCTCTCGGCCACTTTCTTTTTTACAGGGTATTTACAAGAAGGAATGAAACGAAAGCGTTTGCCGTAATCAGAAAGACGTAAAAATGTTCTACAACCAGGTAACGAAAATATTTGAAATTGCTTCTTGCTTTTCCCACAACCTTTCACTTGCTTTTCACTTGCCACTTTGCCTGCCCCTCCACCCCCCGCCCCCGAACTCTCCTTTCCAGTCTTGCCACCAATGTTCTGCATGCCCCATCGCTTAGCATTTTGCTTTGGCATTCCGTCTGCTCAAATGGCATAAATTCTGGCAAAGCGTCGCTTCGCTTGTATTTTTAGGTTATTTCGCCCTTAGCTCTTGACGACAAAGTAGACTACAACGCGCAGCTCTAAAGTTATTTTTCTTCATTTCTTTTAATACCCTGGCAGAGGGTATTGTAATTTTGTGATGAATTCAAAGAAGTAGATATCTCCGACGTCACTGAGCTTAGCATACGCGAACTTCAGGATGCAAAATACTGTCAACATCAGATTTCTTATGAAACAATCGGTAAAAATAGGGTTTTATTTCTTCAAGCACGTATAAGTACAAATAAATCCCACACAACAGTTATAATTGAATTCTTGAGAATCGCATGGAAAGGTCTTTTATAAAAAATAATTTTAGCTTAGCGGGAAGTAAACTTGTTTTGCCTTTGGTTGCAAAACAAAATGTGTTTACGTGCACACTCAGCAAGGGTATTCGCATAGCTGTTTTCTACTTAATTTTCTTTCATTTCTTTTTCTGGGTAACGCGGCACGTTGCTTGATAAGGTTAATTGCCCGACTCTTTGGTTGATGGTAAATTTTTGCTTGTTATTCACGATTCCGTTAGCCTTTTCTTTTTTGCATGGGTGAGTGGGAGGACACATATCGAATTCTGATTTGATGCGCCACATCAGTGGCACATTATTCGCATATTTTTTTGTCAGCAGCACACAGCAGGCGACAAGGACATGGAGGTGGACATAGACAAGGACATGGACATGTGACACAGGTCAACGCAGCGGGAAATACTAAATATAACAGCGAAAACAACAACAACAAAAAAGAAGAGAAGAAGTGAAATACTTGTTGTCAATGGCAGCACAAACGCATGCAGGGGAAATATCCTGTGACAATGCATATTCAATTTCATCTCATTATACGACTGCTTATGGCAATCTTATTTCTATACATATATAAGTAAGCATATAATGGACTAAGCCTGAATACACTTAACTTAAGCTCTAAAATAGCTCTGAAGATTACAAAACAACTTCTGTTGCTCTGGCATGCGAAAGCTATTCGCTTATAGCCTTTCTTATAATTAAGTTTTGGTAATCATCCAAGTGAATTACTCAAAAGTTTCACTTCATTTTCTTTGTTCTTATTTTTTTTGTGTGATGGCGGGGCCGCAGGCTTCGGCGGAATGTCTAGCATTTTGGCATACTCTTTTTTTTTGCATTTTTCAGCCCTTGAACTAAAATCTGTAACTTAAACTTGTAGAATCTTCTTATTCAGATACTTGATAATAACCAAGAGTTATTTTGCCAGAGTTAGATAGCCAAATTGTTTTAGAGGCCAAACCATGAACAAAGAGCCAAACCTCGTGAAAATCGGATGAGATTTGACAGAGTTATGAGGGTGGCAAATTCTAACTTATGTCTATATAGGATATTTGAGGGTACCATTTTCACATGAATTTTGACCTAGAATGGGTTTGTCAGATTTAGATGCCAAATTAATCTAGAGGCAAAATCATGAACAAAGAGCCAAACCTCGAGAAAATCTGATGAAAACTGACCGAGTTATGAGGGTGGGAAATTTTGACCTATGTCTATGTAAGATAATTTAGGGTACCATTTTCACATGAATTTTGACCAGAAATAGTGTAGTCAGATTTTGATGCCAAATTGATCTAGAGGCAAAACCATGTATAAAAAGCCAAGTTTTATGAAAATCGGTTGAGTTTTGACCGAGTTATGAGGGTGGGAAATTTTGACCTATGTCTATGTTAGATATGTGTGGGTACCATTTTCACATAAATTTTGACCAGAAATAGGGTTGTCAGATTTAGATGCCAAATTGATCTAGAGGCAAAACCATGAACAAAAAGCCAGAAATAGTGTTGTCAGATTGAGATGCCAAATTGATCTAGAGGCTAAACCATGAACAAAAAGAAAGGTTTTATGAAAATCGGTTGAGTTTTGACCGAGTTAAGGGGTTGGGAGCTTTCCACATATGTCTATATAAGATATTTGAGAGTACCATTTTCACATGAATTTTGACCAGAAATAGGGTTGTCAGATTTAGATGCCAAATTGATCTAGAGGCAAAACCATGAAAAAAGAGCCAAACCTCGTGAAAATTGGGTTTAAATTGACCGAATTATGAGGGTGGGAAATTCTGACTTATGTCTATATAGGATATTTGAGGGTACAATTTTCACATGAATTTTGACCAGAAATAGTGTTGTCAGATTTAGATGCCAAATTAATCTAGAGGCAAAACCATGAACAAAAAGCAAAAAATTCTGACTTATGTCTATATAGGATATTTGAGGGTACCATTTTCACATGAATTTTGACCAGAAAAAGTGTTGTCAGATTTAGATGCCAAATTAATCTAGAGGCAAACCCATGAACAAAAAGCCAAGCCTCGTAAAAATCGGATGAGATTTGACCGAGTTATGAGGGTGGGAAATTTTGACCTATGTCTATGTAGTATATTTGAGGGTACCATTTTCACATGAATTTTGACCAGAAATAGTGTTGTCAGATTGAGATGCCAAATTAATCTAGAGGCAAAACCATGAACAAAAAGCAAAACCTCGTGAAAATCGGTTTTAAATTGACCGAATTATGAGGGTGGGAAATTCGGACTTATGTCTATATAGGATATTTAAGGGTACCATTTTCACATGAATTTTGACCAAGAATAGGGTTGTCAGATTTAGATGCCAAATTAATCTAGAGGCAAAACCATAAACAAAAAGCCAAACCTCGTGAAAATCGGATGAGATTTGACCGAGTTATGAGGGT
This sequence comes from Drosophila borealis, assembly GCA_035045885.1. NCBI lineage: Eukaryota > Metazoa > Arthropoda > Insecta > Diptera > Drosophilidae > Drosophila > Drosophila borealis. The sequence goes on from JAWNOR010000094.1 coordinate 502,208, forward strand.
AGGAAATTTTGACCTATGTCTATATAGGGATATACTAACCCATAGTATTCACTTTCTTCTTGGTTTTGACATCCAACTCAAACGTGTCTTGAAGTTTGCACCTTTTAATTTGGAGCATAACTTTTGTTAAGCTTCTTTAAAATTTTTTCATCTTTGTTATTTATTTATAGTTTCAACCATAATTGTATTTTAATTTATTTCTTTAAGTCTCTAATTTCACATCCACTCCCAAACAGACCACCTTCAATAATCTCCAACTTCTACACTTCAGGTTCTTCTCTTGGTTATATATGAACACAAGCTGACTCCTAACAACATTTGGACAAAACTTCCAACAGTTTGGTGCGTAACACCTAAGGGCAAAAGTTTTAACCATAAAACTATTTATACTTATTTTCATTGTTGTTACCGCATACATATATATGATTATATATGTATATGTATATATATGTGTATATAGACATATTTATTTATGTGTGTGGTTGTGAGTGTTTTTGTCGTCCCTGCAGCTGACCGCAAAAGCCACAACAAACAAATGCAATAAAAATAAATATAAAAATAATTATGAATAGAAAAGTTGGTAGCCGAAAAAAATTACAAACAAACAACATTAACAGGCGTCTATCACATTTTTGACCTGCCCAGGCTTCAAAAAAATTGTTCTTGCTTTTGTTGATGATCTTAACTCAAATTAGAAATACAATTTGTAGCAGCAACCACAAAAGTTACCATAGACAAGGGGCGACACTTGAAAGTGGTTTTAATGAAATGTCCATGCAGTGGTGACTTTGAAGCTCGCCCATTTAAAGGACTGCCCGGAAAAGCAGGTCGAGCAACAACAAAACACACACAAGTGGGCTAAGGAACGGAAGCAAAACGAATATTATGATAAGGAGACCACAAAGAAGAAAAAATGAACGGAAGGGCAGCAAGAGGAACGCGCCGCATTGAAGTGCGGCTTCACATCGAGTGGGTTGGACAGTCATTAAAATGGAACTCGCGCAAATTATGCAGTCCGAAAAAATGATAAAGAGAAAAAAAAAGCTGAAGAACTGACAAGACAAGGGTTGTTGTTGGAGGGGGGCTGGCGGGTAAAAGGTTAAAGAGTTGGGGGTTGAGGGCAGGCAGCCAAAATATGTCGCCGATGTTAAGTGCTTCATTTAATTAACAAAGTTGACATGAAAGCGTGGCGCGCGCCATTGGGGAAAACCCATCCGCACCCTTGCAACCAGCCACCCACAGCAACCCCCCCCCTCCCCCTCCCCCACCTCTTCTTTTTGTTGCCCCTTTTGTACATGTTGTCTCAGTTGTTTGCGCTGCTTTCCTTTTGCTATTAATTGTTTGTGTGAGTTGGACAGACAACACGTGGCGTATACGCATTGCCATATTACTCATACGCCAGGTGTGCTTGTGTTTGACTGAGTGAGTTCTTTATACTTTGCTTAATTTGATTAGAAATTCGTATGTTATAACTTTCGATTTTGATATCTGGCAGGCGCTTCACATTGTATTTGACAGCATTTAATTACAAAACAACAACAGCCGAGCGACAGATCAAAAGGTCGCATATTCACATATTTTACGCAGTTTAATTAATTGCCAAATAGCCACTCCCACCTCCAACGCCCATCGCCCACCGCCCATCGCCCACGGCTCTTGTTTGTCTGTTGCGTATCTTGCAGTTACAATCTGTGGCTATTATTGAACAACAGCTGCGCATTTCTCAGAGCCCGGCCGTAAAAGTGCGAATGATATCGGGTCAACAAAATGTGCGTAGTTGCCATTATTATTATCATTATATTTAGTACGCTTTTTTTATTATTTATTTCTTATTTATTATCTGGTACCTCGAGGCGTTCATAAACAACGTTCATATTTGGTTCTCATCACTTGCACAAATATGCCCGCTCGATTTTCGGCATTTTTTCATGCTCACAAAAACATGTCACACCGAAAACCACAAAAGCATATAATATTGACATACAAAATATATCAACGAAAAAAAAATTCAGCACAATTTAATTTGCTTAAGTGTGCATGTAAATGAAGTAAATAAGGTAAAGGTCGTTGGTTTCAAGGCTGAAAACTTTATTTTTGAACTATTTACCATGAAAAATGGGTTTAAATTAGAAATAACAAGTAAGAGTTTCTAGTCGGGAGCTCCCGACTAGGGGATACCCTGAACCCTCTTCTTCCAACAGGCGATAGGTATAAAATTAAAGATACTTGATATATATATATACTATTCCAGAAGCTACATGTCAAGTTTGGTGATTTTAGCTCTCATTATTTACCAAAATTGCTCAAAAAACAGGATCCGATATCGTTTTTATCGATTACTTGGAAACGGAGCAAGTTATCGAATATCGGAAACAAACTCGATCTGCGCGGGCACTAGGAGGATCTACAGCTAAAATTTCAAGTCTCTAGCTCTTATAGGTTCTGAGATCCTTGCATTCATACATACGGATAGACGGATAGACGGACGGACGGACAGACAGACTAGATCGACTCGGCTGTTGATGCTGATCAAGAATATATATACTTTATGGAGTCGGAGATGTTTCCTTCTGCCTGTTACATACATTTGCACAAATAAATAATACCCTTTTTACCCGTTTTCATTGGGTTCAGGGTAAAAAATATGTTGGCTTTAAAAATGAGTCGAGGGAGAAATGGGAGGGTGCATTTAATAAGTGAAATATTTCCAATTGAGATTCTTATTTCTAGCCCTCATAATTTTGATATTCTACATTTCTATTGCTTGTATGGAAGTGGTAGATATTGAAAAAGCATTTTAAGCACGTTCTGGTATATGAAAAAATATATTTAAATATCTAAGAGCTGGACTCTCTCAGCTTATAAAATCGACGACAAACACGGCTAAAGTGCACTCAGCTTGTCCTCATGCTTCTTCTTGTGCTTCTTGTGCCCTACACATAATACCCATTATACCCATGTTTAATAGTTTCAGAATACATAAAAATACCAGCGGATATTCCCTCTGACTGCGGCATTTATCAATCTAGAGGGGCGGATATTGAAAAAATCTAAAGCAAGTCTGAATTTTCACATAGATCTCTGATTTTGAAACCGATCGATCGCATGGTAAACAATAAAAAGTTGTCATGCAACTGCTTTCCACAAATTTTCCACAGTTACGGGTGGAACAAAATCGCTTTAACACGTTTGCATTTGAAACGATTTCCATTAGGTTCTTCTGCAGGGCTTTGAAAATAAGTTTGAGGTCGATTGAAGAAAAGCTGAAACTTCGCCCGCACAACCTGTGACCTTCATTTTTCAACAATGAGGCGTGGACTTTCCGAAAAGCGTAAAACACGTCTCATATTAGTTTTCGTTACACCCAAAACTGCGCCCATTCAACCCTCGGCACGCGATTATCAATGAAGAGGAATGGGTTATCCGAAAAGTGTGAAGAACCACTCAAATGAATTTGAACAAAGATCTTTGAAAATGAGTTTGTGACCGATCGAATCGTAAACAAAAAACTAGCAAACAAACTTTTTTCGCGTCTTTTCCACACTTGCTAGTGGAACTATAGTGGAAAGTCCGCAGGCAGCGTGAATACCCTTACGCTAGCCTTGAATATTTTAACTGCGCTTGCCTTAAATATTAATCAAATAATTCAGCTATGCATCAAATAAATTTTAGATTACTAAAACGCTTTTTTTGCATCAAGGCTTCAGCATGTTAAATAATTAATGCATATAATAATTAAATAACAATTTAAACTGCATAATAAATCATAAATTTATCATTTCAAATTATTGCAAGGTAATTGTTAAGGGAACTCACCTGTCAAGGTGGCAATCCTTTTTTATTCGTTTCGCGCAGCTCGTTTTTTATATTTGCAGAATTTTACACATGAAATAATTTAGTTTTTATGAAATTGTGTGCAAATGTTGGCGCGTTTTATCTATTTCCTTTTTTTTTCAAAGTAAATTCCTTGTTATGATATTCATTTAAGCAGAATTTGTGCACTTTTTGGACTCTTTTTTATTTGTGTGGCAGCTGCAGCAGCGAAAAACATTGAAAGGCGTACTTAATGTGGCATGGCTAAACGATCGTAAAAAACATGGTTAAAGTGCTTCTACTAGTAACATGTGTGTTGTGTTGTTGTGTGTGTGTGCGTGTGTGTGCAACAGTTGCCGTTGCTGGTTGCTATTTTATGGCTGTGGCAATAATAAAAATAAAATTAAATTGCAGACCACGCAACAGTTTGCAATTATGTGCAAATGCACATGGCCCTTGGCCAGGAGTCCAGTTTAAACGTTAAGCAGACGTTCAGCTCTTGGCCAATTTGTTTTTAATTGTTTCCGGCTGCTGCTGCCGTTGCTGCTACAATAACATTTGATATCAATTGAACTTTAGTTTTGAATTTTGTTTCACTTGTTGTCACAGCGCGCACTTTTTGAACTGATGTGAGTGCACTCACAATGGCGCCATTCATTTAGTCACTTTATTCATCATCATCGTCAGCATCTCCACACTGTAAAAACTTATTGGAGCTGTTGATTGCGATTACATTTTGCCTCTCCGCTTTGCTACTGCTAGTGCAACCTTCTGCGACGCCAGCCAACTGCGAACTGAACTGCTCCAGTTTCGTATTTCACCTTATAAAGTGCGAAGCGTCGCCGTCGCTGCTGCCGTTGCTGCTCCCGTGTTATCCTTATAGGCGAGTCCCGACTGGTTGTGCCTGTCTGCTTCCAGCTGGCTGGTTGGTTTGATAAGAAGCCGCATTGGTGTGCGTGTGCTTGGCGCTCTCGCGTCACACACTACTGAGCGCATGGGAGAGTGCGAGAGCGTCAGCGGAGCTATTGGAAAGTCAGAGCGTATTTGGCGATGTTTCTCTTTGCAAAGCTTTGCCAAGAAGTTGTGTTTAGCTGTTAGAAAGATTTGAAAAATTCGTTTCTTAAAAAAACTTGATAAATTTAAAAAATAATTATACAACAAATTGAAAAAATAATAACAACAAATATTATTTAAATAATATATTAAATTAAAAATAATATCAATATTAAATGTACTTTTTCAATCTAAGAAACTTTTGTTATAATTTATTTGTTTTTCGATTTTTTAAAACTATTTATATATTAATTTGGAAAAGTAATTGAAGCAAATAAAATAATTTGTATTAAATATGTCCATAAAAATTTATAATTTATTAAAATATTTCTAAGATTCATATTAGTTTTCCTTATACGTTTATTGTTTTTTTTTCGATGTCGAAATTAATTATGATTAATTGCTCAAATTATTACCATGCAATAATTTAAAAAACAGCATCCCGTTTATTTATTAATTTATGATTTGCTTAAAGTATATTTTTATATTATCATTTGACTGTTGTCTTATCATTTTTCTTATTATCCGCTTTTTTTTTACATTAAACTATTTTCTCTATTTTTTTTTATTTCATAATCCATGTAGCATTTTTTTTATTTAATCTTTAACTTCACATTTCATCTTTTTTGTCAAAACGCAGTTACATTTATCTAGCTCGCTCGCTTTCTCATCGTGCTTCTCTCTCTCTCTCTCTCTCACGCACTCCATTTATCATGCTACGCAGTTTCGAGTTTTGGGTGTGAGCTTTCATGAATGAACACCCTCCTGTTGCATTTGTTTTTATTGTAAAAAGAAGGTGAGCATCTGGCTGGCTCTCGTTCTCCCGCTCACACTCACACACACACACACAAGCGCCTGGCCCTGAAGTTCAAGATGAAGGTTATGCAGCAACAACCAAGCAAAAACTCGAACGTAAAAGTTGCACACGAGTGTACGTGTGTGTGTTGGAGAGCGCGAGCTTTTGCTCTCACGCGCTCATTCTATGTTAGACGTGCGCTCTCGTTCTGACGCTCGCCTAAAACATCGTCCACTGCTAACATGTTGCTGTCCAGCTCGCGAGTCGCGACATTCGCGTCGTTTTGTTTTGTTTTCAGTGTTCGCTTTTTGAATTACTTTTTTTGTGTGCGTGTGCGTTTGTGTGTGTGATGAACGACACCAAGCAATGGCGCTGCCTGCATTCCCCTCCCCCTTGTGCTCCTTTAACGCCTTAGTTGTTTCTTTGGTTACGCATTTCTTCTGGCGCCCGCCTTGTGACCCAATTTCGAGCCTTCACGTACACGGCGCTCAGCTGGAACAGTTGGCAATCGGACAGTGGCAGCGGCCACGGCAGAACCAGCAGCAGCAGCAGCAGCAGCGGCATGCCTGGCATTAAAGGCATTTGGTTTGCCCACAGATTTTGCAGTCATTCCTTGCGCTTGATTGGCTTTGTGCCTTTTTTGTGCGCTATCACATTTTGAGCGTGAAACAACAACAATCAGAGGAGCAGCAGCATAGTCGGGAGGGGGGTGGGGGTGTAGGCTGGGAATTGGAGCTCACATATTTGCATAGTGCATGAGGGCGTGAGGGCTTGCTACGTGGCGTATGCTTGATGCTCGCTTGCTGCCAATTACTTGTCAACATGTCGCGCTCCAGCAGCCAACCAACTAACTGTGATTGATTGTCTATACGTGTGTGTGCGGGTGTGTGTGCGAGTGTGTGTGCGAGTGTGTGTGCGAGTGTGTGTGCGAGTGTGTGTGCGAGTGTCTGTGCGGGTGTATTTGTATTGTTGTCACTGCATAGCTGAATGGGCAGCTAGCTACCAAAACTGCAGTCTGGCTGCCGAGCAACTAAAAACTCAGCAACTAAGAATGTTCTAGTCGAAGGTGCCCGACTAAGAGATACCCTTTTATGGAAGCTAATTGATGATAAGTTATACTTTCTAATTTCCTTTTCTCTAAAAAAGATTTTTCTAATAATTTTTGTGTTAACTCTCCATAAACATAAAATATTCAGGAATGAAAGATATATCTCTATAAGAGATTTTACTCTATAACTTTTTAAAATTTTAAGTTTTACTCTTAATATTCCCAATCTAGGTATACCACACGATTGTTCCTGTAGTCTGTAAGATATGGTTAGATTTTGGAGAGATGTCCGTTGAAATCATCAGGTATCGCAGATGCCTTTTTCCGCTATACGCCCCTTTATCCATTTTCAATGATTACAGGGTATCAGAACATGGCCACCAAGTTGTTGTTGTTGTTGTTATTGTTGTTTAAAGTGACATTTCAAAGGACAACTGCACTTGAAATTGAACCGCTTGGACAGGCGGCAACAAACATTACTTGGCCCAACTAGTATGCCCTGCACGCTGCACACTGTGAAAATGATAAAAGTTTTTTTGGGCTGTGCGCTATCTTTTCTTAATTTGAGTTGGCCCAGTTAACAACTTAGCCCAGTCAATGATGTGAACTTTAGAACTTTGATTGGCTGACTGACACACAGAAAAACACACACACAAAGACACACAAGCAAACATATAATATACACATATAAATCTATATTTACACTGAGAGAAAAATGCTGTTGCATTTAGATGCAAATTGTAAGGGGTTAAAATTAATATAGTTTAATTTTTACAATGTCTGATAAATGTTATTCTTGGATGTTCTAAATTTAATAAAACTAACTATTATAATAAAAGCAACGCTTGGAGTAGAAAAAAAATGAATTTGAGTCATTTAAATAGAAGGAAAACTATTTATTTTAGAAAATATTCCGTATTTTGAACCTGTATTTAAGCATTTGGGAAATACAAACATTTTTTTCAAATTAAAACTTTGTTTTTAAACACAGAAATTTCGGCCTGGACTTGATTTTGATGTGGTTTTGCCTTGGTATGAGTATAAAACTCTTGACTCCTACTGTTTTTGTTATTATAAGTACAGGATATAGCTACAAAGATAATGTTCTATCCATAGCTATTTATATATATATATATATATATATATATATATATATATATAAATAGCTAATGTAATACTACCTCCAAACACTAGCCTGCTATTCGAACCCGGATCCAAGCTCCTCAATTGCCTAGGTGACCTTACACATAAAAAACAAAGTCTAGTGAACTTTTCTCGAAGTGCAGAAAAGAATTCTGTTGAGTCGTAGCCATGCAGTGGAGATTGCAGAGCAAATCCGGTGCCTCATTAAAAACATAATCCAACAGCTGGGATAACTTAATTTGTGCTTGAGCAGAAATACCAGGATAAAAGAGCCGGAATGCTCCGCAGGCTGCCCTTAAGTGCATTTTCTGCTACAGTTGCAGCCAAAGCGGGTGGCATTTAAGCTGATAAGCCCCCGGGCCAGGCTTAGACAAATGCAAATGCAAAATTGTAGCTACAACGGAATGTCAGCTATTTGTACAGCAATGGGCAACAACAATTGTGAAAATATATCCACATTGTGGCAGTATAAATCACAGTTACTAATTATGCTTTCATTTCGACCCGGTTTACGCAATCTAATCAGATCTGGACTCCGGACAGGCCCAGGAAAAATGTCGAGTAAATACCAAAGCCAAATGCCAATGTTGCCTAGACACGCAAAAGAGAAAATACAGTCCGAAAATAAAAAGCAGAAAAAGAAAACATTTTGTGGTGCTGTGACTATGGCCATTATCACACAACTCACATAAATAAACCAGGTCAAAGTTTAAACGGTTTTTCAGTGCTCAGCGATGCGCACGTGAAAATTAAGGTAAAAGTGCAAAGCACAACAAAATGAGCAGTGGGAGCAATTTTTATTAGCTAAAGTATTCCCCAGTCCCCCATATCACGACGAGAAAAGTTCGAAAGTTGAGGAAAAACAAGGTATTTTCCGCGCTTCAGGTTTTTTTTTCTATTTGCTTAAATTTAAACCAAAATAAGGTTTAGTTATCGCTAAATTTCCAGTCAGTTTTGGGAAATTCGTTTCGAATTTCCATATTGTGGACATTTTTTAAGTTTAAGATTTTGCCAAATGTTAACAATTTTGAATGTACGTAGTTGCCTTTAATTTGTAGAATAATATTAAAATGAAATATTAAGTATCGCTAAATTTACTCAGTTTTCTTAACTTGGTAGTTCTCTCCACTCTTCTAAATTTCCCCTAAGTTTGGGAAATTCGTTTCGAATTTTCAAATTGTGGACATCTTATTTTACATGAAAGAAAATTTTTAGATTTTTGCCAACTATTTAGAAAATTGTTGGCAGTTTTCTTCCATTCGTCCAAGTTTCCTAACGAATTTCGCTTTTGCAATACAGTATTTTCACCGTTGAAAGTTTTCTAATTATCTACAACAATTGGATTTTTACTCAAACAATTAAACATTTTTGACTCGAAGCAAACAAGTGAAAATCATTTGTGAAAGTAAGAAACGCAACAGTTTAGGGAAATTCGCTGTCGTATTCAAGAAAGAAAAATGAGGAAAATGCAAAAATATACGTGCACAAAAGTGAATATAAACATGATAAATAAATAAAAACACTTTTCAATTTTCACTCTATAATATATGGTCACACTTAAAATGCGGTGCACGCGCGCATCTCTAATTAGGCAAAATAAAAAGTGTAGCATATTTTAGTGCGAAGACTTTTAATGTGTGCGCCACACGTTGCGACAGTCGCGATAAAGCGACTCGATAGAATATCTGCCCACGCCCCAAATTGAGGCCGTTGAAATAACTTTAATACGTTGGCCTGACAGTTGTCGTTGTCGTTGTCGCTGTTGTTGTTGTTGTTGTAGTTTATTTGTCTACTGTTACTTTCGCTTTGGCTGGTTTCAAGGGTGTGACCGCATTTGCACCTGAGGTCGGTCACGAAGACTTCGCCTTGAGCCACGTTTCTTTTTTCTTGTTGTTGTTGTTGTTCTTGTCTGTGGCGCAGTTTAATTAAAGTTTAGTTTACTTGAAATTTCGTTGCTGATATTATTGCTTTATTTACTGAAGCGTTGCCCAGCCCAGACCCTTTAGCCCTCGCTGCCTGCCTCTTTAATCCGGCCGCTCGAGTGCCAGTTGTGTAATTTATTTGACTTCTAAGCATTGCAGCGAATTGTGCGCACGTGGCGTATGCGTGTTATTTTCATTTATTTTTGTAGACCTGTGCAACGCCTGCAGTTTTCGGCCCGTATACCCTTTCATATACTGTATTTATTTGTCACGACTATAATCGAAAACCTTTTTCCTTGCCAATTTCTTTTGATTCGATTTCATTCTCCTTTTTTTTTCGCTTTGTCTGCCAAGTTTTGTCACGTAAATCAATTAAGCAACGGTTCAAGCGAACTTATTGGATGGCATAAAAAAGTCTCGAACAGCTTTCAGACAAAGGCAAAAAAGAAAAAAAATTAAACAATTTGCCAGTTGAGCTGGCTCGTTCGGACGATACTCTGTACAAGAAATAAGGTACAAAGGGAAAACTGTGTTAAGCAAATCTTCTTTTCTGTCTAAAATCATTTCAATATGCCCCTTTTGAGCGCATTTCTAGTGTAAAAAGGTTATCTGTGTGAAAAGTGTGAAATTCGCAGCTGTCAGTACATTCAAGATGAGTTGGTTCAGGTGCCCGAAGCAGGCAAATAGCGAACATTATGCCGAAAAGTTTTCGAACAATACAAATATATTAGAAAACTGCCGAATTTTCAGCTTAAATAAAGTAATGTATTTAACGGGCTGTGCCACACCCACAAAAGCTGGCGACTTCGATTGAAGCTTCAAGGTTGCAGTCAATAGAATTGTATTTGTATTTGGTCCCATTTGGACGCCTGGCCTAGACTTGGCCAATTTGCAGCGCCGTCTGGTCGAGCTTTGCGTGCGCGTCCTTTGGCCACAAAACGTTGATCGATGGCGGCCAGAAATTATGGCCAAAGATATTGTGACACGCGATTCCATTTTGTTCAGACAGTTTATGCCATTTGCATGGGAATTGGTAATTTTCATTTAAGTTTATTAACTAATTGCATTCGCACTCGCTAATGGAAAATGCGCTCGACAATGCCGTATAAAATGGTTAAATTATCACGCGTCCCACACGGCGCATGGTTTATATGTATATTTAAATCAATGTCGTCAAATTGCGGGGAAAACCCAATTAACAAAATGCTCAACGACATTGTCAAAGTGTGAAATTGCTTATTTAATGGGGCAGCAACAGCAACAGACGTTGCATGGGGCTGGCTGCAAGTGAGCTTCATATGGATCAAAGCTGCAGCTGACAGCTGCCAGTTGCTAACTTTTCAATTAGCCAAAAGTTGGACACAGAATTATTTAGTGGCCCAAAGGAAAAGGGCTTATATGCGCATTCTTTACAGTAAAAACTTGCCGAGACGGACCAATTTATTTAGTGCCAATCTCTTCGACTTACTTTTGACCGGTACAAAAAGTTTAACTGCAATGAACAAACAAGTTTCTTGACAATACAAATTTATGTGAAAATTAAAAAAATAAGTTAACTTAACAACAATAATTTGTGGCTCAGTTTGCGGTACGAACTAATGCCTCGCTTAAGGTTTTATTTGCGAAGCCGGTTTGGAACATCTATGAACTTGGTTATAGGGTTGAACTTTGGTTGGTTTTTATAGAAGGGAATATCTCTTAGTCCACAATATATATTTATTCTTGATCAGTATCAAGAGTCAATCAATGTTTCATTTGACTATTTCGAAACTATTATCATGACACTTTGCCTAGTTCTTGATTTCTGCTGCAGAACATAAGTACATGTATCGGAATCGGCCGGGTTATGCCATATATATCATATATGTGCCATAGGAAAGATCGCTTCTTGTATGAAAAACTTATCTGTTCTTCAAAACATCTTAACCAAGCTCAGCAATATCCTGCCTATTCTGTTTGCCTTTCAATGCAGCATTCACGCCCACACGCCTACACACACACACACACACACACCTACACACACACAGACAGATACACATAATTGCGATACACTCTTTGTGTACCTTGCATAATCGCAATAGCAAGCTACAAAGGCAAACACGGAAACAACTTGTTGCAACTACAGCAACAACAAGCACGTGTGTGAGTGTGTGTGTGTGTAGGCGGGTGTGTGTGTGTAGGCGTGTGTGTGTGTGTAGGTGTGCGCTTGTGTCTGTTTGCTACAACAAAAGCGAGACCCAGGTGTTGAGTGTTACGCTCAGCACACGTTATAAATAATTTATGTTGTTTGCGGAGCAGGTGTACAAAATTCATGCCACTTCGGACGTTGTGTTAAGAGCTGCTCCTTCAAAAATCCTTTAAAAACAAACTCAAAATACTTAAGATGTGTACATCTAAATTAAAGCAAGAAATTATCAATTTAAACTTTATGCTTATGCCAACATTAACAAACTTTGAGAGTTTTTCTTAAAATCTCAAATATTTGCTTTTCACCCATTTTCCATTCACTGAGTGAGTGCAAGGGATGGATTTACTAAGCTCAAAGACATGTAACGATTAATTTTTTGTAGAATTTTATCGTCTGGCCTGTGAACAATCAAAAATCATTCGCGTTGACATTTAAACAATAAATTGTATAATATCAAACACAATTCATGGAAAAAGCTGAGCTCAGTTGATATTGAGTGGGAATGAAAACGATTAGAACTCCATCGGAATCAAGAATATCAAAACATAATATTCTTTTCAAACAAAAATCAAAACAACAAGAATACTGTTAGCTTGGACTATTGAAACTAGAAACCTAACCTAAGCTTTCGAACAAGGAAGTAGATTTTGAACAATTTAATTTAACATATTTTCTAACTTATCTTTAAAAGTTACTTCAAAGAGAACCATAAATAAAACAGTAGAATTTACTAAACTTACACCTATGTTAGCATTCCCTCCATATTCCACGCTTGTCGGTGGAAAGCATAGCTAAAGCGTTTCTCTTGAAACGATGAATCACAAAGCCACTCAAAAAATAAAGTCGTATAATACTGTATAATACAAAGTTACTACACTTACATCTATACCATTCCCTCTATATTCCACGCTTTTTTGTGGAAAGCGTAACTAAAGCGTTTCTCTTGAAAAGATGAATCACAAATCAACTTTCAGTCTTTTTCCTGACTTGCAAGAACACCAATAGTTAATTAGTGTAAAGCTACTGGCACATTAGCTCTCAGCCCTGACACGTTTACAGTGCAAACCAAACAGCAAATCGTAATTCAATTAAATTTATTTAATTGCTTGCGCATTTTGCAAATAACAACTCGTTCATTACAAAGGACCCGCAGTAGGGCTTTTATCGATGAACAACAATGGCCATAAGCACTTTTACATATTGTAAATAAAACAAAGAGCAATTGTAACATGCACAAAACATACGTGTGTAACTATAGCGCAGAATAAAACAATGCCAAACAGAACAAACAAATGGCAACGCCGGATGCGAATGCGAATGCGAATGTGAATGCGAATGCCCAAATGCGTGGGTGTATGTGCGCGGCGCGAGGGGGGCGCGGTAATTGAAATGCCGTGGCGCGCAGCGAGTGCTCCTGCCGTTTCCGCTAAGCACAGGCAATCAGACATAGGCACGGCCAACACCAAACCGAACCAACATCCCCCGCCCACCGACACATCCCGGCAACGGCCCTCGATCTGCTCCAAAAGCAAATCAAACTCAAGGACAGCGACCGCCACAATTTCAAACAATGTAACAAGGGACAAAGGCTACAGTCGAACGTGCCCGACTAGCTAAATACCCTACGTACTATGCAATAAGTACTTTTGGCAGCACCTGTGCTTTTCCTAAGCACCACTGCGGAATATGTTCTTAAACAACTTCTATATTTATTATCCGATAGATAAAAATAAATAATATACTAATAATAATAATATAAATAAATAAAAAAATTTATGCCACGTATGTAAGCGAGACGCCTTATACAAAACTTAAAGCCTTTAACTCTTATTGCGTGCTGCAATAACTTCAAACGGACGAGCAGAGAAACAGACGGAGAGCAAGAAATAGCGGGATCGAGCCAGCTGTATGTACATATGCAATGGAGTCGGCGATGCCGCCTTTTGCCTGTTACATAAATATAAATCTTTAACTCTCATTGCGTGCTGCAATAACTTCAAACGGACGAACAGAGAGACACACAGGCGGAGAGAAAGAAATAGCGGGATCGAGCCAGCTGTATGTATGCAATGGGGTCGGAGAAGCCGCCTTTTGCCTGTTACATAAATATAAACAGCTGCAATATACCGCAATTTAACCGTTTTCAATGGGCAGCGGACAGAACAGGCAACGCAATGTTAAAAGCGAAGCCTTTTCATTTTGCAATTTCTAAACAGCTGCCAATGCTTTTTTCCGGCCACCGTTGTTGCCATGACGTCCTGTTGCCGCGATAAGCCTTTGCCTTTTGTTTTAGCAGGACGCCGCGAATTGATGCCGTACCACGCGGCGCCCTTTTAATGGACAGCCATTAGACGCAAGCCTTAACTTTAGCACACCATAAAAGCACACAAACAAAACGCAGTTACTTACGTGACGTGCATGCTGTGGATTAACGCATGCAGCTTGGATTAAAAGTCCCGTGGAACCATTTTAAAATATAAATTTTCACAAAGAACGCAAAACAAAAAAAGCACTTCACTTTAAAAATGGCTGCGCTTGGACTGATCTCTACAATCGAGTGGGCAGCTCGCATGCATGGTTGCCACTTGTAAAACTAGTTTGTACCAAAAAATACAACAAGGTGTACCTTTTTCGATGAACGTGTACCATGTTTAAAGGAGTTTTTAGATCATTTACGATGGGAGTAAATGGTCGTAGATATTTTACCATATATATTTGAATATAGATTAATTGAAATGTTTTCAGAGCTAACCAGAAACGGTAAAAAATAGTAGTAGGTAACTATATATGTAAATATTGTATATGTACCATATTATTAAACAAAAGACCCAGTGTACCATTGAACCAACAAGGTACCAGATTAGGTACAGTTTTAGTTCATATGGCAACTGTGTGCACACGCATTAAATCAGGGTTGAAAAAATAAACAGTTACTTAATATTTTCAGTTGCTTTAATTATAGCTTTGTAATTAATGAAATAAATGAAAAGTTATTCGCAAGCAGCTGTCCGCACGCTATTAGTAAAACTTTTTCTGGATATATTTATATTAAGATTATATTGTGCTTATATTGTTGCTTTTATATTGTTTATTGTATTAATTGCGCGTTGTTTAAAGTCTTAACAGCAACAAACGCATGGTTGTATTGTAAAACCTCATCAAGCCACTGGCCTCAGCTGTTTAAAGTAGTGTTGCGAAATAGTTGTGCCCAACACTGCTCACAGCTGTTGCGCCTTAGCTCATCTCTAATTTATATGTGCATCTCGCTCACGCACTTGTTGCTCTTTAGTCCGAAATTAGTTTTTATATATTTTACTTGCAATGCAACGATTTCTTAGTGTATTTGGTGAACAAAAATGCAAAATTATTGGCATGATACATGTGGATGCGCTGCCAGGTAAGGCCGTGCCGCATGCAGCAAAAACAAACGAATTTTCGCATTGATTTTAATAGAACAAAATAAAACCTAACAACAACTCAAGGCACGCCGCGCTATGCCGGCAACTGGCAACAGACCATTGAGAAGGCCAAGCACGAGGCGGAGCTGTACAAGAAACACCAAGTGGTAGGCAGACAATGGCAATAAATACATATCAATGCACATAGCCTAATGTCCACTTCCCCACAGGACGCTGTGATCATTGAGAATATGCATGACATACCCTATGTGCAGGATCGTCTGCTGGGCCCCGAGATTGTCTCCTGCATGACCCGACTGTCGCAGGCTGTGCGCAGCATCATGCCCCTCCGGACGCCCTGCGGCGTACAGGTGGTTGCCTGCGGCAACAAACAGGCACTGGCCATAGCCAAGGCCTGCCAGCTGCAGTTCATACGCGCCGAGAGCTTTGTCTTTGGCCATGTGGCCGACGAGGGCTACACGGACGCGTGTGCCGGTGATCTGTTGCGCTATCGCAGGCACATCGATGCACAGGATGTCCTCGTCTTTACGGATATCAAAAAGAAGCACAGTTCGCATGCCATTACGGCGGATGTTGGCCTGCTGGAAACGGCGCAGGCCGCAGAATTCTTTCTCACCGACGGCATCATCGTTACGGGCGCGGCAACGGGCAAGGCGGCCAGCGACAAGGATGTGCAGGAGCTGTCGGGCAAGCTGAAGGTGCCACTCATGATTGGCTCCGGTGTAACCAAGGAGAACATAAGTCAATATTACCATGATGCACAGGCGGTCATCATAGGCTCGCACTTCAAGCACGACGGCAACTGGGAGCAGGACATCGACGAGCAGGCGCTGGAGAGTTTTATGCACAAGGTCTGTGCGCTGCGAGCGGCGACGTAAATGCGACCATTTGTATTGTAAATGCTTTTATTGTGTATATAAATGAATTGAAATTGTGATATGGTATGTGGCATAAACTAATTCTAGAAAAGATTGGCAAAAAAGTCATAAATACGCTCGCGTAGCGTGGGGGGAGCTTTAATGGCGCCCGCATTGCTGCCGTTGCTGCAGCTGCTCGGGAATACAAATGGCTTCTGTTCGTAGGCATCTAGCGTATCGTCAAACTTAACGCGCTTCTTTTGTGGCGCCGCATACAAATGTTCCTCCTGGCTAGATTTCAGCGTCATCTGGCCGGGCGTTGTCCAGCCGCCACTTTTCTGACTGCCGCCACTCGAGCGCAGCGGGAAGAGCACATCACAAAAATTGCCATCCCCCAGCTCCGCATCGAACAGATCCTCGCGCTTAATGGCCGTGGGTATGGTATTGTCCACGTTATGCGCACGAAAATACGACTTGGAATCGGAGTAGCGACTGGCAAAGCCGTAGCTGGGATCCGAATCCTGCGGCTGAGCTGAGTTGGGTTTGCTGCGCTTGAGTATGCCGCGCACATTGCCGGCCTTGTCGCCGCCGGTGGCAATCATTTTGTAGAGCCTGGAAATGCGATTTTCCTTGCTGGAGGACAGCTGCTCCTCTGTATTGAGTGGACGACGCAGCTGGACTGTGGGCGGCGGCGGCGCTGGACGCTTGACAGCCACCGACGAGATTGTTGTGGACATCTTGGGCAGATTTGGTGCAGCGCTGGGAAACTTGCGCTTGCGCTGAAAGCAAATGGTTTGGTAACCGGCTGACACATCCGCCTCGTCCTCGGAATCGGTGCTGCGATTCTTGTTGCGAAACACAGTCTCGTAGTCCTGCAAAAAATACAAAGTTAAGCTACAACTGGCACCGCTTGAGGATTGGCTACTCACGCATTTGCGCTTGTTGGGACTCAGTACATAATCGGCGCCAAATTTCTTCATGTCCTTTTTGCGTATGGGCGTCCGTTTGCTGGAGTCCTTGCGCAACGTCTTGCGGCACTGCACATGCAGATCGATGGCATCGCGTATGAAGCCCACCCAGGTGCGCGCCACCTGGAGATCATCGCTGCCAAAGATGATGCCATCGCTCTGACAGGTCAGCTTGAAATTGCCGGGCAACATTTCATAAACTTTGCACTTCTTGAGCGGAAAAATGCAGCAGCATTCGAGAGAGTTCTCCACCTGAGTATTGGGCGCACGCTCCTTGATCACCTTGCAGTACATGAATATGTCCGACATGAGCACACAATAGCGCTTGATCTGCTGACCCTTGTGCGTGATCTTGTAGAGCATGCCCTCCTTAATAACCCTTCGCGAGGGCTTCACAATGTTGGGCGTGCGATTAACGAGCGAGTTTTGTAGATGTATCAAGTACTGTGTTATCTCCTGCTCCTCCACGCAGGAATTGATGTGCGAGGCCGTCGCCTCAATTTCCTTGACCGATTCTGTAAGGCAAAGAAAAACATTGAGATCCCAGAAATTGCTCGTAAGAATTAGGAACTTGCCCTTGAGCAGCTTGTAGTCCGCATCCGCGGGGCTTGTGTAGAGCAACACTTGCTCCAGCAGCAGCTTGTAGCGTGGCACACGCTGTATGGGCACAATCATGAGTGCGTTTAGCTTGCGCTGCACCTCCGGCCGGCTCTCGGTCTCCTCCAGAAATTTGCGAAAAACCGGATTCTTGCTAATCAAATCCTGCAGTATGAACAAAGCGCCGCGATAGTCAAACGCATACACGGAATACAGCTTGAAGAACGGGGCCATCTTGAGGAAGGCATGCGCCACATTCTCCATGTTGGCCTCCAGCTCGCGCAGGAACTCGCCATTCAAATTGTGAATCATCTCGATTTGTCCAAATAGCGCCGTATGATTGGAGGCATCAATGATGGCCTGCTCCTTGAGCGGACGCACAAAGTAGGTCATCAGCAGCTCCAGCTGCTCCAAGTAGGACTTCTCCGATGTGATGATCTCCTGCACGGCCTGCAGACGGAAGCCTATGCGTTTGCCCGCCTCCGGATTGGGTGAGCCGATGGGGCTGCTCGAGTTGCTGTCCAGCATAGAGCATACTGTCATGGAAGCAATACAAATTAGAAAAAATATGCGAAGGCGTCCTGCGAAGGCATCCTAGTCTCGGCCACGCCCACCGCTTACCTTTCTTACGCGACTTGGCTGTCAGAAGGTTTCGCTCCTGCAAAACCTGACGTAGCTCGCGACTGAAGCTGAGCGGTGTATGCGGCGAGCTGGCGACGCCTTGGGTGCGGCTCTTTTGTCTCGGCGTAAACATTTTCACTTAAATTTTCCGCGATGAAAAGTTAATGCAACGCGACGCCAACTGCAACACCTGCTGGCGGCTGTGTTTGAAAATTGCCATTCACTGAGAACGGCAACAAACGGACTTATCGGTATTTATAGTAAGCAGCCCTGCAACAACAGTAGCCGCAGCTCTTTTGAATCAGAGCGGCACAAGTAGAACCAGCTATGAAAAAAAAAACAGTATAATTGCTCAATGGGCAGCCTAATAACAATAGATATCTGCTTTGAATAAAAGCGTCACAAGTGAATGTGGTAGATAAAACACTTTGAATGGTCTCAATTGATAACTCAGCCCTGAATCAATTGGATGAATTGTGTTAATTTCTTTAGTTCCAGTTGAAGCCACAAGTGGAACCACAAAATCAAGCAGTGAACAACTTTTACTTGTTCACTCTTTGGAAACAGCAACTGCAGCCATGGTTCGAGAGTGACTGCATCAACAATTATTTTTATACGTGTTCATAGCCCAATTAATGTTTTAGACTTTTATTTGAATGCGCCACACACAATGCACGCCAAGCTGAGTGAACTGGAAAGGCGCATTGCGGAGCGCCTGAACGAAAAGATTGGCAAAGATGCCAATCAGCTGCATCGCGCCGCTTTGCTCGTGGACAGCTACAAGGAGCGTTTGCAAACGCTGAGCCAAACCGTGAGTAGTAACAAAGATTGGCCAGGAAACCAGCGCATCTAACAGCTTTAGTTTACAGCTAAACTATGAGGAGCCGCAGAACGTGTCCAGCTACAAGTCGGCGTTCCAATGCCAGCAGCAGGTCTGCGAGAGCATTGACTTTGAGCTGGAAAAACTGAAGCAATTCAGTGCGAAACTGAAGCTCAAGCTGGAGGAATGCCAGCCAGCACTGCTGGGCGTGGCCGAGGATCTGCAGCAGGTGCGTCAGCTGCAGAATGTGACGCAGTATTTGCGCCTGGTGCAGGACATACAGGAGATCAGCGCCGCGCTAAGCGGCGCCATCAATGGCAAGGACGAGGCCAAGCTGGTCAACATCTATCTGACCCTATACGAGGGCAACGACTGCGAGCACAGCGTGGTGGGTCGCCTGCAGGCCGTGCAGGCGCGCTCCCTCAAATCCTACGCCGAAGCTACAGCCATCTACTGGCACAAGCAGCTCATGCAGCGGCTCTCCAGCGAATTTGAGGCTGTGCTTAAGGCCATGCGCTGGGCGCACTTGGAACAGCAGCCCCTCAACTATTCCCCGAGCCGGGACACTGCCAAGGCGCAACTGCTGGCCGAATATATGTTCCTCATCAAATCGCCAGCGGAGGAGCATGCGCCGCTGCAGAGCATAACGCCCAGCATTGTCTGCCCGCCCATTAGCCAGGTGGTGAAGCTGCTGCTGGCGCCTTATCGCCAGCGTTTCATGTTCCATTTTACAGGCACGCGGCAAACGAATCGATTGGACAAGCCCGAATGGTTCTACACACAGATACTCAACTGGGGCAAGGAAACGCATTTCTTTGTGGGCAAAACGTTTCAGCCAGCGGCCATGAAAGCGGGCAGGCTGGACTATAATATCAGAGTAAGCTGGCTGCCAAGATCTACCTGTAGACCATGCTAAATGTTTTCCCATTGCAGCTGGAGTTCATGCGTGGCCTGGTTCAGCTGACCATCGAGAAGCTGGCCGCGGACATTGAACAAATAGCACAGGATGAGAATCTGTTTGCGCATCTGCTGGACGAAACGCTGGCTTTCGAGTCGGAACTGCGTGAAACCTTCGGCTATCCGGCCAGCTTTCCCAGCGCCATCTCAGTGCTCACACAGCCCATGTACTTGCTGCGCTGGATCGCTCTGGAGGAGCAATGTAAGCTGGACTTTATTATAGGCATAGAAATTCAGCTCATTTTGTTTTTATTCTCGCCAGTTTGTGGTCAGAAAATGGATCAGATACTGCAGGCGGAGACGCCGTTCCAGCTGATCGATCCGAACACCTACGAGGATGACTTGAAGATACCCAAATGCGCGGATCAATTTATGCGCCTGCTGGACGCCATCAAGGATCGGTATTATGCACTCATCCAACCCGGACATCAGCTGCAGTTTCTGCAGCTGCAACTCGAGCTAATCGACAGCTTCCGGCGGCGTCTGGTGCAGCTGCACAGCAGCGGCGCCCTGGCCAGCCTGCCCGTGCTGAATGCCATCAATTATTTGATAATGGTGCTGCGCGAATGGGGTGAAAATGTGCATTATCTGCACTTGCATGCGGCGCTGGCGGGGCCGAATGCCAGCGAAATAAACTCGGTGTTTGAGCCCGCCGTTGCCGAGCTGGAGCACTGGGCCCGGCAGCTAATGAAGAATCTGGCCAACAAGGCGGTCAACGAGATGAAGGCCAAGTCAATGAACTATCGCCACGATGCCTGGCCGACCATGCCCGAACAGAATAGCCGGGAACCCTTCATACTCTCGCCCAGCGGCGGCGAAATGTTTCAGGTTTTGGTCACGCTGCTGCACAATCTGGAGCGCGAGCTGTCCGCCAATCTGTTCAATCAGACGCTGCGCCTGATGGCCCAGCAGATCGATGACTTTATGCTGGAGAACATGGTGTTGAACACCAGATTCTCGCCCGCGGGCGCCGCTCAATTCAACTACGACATGACGCTGCTCTTCGCACTCTTCGGCCAATACACACGTCGGCCCGAGCTGCTCTTCAAGCGGTGAGTCATTTTATTATTGGTAGCGACTCGAATTTAGCTAAATATCATATTTGTATCGTTTATCATTCATTTAGAATTCATGACGCTGGCAAATTGCTGACGGCGGCGCGGGGCACGGCCCTATTGCTGCTCGAAACGCTGCGCGGCGGCCAAACGGCCGAGGAGATGACGAAGCCGCTGCATGAACTGCGCGTGCTCGGTTTGAACAGCAAGCAATGCATCGAGGTGCTCGAGCGACGCACAGACATTAAAATGTTTTGAAATAAAAGCAAACGTGGCAATCATTGTGATCGGGTCGGGCAAAATATCTCCGTATTTATATTGACTACGTCAAATTTGGGTCGCCTTTCAGATACTTTGCTAAGTTTGGCTGTAGCTAGTTGTAAGAAATGGGCTTTGTTTAACAATTATACACTCGCAGGGCGCATTTTAATCGCGTCTTATAATATAAAGTATATGTACTTTGTGAACACTATCAATTGTTGGTTCGTCGCTTTGTTTCTAGGCAAGCCAGTCTCTTAGTTTTGAAGCTATCTTCAAGAAACTTTCCATAGGTCAGCCTCTCTGTCCATGAAAAACTCTTTTGTTTTTCTAGAAAACTGCATTTCCGAGCAGGGGCATAAAGCTTTGGAAAACCTACTCTAAATTAAAGCCCTATATCATATAGGGTTTACTTTAAGAACAGATATATTTGTATTTTTTAATATCTTTACCCATTTATAGGGCTCAGTATGCTTTCATCATATACTTAGGATTCTTTTTTAAATTCTTTTACTATATCATCTCACTCCCCCAGGAACAATTGAACTAAAATAAAGCCTTTGTGGAAAAACATCTGTTTATCAAGATATCCTAAACAAACTCAGCTATATTCCATCTTTAGCCTGCCTTCAACATGAGTGGAATATTGACTATATCATAAAAAATACCTTGGACATCACCCGAAAATTCAGTTATGTAGACTTTATGTCAAACATCCACAAGCCTATAAAATCGCATCTATATATTGCATATTTTATTACCAACCCCTTATCAAATTTTAAATTATAAAAAAAACATATTTCTAACATATTTCTGTCCGACGTATTTCTCGGAAAGCATCTGCTGAAAAACTTGTGAGTTACGCAAAAAAAAAATGCAGTTAAAATGTGAGTTTTTGCTGCTATATTTCAATATAAATCTACATAATTGCACGACAATCATTGAATTAAAGACATTTAATGGAATGCCAATGATTTATTGTTAAACATTTTGCTTAAACGCGAGTTTTTGCTTTCAATATTTAAAATCTGTAAGACATTTACACGGAGAAAATAAACATGCAGTAATTGAGTTAATAATAAATTGCTCTAAAAATACATAGCATAAAATTAATATATATATATAGATGTGTGTATGTGTGTTTTGTGTGTGTGTGTTTGACAAACAATTCCAGTTAGTAAATACCAATTTTGCGGCTCGATGGGCCGCTCATCACATTATCTCAAAGATCATTCAAACCCGGACTTTAGGCATAACATAATCGTAAAAATTTTCATAGTGCCCGCATCGAGCTCAATTTCCAAATGGAATAACATTTAACATTGGGAGGGCCACAGGATGCTGTTGTTAGGTATTGTTCGGATTATTCAAAATTCTGATAGTTGGCCGAGTTGATAAATATTGCACGCTGCGCCGGCGTCATGTTGAGATTGCCGCGATGCTTCTTATCGTAGGCCCAGATGACGCCGGTGGCAATCAGCGCTATGGTCAGCCAGCCCATGAAGAACAGCTGCACCCAGGTATGATCGCCGTCGCTGTGATCGGCTATGATGCCGGCGACAATTGTGATGACAGCCAGGCCGAGATTCTGTACGGACTGACAAAATCCGTAGGCGGTGCCCAGCTGATATTCGGGTATGATGAGCGCAACCAGGGGCCACAGGCTGGCAGCCAGCATGGAATAGGACAGGCCCATAATAACCATGCCCACATACGGATTCAGCTGGGTAAACGTGAGCAGCGCATGTGCGCCAATTGTCGTAATTGTGGCACTCATCACCCAGGTCACATTGCGACCCAACTTGTCGATGATGAAGCCAAAGATCGGCGAGGACACCGCCGCAATTAGATAGACCAGCGAGTCGACGGTATTTGCCTGCGCCGGCGTATAGCCAAAGCGATCCATGAAGAACTTCTGGCCGAGCGCAATAAACGGAAAGATGGCCACATAGTAGGCCACACAGATGATGGAGACCATCCAGAAGGGCGCCTTAAACGTGAAGACATCCGTCAGTTTGGGTATCTCGCCCGAGGGATTATTATTCCGCTGCATTATGCGCTCCGCCCGCTTATCCATCCAGCCGAGTATCAGAGCGCAGATGAGCGACATGACGCAGGTGAGCGTGGCCAGGAGCAGGACGACGCCAAGCGCACGATAGCTCTCGTAGAACTTGCTCACATAATCGTAGATGGGCTGCATCACCCAAAAGTTGACGGTGCTGCCGAAACGAGCCACCGACAGCTGCAGGCCGAACACCATGTTCAGCTCCTTGCCCTTGAACCAGAGCACCGCGTAGCTGTTCTGGGCGACGGCCAGCGACTCGGCGCCAATGCCAAAGATGAAGCGGCCGACTATCATCACCCAGAAGGCGTCCAAAAGGGCGCCGCTGGCAAAGATTAGCTGACCCACCAGCAGTATCAACATGTAGATAATCGTGCCCAGACGTATGCCGAACAGGCGATCGATCAGAAAGCCGCCCAGAAAGCACAGCACCACATTGGGCCACGAGTAGATGGAATAGATGAGCGTAAACTGTGTGGAGCTCAGGTCCAGATCCTTTTTGAAGACCGTCTGCAGTGCGCCGGGATTATCGTAGCAAAAGTACGAGCCAAAGCCGAGCAGGCACATAAAGACCAGCGCCTGGAAGCGATGACAGGTGCTCGTCGGCATACAGCAGCCGCCCGTGGGCAGCGCCAGTTCATTGTCCTCGCGTCCGCGACTCGGGCTCGTCGCTGTCTCCTCCGGCTGGGCCAACTCCTCGTTGTCCACAATGCGCTCTTCATCTTCGCGAGCCATGACTAAGCGGCCCACTGGACACAATTGCACTAAATGGATAAATACTGGCCGTCTGTGACTCGCAGCAAAAGGGCGTTTATTTTTTTTTTATAATGTATTGATATCGAATTTGTTTTCGTTTTTCGCTTATTTCTGCAAAAGAAACAAAAATAAAAAACTATTTCTATAAGATCGAAGTTTAAATACCCTTGCAGGCTTAGAACATGAATGTATTATGATTTAATTGCTAATCGTTTAAATCTATAGAAACTGTTTTTAATAGTGCCCCGCTGCTGATAGGATTTTATTTATATAGTAAAAGTGGATGCTGAACCACAATATATATATGCATATCCTTTATGGCGTTTCAGTCCATTGCGTTACACACTTTTTAACGTAATTCAAATACTCCTACACCAGGGTATGCAAATGCAGTTGTATCTGGTGCCACTCACGAACACGCACACACACGCATACACATACACAACATACAAACAATTGTAGTTGCGTATATGTGTGCGTATTTTTTTTCCAACTCTTTTGCTTTGTCTGCTTTATTTGTTATCTCATTCGTTATATTGTTTACTGTACTCTGTACTCTTTGTCTATCGTTCCGAGATGCTGTTTGCCTGCGTAGTAGTTTACGCATTAGTTTTTGTTACATTTCCTTATCAAAGATTTCACAGTCCACTTACAGCTGCACTTACAGCGTGTGTTGTTTTTGTATTTTCGATTACACACGACTCACTTGCACGGCACAGCAGCGGCCGTTCGAGCACCTGAACTTTATTAGCGTTCAAATAAAACTAAATTCGATTTTGATTTCTCTCCTACGCTGTGCGCTAATTAACGTTAATTACTCATTCCATAACGTAATCGTTACCAGTGCGGGTATTTTTAGGTAACAGCCAGGGTTGCAAGAAACATACATATGTATTTCATAAATAAGTACCTATAACAGAAATAACTGATTTTATTAAGTAAAAAAATTAGTAAAACAAAGAAAAACACTTAGAATATCAACTTTAGTAGTAGTTGTCAGCTGTGTAAGTATAAAAACTAGTATTGAGCTTATAATTCCAAGTTCGTCTTTTGTGCAGCCCTGGTTAGCAAGCATTTTATCATTTGCATGTTGTTTAGATGTTTATTGTCGCACAAAAAATGTATTTAATTATATAATCGCGATATAGAGAGAGAGACAGCTGGGCAGCACGGTAATGGCATCAATTGATACTACCAAGCGTAAACCCCGACGCACACACGGCACACCGTCCTTTACATATCGTAATCGTTTTGCCTACGCTCTACTTGCCGCCGGCTCGGTGCTTTTCGGGATTTGGAGGTGAGTTCGGGTGAAGGAAACTCTGCGTCATTGTTGATGAACAATTGAATCTCTTTGTCTAGCCTGACGCCCATGCAACGCATTGCCAACGAGAAGCTGTGCAAGGACCTGTTGACAGTCACCGAACAGGAGAAAGATCGTCAGGCATTGTTCGATTTCTCCGCGCCACGCCCCGCGAAATTCATCAGAGAAGCCATCGAGGAGAGCGAGAAATTGCGCACGGAACGCTAAAAAGCTACAACAACAACAACAAAATGGACAGACAAACACGCCGTGCAAACTTTAAGAAACTCCAACAACCCGCGAACACAAAGCTGCGGTATGTAGCAGCAGCGAGCTTTACTTAGTTGTGTCTTAGTTATTAACTAATAAAATGTTCTACTTTTACTAAAACTCATTTGTTTATTTTACCACTTAAAGCTCCACGCGCAGCACTAAGGCCACATCGCCCATGACGCTGTCGGAATATTTCAATACCCAGGACAGTTCCAGCAGTGCCGCGGCTGCTGAGCCGGAGAATCTCTATGCGGAACCTAGGAGCAAAAAAACACGCGACGTTGAGCCCAGCAAAGATGTGGTCAAGCCCAAAAAGGCGCCCAAACTGAAAAGTAGTGCACCTCAGCGGCGAGCACGCGGTGGGCGTGGCAAGAAGCAGCCCACCATCAGCGACTTCCTGCGGAACGAGCAGCTCTTTGCGGAGGTCACGGCGCAACATTGCCTAGCGGATAACTTTAGTCCCGATGACATTGAAATGGCGCTGGTATTGTCCAAATCGGAGGCAGAGAAACATGGCCGGTTGCGGCTGGAAGACACAGAGGACGAGCGCGAGGAAGTGGTTAATTTGCTCGATGACAAAGCGAATCAGTCAACGGAGAATGTACGCCGCAAGCTGCAAAAGTACGGCTTTCGAACAGCTGCCAAGGAGGGTGAGTCGGAGTGGAGCACCCCTTCGATAGACTCTAATTTGTTAGCTCTTCCAGATTACAACCTGTTCTCCATTGGCGCCTTGCCTGGTGCGCCGGGCAAGCGTGGCAAACGCTGCAAATGGGCCAATAAATTTACGCCGCTCACCTTACGCAATCCGGCGGCGCAGGAGAAAAAGCTGCAGACCAAGGTGGCTGCTTTGATGGCGCAACAGGTGCGCACCAAGCTGCCAAGCGCTGAGAAACAGCCGCCATTTCAATTGATCAGCAAACATCTGCTGCAATTGGCAGCTTCTGCTGAGCGCCGCATCACCCACGAGCCCAGCGCAGAACCTCTAACGAATTTGAGTGCATATTATGTGCAGGATTTAATAGAAGTTAGTCGCACGCCGGCGCATCATTTGCTGAAGAGCTGGTCGGCCATACAGGGCCGCGATTTGTCGCCCAAGCGACCCAGCGCAGCGAGTCAGCGCCGACAGCAGCAACTGCAGCAGGTCTACGCAGAGCTGGAGGCGCATTTTGGTGCAAGTGCAGTGGAGGAGGAGTTGAATGAGCTGGAAAAACTGGTGGCCGACAATATGATACAGGATGATAGTCAAGTGTTAGTGGACAATCTTGTGCAGGATGATAACCAAATGATAGTTGATAAAACAGATGTAAAACAGGACAACATCCAACTGCCAGTTGATCAAGTGCAAATCTCATTAAACGGCGACTCTCCGCTGAAAGAGCCGCCCGATAAGCGTGCCAGAATGATGCCGGAGCAGAGCGAAGTGCAGCGGGAGAAGGAGAACCTGCAACCGAGCACATCAGCTATGCTGAGCCTACCCACACAAAGCACACGCTGCATTTCACCCGATCTCTTCGCGGATTCGGATGATGAGCCAGAGAGCGAGACACCTCCCACATGCAGCACGGCGGCTCTTGAGATGCAAAACTTTTCGTTAAAGGTCTATAGGAACATAAGCTCGACCGAGATGAACAGCTATGAGGTGTACTCCAGCGATGAAGGTAAAGAAAAAACAAGATACAGCATTTATCTACGGGTTTGCCGAAGATTAAAGACACCAATTAAAGATAGAAATAATAAATTAATAACAACTGACTTAGAAAAGAATCTCTTGCTTTGTTTTAGTGAAGACTGTCCAAGATGTTCAAGCGGAGCGCAGAAGTCTTGAAGGTGAGCATTTCCTCTAAAATTCCTTAAAGTACACAAAATAACCTTTATGCGTTTTCTAGCACCATCTCAAGAGAGCTTTATAGACTTGACGGAAGAACACGATTCACCGGAAACTACATCAAGAAAATCCCTTTTCGAGCAGCTCATCTTTCCGCAGAGTCCAGCCATAGAATTCGATGAAGATATCGATGCATTGGAGCAGGATTTAAGCGGCCAGGCAGTGGATTGCGAAATTTCGGATGAATTATATGCAAAATACGCTTATCAAACAGCTCGGGACAAGGCAGTCTTTGATCGCAGCTTGAAGGATCAGTCCCAGCTGAATAGCAATTGCCTTGATATAAGCACAAATGGAACCGCCAATTCAAATCCAACCACGGCCACAACTTCACTTGTTTTCAAGGACTCAATTCTCAGCTTTAGCCAATTGGACAGCACACGAGATGCATTCCAGCGCAGCTTCAGTTTAACACAGTCGTCCGGACAGATCGCTCCGCTGGAGCGGAGTTTTAAGAGTCCGCTGAGCCGCCGAAGCAACTCCTTTACGGATAAATCCGCCTTGGCCTTTAGTCACTCGGATGCGAGCATTGATTTGACCCAAGGCAGCGGCGATGAGGATAATGTGGAGGATAATGAGGGTGTTCTGCTCTCTGATGAGGAAATCAATTATTCCATTTGGAAGGCGGACAAAACGTGCCGGGAGGCACTCGATGATAGCAACAGTTCGCCTTTAACTAGAATCAAAAGCGTGCCGTTCTTCAAGACTGTGGAGGATTTGGATGCTTATCTGGATGCTTCACCCACGCCCTCCAACAAATCCTGCAATTCGCGCTCGCCAAATAAAAGTGCGCTGAGCAAAGAACGCGCCGAGTTTGGGATATTGGATGCAGCCATCTCGCAGCCCTTTACGCTCTCCCAGCTGCAGAGTCCGTCGGCCAAGGCGTGCCAAGTACCAATAGACTGGGCAGACGCATCCTTTTTGGAGACCCCACCGGAGGTGCCACTAAAACGCTACTCCAGCAGCTGCACCCATAAATTTAAAGAGCTGCTAAACGATATCTCGGAGCCAGCCGATGAGCTGGATGACTTTGACCGTCTGGTGTTCCAAAGCAGCAATAAAGATGCAACAATAGACACAATGCCAAGTGGACTGGATCGACTGCTCCTGGGCGAGATCAATGCGGAGAGCTTGCCACAGCCTGCCGCAGCCGTGGAGCCGCCTAGTCCAGCAAAGAGAGCAACAGCTTGGGAGCAATTGGAGCTTAATGGTCAGGTGTACGAGGTACGCGTCTGTCGAACACCCAAACCGGATTTTGTGCATCTAACCGATGCGGAGCTGCTGCAGCAGCTGTACAATTGTGGCATCAAGCCGCTAAAACGCAAACAGGCTGTCAAATTGTTGGAATACATTTATAATCAAACGCATCCCATTATGCTGCCGCCGGCGCAGCAGGAGCCCGAGCAAGTGACCATGCCGCGCTCCAAATCCACGCCTATCACTGCCAGCACTGGCAAATCCGACATCGGGCGGCTGCGACTCGCCAGCAGCGACGATGCGGAGCCAAAAGCAGATCTCAAATTCCGAGACGCCTCCGGAACTGAGCTGTTGCGCTTCTCGCAAGATTTGCCGCCTGCGCTGTGCGACGACTTTGAATGCTTTGTGCTGCAGACGAATGTCTCGAAGAAGACGCCGCAGCCGCTGCTGCCGCTGCACATAGCCTGGCACAATTTGCTCTGTGCCAATCCCGACCTGCACGAGACCGTGCTCAGGTATGAGCCCATTGATCTGCAGGAGATCTATCTATATCTTAAACAGCTGGGCCATCGTTATGAGCCCAAGGAACTCAAGAGTTTCTTTGATAGACGCTGCATAATATTCCGTTACGAGCTGGCGCCGCCCCAGAAACAGGCCCAACGGCACATCCGGAAGCCCAAGTCCAGAAGGCCCTACGCAAAGCCCTAGCAAACGTATTTGTTCCATACTCTTCCTTCAACTTGTAATATATGGGAATGTTCAGTGATTATTGAGTGCTACATTTATTAGATTTTCCAATGTAATTTTTCATTATTCATTATTAATATTGTATGTTATTTGGGTTTTATTTTTGGCCCCAATTTAATTGTGAAACGATTAATTTTGTTCTACACACTTTTTGCGATTTGGAATATACGAAAATTTGGTTTTTGCACTAAAAATGAATATCGCCAAGTAACCCATCGATGGCCACCTCCAGAACATGATCAACGTTCGGTGAGGGTATTAGCTCGTCCATCATAACTATTTCATTTTTGGTATATTTGTCGATATTAACAAAGCGCGGCTTAACCGGATGCTTTCTTTTCAAAAATTCTTCACATTTTTCCGCAATTTTCTCGGTAAACTCAAGATCCAGATCGAGATCAGTTATGGGGTCCGTCAGAAACTGGTAACACGTAAGAAATGTTTCGAGCACATCCATTTTATTAACAAATACGTAAGCTGAAAACTTGAATTTTTTTTGAAAATTTTCTCGAAGCAGTTCAAAAGCTACTAATGCACTAAATATGTCAAAGCTCTAGCTGAAAAAATATATTGAAGTTTATATGTCGGCTTTCAAAAATGAAAATCTAATTGGGAAAATTACGCTACAAAAAAATTGATAATGGGTTAAAGAAACGGGTTTTGAGCGTTGCGAATTAATATATTTTTATAAAGCTGTTATTTGTCTTCTCTTAAAAGCCGAAAATCGCTCTGATGACGTAGCTAGCTTAGCGAAATTTGTATATAGGATATTCCACATTTATCTAGCATTCAAATTTTTCCAAAATATAAAACATGTTTATATCAAAAACAACTTAAGCCGATCGTTGTTAGCAGTGCCATTTGGATGAGTTATCGATTGTCGGTCATGCTATAAATATCGCAGCATCGCTATAACGATATATCGATATGGTGTTCACATCTCTAGCTGAAATCGTGAGCAATTTTTTTTTTGTTTCAACACAAAATCTGAAGCAAAGCCTACCTAAATCTACGTGCAATCACAATAACAATAACAACAAGTGTTTGCCCAGTGATAAAAATAGCCAACAATAATTAATTTGAAAACGGCCAAGTGCAGCGTGTTGTGGTGCGTACCAGACGAACTGAGTGTGAGTGCATAATTTACAGTTGGCCTTCCGCTGCGCAACAACAAAGGCATCGTGAACGACAACGACCCACACGCTTACGCACGACACACACACACACATACAAACGCAAGCACGCGTACACAAACAGACGTATATACATACATACACATATGCATATATGCGCATAGATTGCGATACCTGCGATTGTGTTTTTTGTGACCAATTAACAAGAAATACGTTCGTTTCCACACACCCGCGCGCGCAAACTAACAAAATCTTCAAATGGGTCTGTTATTGTCACGGCTGTGGCGTATGTTTGGCAACGAGGAGCACAAACTGGTAATGGTTGGCCTCGACAATGCGGGCAAAACAACAATACTGTACCAGTTTCTGATGAACGAAGTGGTCCATACCAGTCCAACGATTGGCTCCAACGTTGAGGAAGTCGTCTGGCGAAATATACACTTTCTGGTATGGGATCTGGGCGGGCAGCAGAGCTTGCGTGCCGCCTGGAGCACCTACTATACCAACACAGAGCTGGTCATTATGGTCATCGATTCGACGGATCGGGAGCGTTTGGCCGTCACACGGGAGGAGCTCTATCGCATGCTACAGCACGAGGACTTGAGCAAAGCCAGCCTGCTAGTCTATGCCAACAAGCAGGATCTGAAGGGCGCAATGTCCGCCGCGGAAATCTCCAGACAATTGGACCTGACGTCCATCAAGAAGCACCAGTGGCACATACAGGCTTGTTGTGCGCTGACGGGCGAGGGATTGTATCAGGGACTCGAATGGGTTGCGCAGCGCATTAAGAACAAATGACAGCCACACAAACGGACCCCGCTAGTTTATAGTTAATTAATTTAGACAAATAAATCAATTTTGATATAATTGTAAAATGTAAAGACATATATATATATATACCTAATTATACGAACGAAATCTGTAAGCGTTGAGAATGTTGAGAAAGAGCCAAGCCAATGTTTTTTACAGTGCTTTAGTTTAAAGACTCCTGCCTTTGTTTACACATACACAGACACTTCAAAGTCCTCAGTAAAATATTAAATATAGATACACATACATATATATATATATTTGTTTATATGTGTACTAAGATTATGCTAATGTTACGATCTAAGCAGCCAATTAATTACTTCCATAATAAATTTATAAAATAAACAAGTTTATTTCAAAAATTGTTTCGTTACACATACAGAAATTGGACGTATTTTTACTGTTACAAACTGAACATAATGCATATTGTAATTGACGTCGTTAATTCATTTGCATTTGCCGTTGTTCATGTGATGTGTGAGATTGTTTTGTACTCTAGCCACCAAAATAAATATATATAAATATGAATGTTTGTATGTATGTTAAATGAATAAATTAAGTTTGCACACAAAAAAATTAACAGTTTCAAGATTAAAAAATAAATATAGTATATATGTATATACATGTATATATATATAAATACTAAATTATAGCCACACGAAAATATGATCACAAAATAAAAGAAAAACGGAAACCAAATTTAATTGAGATGTCTATGTGAGATTGCACGAGCTGCTACAACTCTTGAGCGGCTTACTCTGGCCCAGCTGCACGGTGTTGTCGTCCATGTTGTCCTGCACACTGCTGGCATCGTGCTGGCGCTGGCAAAGGAGAGCGAATTACAACGTTAATAAAATGCCATTGCAGCAGGGGTTAATGTGGAGCAGACCTTCAGTTCGGTGGCCAGACAGCGAAAGGCGTCTTCCACATTGGTGTTCTCCTTGGCGGATGTTTCCATAACGAACAGAATTTCAGGTATATACTGACACATTTGGCGCGCCTCCTCGAAGTCCACCTCACGCTCCTCCTCGAGATCACATTTGTTGCCAATCAATATGATGAGCACATTGGAAGCCGTATACCTGCGCACCTCCTCAATCCATTTCTGTAAATTGGCGAACGTCGATCGCTTTGTGATGTCGTAAACTGTTGCAATGACAAGCAAATATATCGTTAATAGGCATTGTGATAAGAGTGCACGGCGAATGTGCCACGGCGAATGGCTATTTAAATCACAGTACCGATAAGAACATAAAAGTGTGCGGCGACGGCCTCTTATCGCTAACAGGCCAAGACAATAGGCCCGCGGGTCATGATAACACGCTCCTCGACAAATTCTTTGGGCGTTACCGTTTCACGGGTCTACTCACCAATTATGACGCCGTTGTTGGCACGATAGTAGCTCTGGGTAATGGTGCGGAAGCGCTCCTGACCGGCAGTATCCCAGATTTGTAGCTACAACCATGAAATACGTTCAGCTACATATGTGTGTGACATTGGCATTTGAGAATACGATTTACCTTGACTTGTTTGCCCTCGACCTCAATGGTTTTCATTGAGAAGTCGACGCCGATGGTGTTCCCGTGACGCTCCACATAGTTGCCCGTCTTGAAGCGTTGCAATATGGATGTCTTGCCCGTGCAACAGTCCCCGATTAGCACGATCTTAAAGAGGAAATCAAAATTCTCCTCGCTGGGCAGCGCCATCAATGTTTGGGGATTGCGCGCCGTCATTCTGTCCAGCCACGAAGCGTTGCGGCTCCTTCAGTGTCTGCTGGTTGGAGCTGTTGTGCAATTAGTTATTGTTTGGCATGGAAAATGTTAAATTTTCTGTTTTAATTGGTTGATAGTAAAGAAAATGCGTTGCACAAAGACTGTGTTGTTATGCCCTGTCAACATTGCTGCAGAGGGTAAATCGCTTCGTTGGAATTCGGGTAAGTTGAAAAATGCTGGCGTCCTAAATGCCCAAATATTTGCTATAAATATATATAGCTATCGCTTCTTATGTATATTTTTCTCAGTTATAGATAACTATATATTTTAATTTAACTTTATCAAACATTTTGTGTGCTGTTGTATGCATTGCAGGGTATTTTATTTTTCAGCACTATCTGTATTCAGTTTTCGCTGCTTGCAGGTGTGTGCTAGTTGGTGACATTATGCAGTACTGCTCATACAGCATTTGGCAACACTGTTTTACTTAGGCGCGCTTTTATTTAATTTTGAATGCAAATACTTTGAATAAAAGTTATTTGGCAT
Organism: Drosophila borealis; assembly: GCA_035045885.1. Classification (NCBI taxonomy): domain Eukaryota; kingdom Metazoa; phylum Arthropoda; class Insecta; order Diptera; family Drosophilidae; genus Drosophila; species Drosophila borealis. The sequence continues at coordinate 536,147 of JAWNOR010000094.1, forward strand.
GAACTAATGTCCGGCTTATATATAATAAACAAAGTAAATTAATCTCGATTAGTAGCATATTACGATTGTCGTTGGTTTGCCCTGCAAATATTTCTTCCGCCTTATCTTTTTGGTTTAGTTAATGCGTCTTCCGATAAGATATTACAATTGTAACGAGATATTCTTCAAATAGAAGTTGAGTGTAGCTAAAAATATATACAAGTTGTATTTAAATGGAATTTCACAGTACTATATACATTATTTGTTTATTAAATGAGTTTTGCAGCTGGGTTTCGAATGACTTACTAGTTGAGTGTACATAGGCAACAATTTTGTTTATTTCAATTAATTTACTGACTGAGGCTTGAAAAGCTTTTTCATAGTACATAGTGCCCTGCGGTCGGCTCGGGAGCTCTATAAAAAGCTCGACCGGCATATATGAAGCCCCAAAAGTTGCAGTCCCACAAACAGTAGCCGGCAACGCCCCGATTGCAATTGTTGCTTGTTCTGTGTTCTGTGATTTGTGTTGTGTGTTGTTCACATTATTGTCTCGACATGTCGAATATTGTGCTCTATGGCATTGACATTAGTCCTCCAGTTCGTGCCTGTCTACTGACTCTTCGGGCTCTGGACTTGCCCTATGAATACAAGAATGTTGATCTACTTGCTGGCGAGCATAAGACTGAGGAATTTCTGAAGAAGAATCCACAGCACACTGTGCCCTTGTTGGATGACGACGGAACTTTGATTTGGGACTCTCATGCCATATGCTGCTATCTGGTGGATAAGTATGGCAAGTCGGATGAGCTGTATCCGAAGGATCTGGTGAAGAGGGCGCACTTGGAGCAGCGCCTATATTTTGATGCCAGTGTGCTCTTCATGGCTTTGAGGAACATATGTGTGCCATACTTCTACAAGAAGGTATCTGAGGTGCCCCAGGAGAAGATCGACAATATTATCGATGGCTATACTCATCTGGAGAAGTTCCTGGCCGACAATCCCTATGTGTCCGGCGACACCTTGACCATTGCTGATTTCTGCTGTGCGGCTACAGCCTCCTCGTTGCCCGCCATGCTGCCTATCGATCCGGAGAAGTATCCAAAGATTATTGCCTGGCTGGCCCGTCTCAGTGAGCTGCCCTATTATCAGGAGGCCAATAACGAGGGTGCTGAAAAGTACATCAACATTCTGAAAGACGCATTTACAATTGTCTAAATTGATCATTATCATATACATACATACAACTGTCTTCACATAGATATTTTATATGGCACTTATATATATTTAATAAATTATCGATAACAATGCGATGCTTAGCTTTTTATCGTTTACAGCCCGCAGCACTGTTGTCGAGCACTAACTTTGCGCTGTCTGCCAGCTCTATTGTGCAGCACTACCTTTGCGCTATCTGGCAGCACTTTGCTCGCAATAAAGCGCAGACGTTAAAATTTGAATGGTATTTGCTGGTCGTTGAAAACGTTTTTGAGCCTACGACATTATGCAAGACGATCGAAAATGGATTGCGGCTTATTTAAATGAGGCAATAACAAATGGAAAGCGATTGACTGTGCGAAATTATGTCAATCGTCAACTGGCATCGCTTCATTAATGCGAACAGCACGTACGCGTGGCTCTCTGATAACGATTTATTGTGTTTACATGTGGCTCAATAAATTTTCACCACGTACTAGCTGATGGCGCCGTTTAAACTACAAAATTGTCTTAATTGAGCTGTAAATAAATATCGATTAAGTTGGAAAATATTTTCATTGGAATTTTCGCCAATGAAATTTTTATAGATTTTTACCATATGCAGAACCTTGACCCAATTTAAAGCCAACACACAACTTCTAGACTTAGACTCACTTTCAAAAACGCAACGGAAGCGGCCACAAAACATGTTCTTGGCATGCGCCAAATAGACTAGCGCCTGGACAACTGGCCAAACGCCTTGATGATGACCAAGTGGATTGGAAAACCGCATAGGTTGTACGCACTGTCGCATTCGATTCGCATGGAAAGTTTAACGAGGCGCGGCCAAGAACTCAGATCGAAGTGAAACCAATTAGCTCGCGCAGCTGTTTTTTGCACCCCCATCTTTTCGACCCACATCTTTGGAGGTCCATGACTCACTGCACTTCCTAGCACGCCCAGCCCAGAGCATAGCTCATGTCTAGCTAATGTCGCTGCCTCTGTCTGTTTTTTTGGCCAAGAGGAAATCAAAGAAAAACACAGTCAAAGCTGGGCAGCCAATCTATGCCTTGGCCAAGTCCATGTTTTTCATACTGGTTTGTCGCTTTTGGCTTTTGGGTAGCTTCTGCCAATGTCTCGCCCGCCCGCCCCCCGCCCCCACACCCGCTGTCCCCCCCGCCGTCAGAGACTCGTGCATTGTCGTGGCGGCTTTTTATCGTTTGGCTCAGCCGTTGGCCGCTTTAGTTGAATTTGAAACGTTTGCGCGCGCGGTTGCTTTTTTGCGCTGCCTCTTAAGCTTTGTCTACCTAATCAAAACGTGTGCAACTCATAACGGTTTACAGTTAAGGACACAGAAAAAAACGTGCAACAACAAAAAACAAAAAGTGACAAAAAATCGTGTCAAGAATTTCCGAACCTAAAACGTAAAACAGAAACTGTGCCTCTGCGTCTGCAGCCGCAATTGGGTCAAGGAGCAGCCGAGCGTTCCATTAAGATCTCTCGATAAGCCAACGACTTATGTAAGCAGCCATAGAGGAGCCACACAAAACAATTTGCTAACAAACAGACTTTCTACACCAATTTTTTTTTTCAATTTGATTGATTTCTGTGGCTTGATATCAGCGGCAATTTTCACATGCGCATCACGCAGCGACTGACATTATATATACATATATCTATATATATAAATGTGTGTGGACATCACTTGCACTTTCCTTTGCCCAATTGCCTTTCCCAAAAATTTGTTTTTATTTCTAATTAAATATGCAGCGCCAGACGCGCGCGGATCTTGCAATGCGGCGTGTATAAAACAAAAGACTTAGGACACGAACTTGCTGGCAAGCAATATTTGTGTTTATTTATTTATTTTTTTTGTTGGTCAATTAACGCATGCAACAAGTTGATAAATTTTAATTTCCATATTGTTTTTGCCTGCACTCAACCTGTTAACCCAAATTTCAATTTCAATTTCATTTTCGATTTTCGATTTTGTCGCCGGGAATTCTTTTTATCGACTCGTTTAATTGTTGTTTTGATTGTTTTTCGTTGCATTAAATTGCCTGTTGATTGCGTTTCTGTGTAACAGGAAACAAAACTCTCGCATGTAGTATATGTACATATGTATATCTGTATATGTCGCTTGTGTGCAATTAACAGCTCGCACTAATTCGCCATAAGTTGCAAATCTTTTCACTCTTCGCTCGCCGCTCGGCTGCTCGGCTGCATGCCAGACTGACAGATGGTATGTTGCGTGCCTGTTGACGCCGGAGGCGTTGCTCTGATTTGCAATAGAAATCAAAAACTATCCTTAACAAGTTCACTGCCATCGGCCAGCGCCAGTCTGTCATTGTCAACGAGCGGCAACTAGTCGAGTGCGTACCCATACCCTGTACTCGTTGAAGAAATAGGGTATATTTAAGTAGTGCGAATCTATATACTAGACAGCAGCTGGCATCATCGATTCCATCTATTATACATATATGATCTGGATTGCGACGATTAACGAAACCCATCCCATTCCGCTGGGATATCTCCGTTCAATTTTTAAGAACTTCAATTCGAAGCATAAGTTTGCGTGTATCGTCTATATTATACGCATTCAAATGTTAGTCTCGGTCTTGATTGGATGTTACGGAGATTATGATAGCTTATAGTGAATAGATAAAGAATATTTTAACTTTGTATAAGTTCGCTCTCTCTCTTAATGTTGGGAACCAGCTGCACATGCTGAACTTTAAGACAGGACGCGCTGGTTCAAACCCTAACCCTGCAACGAGCATTTTTTTAGGCAGCTCTGGATTTCGACATGATATATAATGAGCATATTATAGATTTACATTTTGGGCTCATAGATTCATAACTTAGACTAAGTTTTTACAGGGTATCTGTTAGTCATGCACGCTCGCCGAGAGCACTCTTACTCATTTTTGCGTTTCATAGACACATGACAGCACACAAAGCGAATTCTTGAGCAGTGAAATTAAAATGTGCCCAGCAATTGCAACCGATTCTGACCCAGTTTCTCTTTCAGGCTCAAAAGCTGCTGCACCTGTTGCACTCGCAGCTAATTATGGTCTAAATGTTTTAACAGCTCAGACACGCCCCCCCTGTCATTACGCCTGTCATGTTAGTTTGTTTGCTTGTCTGTTTTTTTGTTGTGTTTCAAATGCAAATTCAATTTTTGGTTTTTCTTCTTTCCCCCTTTTTTTTTTTTTTTTGGGTGAAACTTTGAGACTTGGAAAAAAAAACCCTTGCAGCGGCCGCATTCTTCTGGGCAATATTTATGTTTTGCCCCCCAGCTAAAAACTAAATCATGTTTGAGCCAGTTGCTGGTTAGAACCAGTTGACCTAAGAAAATTACAGGCTCTGGGAAAGTGCATTAGAATTTGACAGCGCTCTAATGCAGAATCCTGTGCAACCGGCTCTGCGCGGCCACATTGCATCATCATCAGCAACAATAACAACAACAACAACAACATATTTGTGCCAGAGCTCACGGTAAAAGTGCGTCGTGGAAATATGGTGTTAAAGTGGGAGAAGGGATGGGGGGGGGGGTGTCCCCCATTTAAAAGTGTTCCATTTGCGGCATGTTTCTGCTGCTCCTTTTTGAGTGAAACTAGCCGAGCGGCAGGTTTGCCAAATGTCTAGAATGATATATCCATATCCATTGGATGCTTTCACTGCGCAGAAGAAGAGCAAGAAGAAGAAGAAGAAGCAGCAGCATTGATTTGGCATTTGTTGAGCTGCAAATTGGCGCTTGCAATCAGAATCTGCTGTTAACGGTGCTCAAATGTTAGCCACAGTCCCCGCTTCGAGTCGAAGCTTTCCCAAACTGGTTAATGGGCACCGAAAACCAGTTGCCAATTGTGCTATTGCTGGTTATTTAGAATGTTGGCTGTTTATGTTGCGGTTATACAACAGTTAAATAATTCATACATATATTGTGTGGCCAAGTTCGTTGTCTAAGTCTTTCGTTTTCTTCTATTCTCTCCTGCTCTCGCCGATTACGCAGCATGCGTGTGTGCCTGCGCCGCCTGCACCAACTGCAACTGCAGCTGCAGCTGCTGCTGCTGCTGCTAATTTGCCTCTGGACAGCCGCAGCCATGCATGAGGCACAGCGGCTGGCGGATGCGGAGGCCCAACCGCAATTCGACTCGACTGCGACGGCGACTGCGAATGCGAACGGGGCGCACATACGCAAGAAACGTCTCGTTTGGATCACGGACGATGGCCGCTTGGCCCTGCCGCCGGGCACCTCGCTGACATTTACGCCAACAATTGCGATGCCATTGGTCCGACATCCGCCCGAGGGCTTCTTCTCCAATCTGACCATCAGTTTTCCCGTCACGAGTGAGTTGCTGAAGTTTTTTTGCTAGCAATATAAATCGTATAAAAAATGAAATCAATTCCAGTTGACTTTGACAAGCTCGGCCTGACGGACAATCAGAATCCTCTGGGTGATCTGCCCTTCTTTGCGCGCTCCTTTGGCCACGGCGCTGGCCAAATGGTCGGCGAATATGTCTCACGTTATCTTCATGTGCAGCGCCGCAAACGTGATCTGAGCAGCACGCAGGATGACAGCAAACCCTTCAGGGTCGAGGATATGCTGCAGTATCCGGAGCTGCCGGCTGGCCTCAAGCACATCTTCCATGGCGGCGAACGTGTCCTGCTCTATGGCGTCGTCGAGGACTTTCTGGCCACCTTCGGCATGGATGGCAAGGCGTGCCTCCTGCGCACCATTTGCGAGATGCACTCACGCAGCCTGGACAAGTTTGGTGTCTTTGGCGAGATGACCAAGTTGTTCCTAACGTGAGTAGCACACTTACATATATAATACTTATACTCTGTTTTGAGAGTAATATGGGTATATGGGTATTGTGCAGGTTAAATCTTGCTGAGCGTCCGATCGTCTGTATTATAAACCTGAAAATCTCTAACAGTTTTTTGTTAGAGTTTAAAAAAAAAGCCTAATTATTACTTAATTCAAAGTCCAACCCTTAAAGCAACAAGTTGAGAATATATTCGCTATATTCCCTAACGCCCCCACAAATCGCAACAAACTGTATATGCTACGTGCACAGTTTGACAGTCACTTGGCTTACAGTCTTGGAGTCCCACAATTTGATCTCCAAATCGATTAGCATGTTTAGTCTCACATAGATTATTGAATACCTTCTCTTAAGTTCGGCTAACAATTGCCTCACAAATCGCATATATCTAAATTTCTGAAAGTCACAGTTTGAAATTCATTGCATAAGTAATACATTTCTTGGCCCCAACACTGTGAAATCTATTATTAAAATCAATCATTTATTGAAGATCCCTTCTACCCGCACGCCACAAATCACAACAAACTATTTCTTAAAGTCACAGCTTGAAATTCATTGCATTTGGCTTACAGTTTTAGAGTCAACAGATATGTAACCCAGCTTTTGCCTGGAGCCCAATATCGTAAACTCGTATTGGAAATCCCCTCTAACCGCATCGCACATATCACAAAAAGCCATAAATGTTAAGTACATAGTTTGAGAGTCACTTGGTTTACAGTTTAAGAGTAAGCAGCCAAGTTATCACATTTTTGTCGCCCAAACCTCGTAAAGTCTTTAGTCCCAGATAGATTATTGATAGCTTTCTGTAAGGGTCGGACCACAGCGCCTCTCAAATCGTATAAATCTAGATTTATTGAAGTCACAGTTTGAAATCGACTGTTTTAGGTTAACAGTTTTGGAGTCACCAAATAAGTAATCCTCCAGCATCGTATAATCTCCCACAGTCGTAGAGCTGGCGAGTTTATTGGAGGTCCCCTCTACCACAACTCTCCAACAACAATTATATCCTAAATGCACAGTTTGAGAGTCATTGGATTTTTTGGAATCTCTTCTGCCACAGCTTATGAGCTGGGATAGATCAAATCCCGCAATTTACATCCGATATGTTCTAGAATTTACAGTTTAAGGGGCATTGCTTAAGGATAACAGTCTTAGAGTCACCAAAGCAAAGAAGTTACTTTCTGAAATGCCTTCACCCGTCGGTTCTGACATTGTTTCTCTTTTCGTAGGGTAACCAAATCGCCCTTCGCGGAGCTAATACCCGAGTATGTGCGCGCCCAGCGCGTGGGCGAGGGCAAACAGGCGCCGGGCGAATGTTTTCCCTACTACAAGGCCTGCCCCAAGAGCATATTCAAGGCGCTGGCCAACAAATACAGCGCACAGGCGGCGACAACGCCGACGACGACGACGACGACCCGGCCTGTGGGGGAATATCAGGAGCAGCAGGCGGTGCTGCTGCCCAACAGCGCTGAGCAGGATCAGGAGCAGCAGCAGGATCGGGAGCAGCTGCACCCGCAGCTGGAGCTCAATGGCAATGCGGTCTACATGTGAGAATCGCGCCAATTGCCGATCAACTCGTCTAGTTTAAGCCGAATAATATGAGTGCACATTGAAAGTCATTTGCTTGTAATTAACATACACTAATTTATTTTATTTATTATTATTATTATTATTATTATTATTATTATTATTATTATTAGTATGATTATTATTGATTATTCTGCTGTAACTATTTATTGTTAGCCGTAGGCGTTGTTAACTTTCTAGCTGTTAGCGTATCATTTGTTATAGCCTGTAAATAAACAAATTTGTGGCATATTTACGCATAAACGTTGGCAAGTGCAATATCGAAATGGAGCCCCAATAAATATATATATATATATACGAAAATCCATATATATATATGTGTGTGTGTGTGTGTGTGGACAATAAATTCCAGCTGACAAATGTGTTTGCTCAACTGTCGCGCGAAAATTATATGTATATAAACAAAAATCGAAACAATTGTTTATGCCACACGGCGTATACGTAATCTGAGCTCCGTTCTAGTCTTTCAATCTGTGTGCAGGTGTCTGTGTATCTGTGTGTGTGTGTGTGAGGAATTCGAAATGCGATGCCCTTTATGTTCGCTCAGATCAGTCCAAACATATGCTTCAAGTGCTCCAAGTGTATATAGTTCATATAATAGAACATCGAGACGTTGCGCGCAATCGCGTCCAGTTTCAGCGCCTCCTGCATGCAATGCTGCTGGCAGCCGCCGAAGATGAGCAGCTTCTGCATCGCATCGTTGTAGATGATCTGCGTGTGTATGTTGAGCAGCTAGAAAAAAAAGGACGAAGCATTAAAACATGACCAACTAAAAGCAAGCAGGTGAGTTGCTGAGTCGAGGTGGGGTATGCTCGACTAGAAGATACTCCGAAGCCAGCGACAAGCTGTCGTTACAAACATTCTAGCTGCCTTCTATTCATGAACATAATCATATATATACATATATACGTAAACATATAAATACTATATACACACACACAAGCTGAGCTTTTTACCCAGTGATTGTGCTTCTTCTTACTCCAAATACGTTCTTGAATAACTTCAGTATTTATAGTCCGATCTAAAGAAAATGATCAGGGTTTAGCTTAGGGCATACAAGAGTGTGTATATTCTAAAAAAAAAGGAAGGCTCTGTCTTTATAAAATGAGATTTTGTTTAATTTTAGGGGGATTTGGGAATATATTCAAAAAGTGAAATATTTATAATCTCTATAATATATGACAACCTATTTGTGCCTGGTTCTCTTGTAGTTTTCCAGCTATGCCTAAAAACCTTAGTTATCGTAAGTTTAATGAAATCGATAATTATCGTTCTTATAAACATCAAAAAAATGATAAACTTATTCTGCATTGTATATAATATATATGTAGCGTACATATATTATATAGAGTATATATATTTTAAATTTCAAATTCTCAAGTGGAGACGGGCGGACATCGTTCCGACAAGGCATATATATACACCTATCATATTGGAGATGCTTCTGTAACATTTCAGTATACCCCTCTTGCACTGGCTACAGGGTATTTTTTATTTAAAATACGCATTTTTTCAATTTCAGGGAGAATTTGGAAATAAGTGAAATATTTCCTTTATATTTTTTTCGAGTTATGCTTAAAACCCCTATTTACCCTTATTATCTATAAATCGATATTTATCGTTATTATGAAAATGGAAAAAAGATATCGAGAAAAATGATAAACTTATTCCGCATTTTATATAGAAGCACATATAATTCAAATGTCTAGTATCTCTTATAGTTTTTGGAGAACCGACGGATGGACGGACGGGATATTTATACCTAATATATTGGGGATGCAATATACCCCTCTTGCACTGGCTACAGGGTATTTGCCGTCATTTGCCCACTCACCTCCATAAAGAGCGTGGCCAGCGATAGATTGCAATCGCAGCTCATGCTGTAGCGCAGGCGAAAAAAGTGCAGACCCTTAAGCACAAATATATCCGATATATCTGGTATATTGTTGCCAATGCCGATCTTCACCAGCAGGCGCAGCACATTGCGATACTTGACCATGCGCTCATCCTTGATGAACTGCATGCGCGGCACATAGGGACAGAAGCTGCGATGATCGTACTGTGGATAGACCTGCAGCAGGGCCAGCCAGTAGTAGACATGGTTGCAGTGCGTCCAGGCGGGGCCCGAGGGCACAAATGTGGGCAGCGGAAAGTCGGCGAACTTGAACTGCAGCGCCGGCAGAAAGACAAAGGATATGATGCTGGGCATGCCCGATTCGCGTTTCTCGCAGGCCAAAATCTCATGGACAAAGCCCTGATCGCCGATCTCGTGGGTGCGATAGCTAAGCTTGTACTGCACCCCGCTGTCACAGTAGATGCCCTTCAGCTGGTTGATAGCATCGCGCAAATTGCCGCGTAGCAGCAGCTGCACGTTCTCCGGATTGACGTAGCCTTTGGTGATCATCGGGTGAGTGGTGGGCGCGTACAGGTTTATATAGCCGGGCTGGGTGGTATTGAAGATGGGCGTTACGGGAAATGGCATATCGAAGCGCAGATATTGCTCAAAGTCCACAGGCACATCGATTTTGGATCCCCTGTAGAAGGTGGCGGTGGATAGCAGGTGCTCCAGCACAAATTTGTAAATCCAATCCTTTTTGCACATAACCTCACTTATCCGTTTGCATATGAACTCCGCATCCCGCAGCCAGCCGGCATCGCATGCCTCTATTTCCATTAAATCCGAGACCCATTTGATGCCCTCTTGGAAATGGGAATAACCCTCCGGCAGAAATGTGGGCGAGCTTCTGCCACTGATGGAGTCGTCGCTTTTCGCAATCTTAAGATCGCTCATATTAAAAAAGCTGTCTGCAGCCCGACGCGTTCACTTTGCACTAAACTTGGGGCTCGTAAATAGTAGCTGCAATGGCTTACGCTTTGGTTAATATGATATTGCAGGTTATTTGTGCATGCGCATCGACCAATGGGCAGCACTCGGGATTATCGATACTGTATACAAAGTCTTAATAAACTTAAGAGGTAAACAAATGCGCTTGCGAACCTATCAAATGTCAATGCCAGATAAACTTCAATTTAATCGATTTCATTTTGGCGCTCAGCATTCGAGTGTTTTGCAACACTGCCGCTGTTGGTCAACTTAACTTGCGATAGTATCGATGGCAGCGGCGTATCGATAACACGCGCACAGCTGATTGCTTTATCACGCTTGCGGACCTGAAGGTGCTTTTTTGTTTTCTGATTAAGTTATTTACAAAGTTTGCACAAACATAAAAACAGCCGTGGAATTACGTGTCGCACAAATGTGTGTGCAAGGCGACAGCAAACAGTAAAACGCTTGTTGCAGGTAAGCTACACGGACGCTGCCTGCCCAAAAGCCAACGTCAGCGCAGTGCAAAAAACGAGGCAAATAGCAAAAGCAACGCCGACGCCAATGCCAAACCCGGCCAAACGCCAATTAGAATAACAAAAAAAAAACAACAAAATAACAACAACATTCAACTGAGTCAGCGTCGTCAGGCCATTGTTTGATAATGATTGAATTAGGTATTATCACGACCTCGCCGCGACAGATGATTGCCAGGCGAAAGCGGCCGGTGTTGCCGTCGCTTCTGTTGTTGTTGTTGTTGTTGTTTTTGTTAATATCGTGCGGACGTGGCGCAATATACTGTAATCTTTGCTGGCGCCCTGATTATTCAGCAAATTTTTTGTTTGATTTGGTATGTAACAGGTAATACATCGCATTGTTGGCATGGACGACCTGGACAACACGACAGGCACGACGGCCGCGCCTCCGTTGCCGCCCGCGCCAGATGCGACTGCGACTGGGTCACAGAGCGAAACATCCGAGGATGAGGACTATTTGGATAATAGCATTGAGCTGCGCGGCTATTTGAGCAAATGGACCAATTACATATATGGCTGGCAGCCGCGTTATATTGTGCTCAAGGATGGCACGCTCTCCTACTACAAATCCGAATCGGAGTCGGACTTTGGTTGCCGCGGCGCCATCAGCCTGTCCAAGGCGACCATTAAGGTGCGTATTTAATATGTATAATGTATTTATATATTTGGGGTCAGGCCCGCAAGTGCTTTTAATTGAACTCATCAAAAAGTAATGGGTGCGAGTGAGTGTGCGCAAATCCCACGAACCCTCGTCGTCGTCGTCATCGTCGCCTGCGCCGCAATCAATGCAGCGCAATCAATTAACGTCGACTGTCGCCAGCAAATGGTGGTTGGCCGCACACACAAGTGACAAAATATAAACCAAACTGAAGTCATCAATGTAAGTGGAAGAGGGCCCGCCCCGCCCTGACAGTCGTTTCGACATTTATGACGCTCGGTAGTTTTTTTTTTTTGGGAAGGGGGTGCGTTGCTTGCCAGCCTTCTTTAGCCTATGCATGATCTATTTTAACTGTAAACAATGATTCATTGTACGTCAACTCCCACCGCAGGCACACGAATCGGATGAATTGCGTTTCGATGTGGTCGTCAACAACTTGAACAACTGGTGCCTGCGCGCCGAGACCAGCGAGGATCGCATGCATTGGGTGGAGGTGCTGCAGCTATATAAGGAGGGCACGGGCAGCACGGACACCACCTCGTTGCGTCGCCATGGCAGCACCATGTCGCTGCAGTCGAACACCATATCGCTGGCCAGCGGCGGCAGCTTGAAGAAAACTCAACGCAATTTGCGTGAAAAGGTTGGCGAACTGGAGACCTTTAAGGACATACTGTTCGTACAAATTGAGACGCTGCAGCGTTACTTTGATGCCTGCTCCGAGCTGAATAAAGCCAATGCACAGCCGCTGGATTTGGGCGACGGCCTCAAGCCCATTGATTTCAAGGTGTGTGCAATAATTCTCAAGAATTTCTCTATATTTATTTGATTCTGTATATGTTTTCTTTTTGTTTTTGCAGGGCGAGTCCATTACATTTCGTGCCACAACATCCGGAGTGCTAAGCACATTGCAGCATTGCCTGGAAATCATAGCGGAGAATGATGAATCATGGAAACGCAAGTTGGAGCGCGAAATTGATAAGCGACGTCGCGCCGAGGAGCAAAATAGGTAGATCTCTTAACCTTGACCCTCTGTTATGTGTCAGCTAACAAAAATGTTACGAATTTTCTATTTGCAGAAAGTTCAAGGAGGAAATTGAGAAGCTAAAACGTTTATCGTATCCCGGCCCAGATTTTGAGGTAAGTTGCACAACACAGCACAGCACAGCACAACGCGTGCTCAGGGTCAATTTTTATAATACCTAAAGCCAAAGCAGATTGTAAATATAAACAATGGTGAGACGTCAAACGCGTCGGCGTTCGACACTTGCAACACGCCCAGCCACACTCAAGAGCGGCCAACAGACCCCTCCGATCCGCGCAACCAGTTTCTGTACAAAAATACAAACTCTTGGGTATTTGTTGATTGTTGATTATATTACAATTTGAGCAAACGCACCAAGTGTTGCACATGCTGTACAATTATTATACCCTATACGACTGTATGAAAGGGTATAATGGTTTTGTGCGAATTAATGGAAGAGGCAAATGTCCGTTTGTCTGTCTGTTAGTGTAAAGGGTTCAATCTCGAAAACTACAAAGTTTGGAGATTTGAAATTTGAAACATATGTATATATTCTGGTATATGAGAAGAACGAATATTCCTAACATTTTTATATAATCAATAAATATCGATGTTGAAGCATTACTTTTTGAGCATAGCTCAGAGAATATGAGGACTCGAGGTGACAAATTTTGTATTTAGGTTTTAGTATAGTATATACATATCAAGATAAATGCACTTATTAGAAAACCATCTCCCTTTCTCGACATAAATGTATAGATATTATTTTTCAAGCTAACGCCTTATCTTAAGCACCTATTATTTCATAAATATCAGACTATAAACAACGGAGTTATCCTAGGATGCATTTCCCATAGTTTATAGCCAAGTTAAGTAGAGGACCAATCGCTGCATAAAGTGCACAGTTATAGGGTATCTCATAGTAGGGCACTGCCGACTACAACAGTCAGTTGTTGTTTACACATTTTGGTAAATTTATATGGCATGCGCTATAAGTATAAAGTCTATACTATATAGTCTGTATTATATGCGGAAACTATATTTAGATAATAATAATTGTAGTTGGGTTTATTTGTGCTTTGATTCCATGTCATGTCTGTGATTCTTATCCACTTTAATTGACTGTCCCTTGTGTTTACATGCGCAGTTCTTTAATTGGTTTGGGCTTTTAACTATTCATAGCTCTTTTCTATGGCTTACCGCAATATTTGAATAGGATTTGAATGAGGCTCTATTTTATTTGTCTCTGGCATTTCCTATATGTCAACTTTAATGCTCCACTTGCTGGGCTTCTTTACATTAGCTTCTCCATATGTATAAATAATCTCTCCAGTTCATTCACTTGCTGACAGCTCAAGCGCAAAATATCGAATCAATGGCGACATTTAGAGTCAAAGCAAAGACAGTTTGAGGTTTCTTAAGTACTTTGAGCTCATATTGCAGTAGGTCATGTATGGCTTTGGCCAGACAGAGCCTATAAACCCATGCCCTAACTGATAGCGGGCACTTTTGCTAGCTGACAGATTTTGAACCATAAGAATCTATAGATAATTTTATTAAATATTCTTAGAAGTGTTTTTAACAAAAGCTTTATTTCCGATTGTTCCTATTGGATAAAGCAATGACTTCAAGGCGAATCATATAAAATTATTTATTTTCCTGTACTTAAAACAGATGAAAGTTAAGGAAATGGAATAATTTCTAATTAAATCTGAGTACACTAGCTAAATACCCTACGTTCCTATAGGATATATAAAGAAATGGCTTCTAGGCGAATTATATGAAAAATTAATTATTTCAAACGAAAGTCAAGGAAATGGAATGTCATATTTTTTTTGATAATCCTCAGTAAAACTTAGTACACTAGCTAAATACCCTACGTTTCCATCGGTTATATAAAAAAAAAAGCCTTCAAGTCGACCAATGTGAAAAGTTAGTTATTTTCCTGAACAGAAAAACTGTTTCAAACGAAAGTCAAGGAAATGGAACTTCTTATATTTAGTACACTAGCGAAATACCCTACGTTTCTAGCAAGCAATACTGATCTACTTGTATGACATCGCCTATATATAATTATTTATTTAGAGCATAAAAAGTTCGCATTGCGTATTGTTAACAGAGGGGCAGCTGTTGTCGTTAGCCTGGCTTTAATGTGTAGCTTGGGCTTGGCCCAGCTTATGGCTCGTTGTTGTCGGCTTGGTTTGGTCAGTCGTTGGCCAGCGATCGGTTTGCGCACACATAAAATTCATAAACAAATTGACGGGAAACTACAACAAAACAAAACAAAACAAACAAAAACCAAGTCAAATTTTATGCAAGCATAATTTGGCAAGTTGTGAAATTGTTGGCCACATAATAAAACGCTTTAAATTTAGCTGGCGCGTCACGTGCGCACTTGGCCAAAATCAACTTGATACAAGAGGAGCAGGAAAATCAAAAAAAAAAAAAAAAATAAAATAATAATAACAAAAATGCCTGCGTTGCGATTTCAATGGCGTTGCGGCTTCAAGCTTCAGCATGGGCAGAGAAATGCGGTAGGTGTGCGTGTGTGTGTGTGTGGCACAGAGAGAGAGAGTGACACAAAGAGTGTGCGTGTGTGTGAGTGGGGAGAGTGTGAATGTAAGTGTGAGAGTGAGAGCGAGCCTGTATTAATCCAAGCAAACTGTCCAAACATTGATTTATGATTTAAGCGCGTGTAATCCTGTTGAAGCTTTAAGCTTTCACACTGTTGCGCACTTACGCTCTCTTGCTCTCCCGCTCTCTCTCTCTCTCTCTTTTGCATTGGGATGCTGTTGGTTGTTTTTGTTTTTTTGCCCGCACACAGCAACAGTTTGTTTTGCGCTCTCGCGCCTGACGGAAGGATTCGCTTGGACTGTGTGTCGCTTGTTGCTGACCTCTGCACCCCGCGCCCTTCCTCGCTCCCTCGCTTGTCTTTTCCTGCTTGTGTTTGAGTTTTTTTTTTTGAATTTTTTGGACGGACGTCAAGTCGAGCCTGGTAAGCTCCGTTTTCCCAGCTGCGTGCCTCTTAGACAAGTGGACGCCACGAAATGACTTCATCGCCCCTAAAAACTTGGCCTACATTTGGCTCTTGTATTAGTGTTGAGCGCGTGGCGTGTTTTCTTTCGTGACACGAACACGCGTGACTACAACACGACGTGTTCGTGTTGGGGAATCAAATGGAGTTGAGCGCGTCTGAAATTGTTGGGGAAAAAGTAACTCGATTTTAAAATAATTTCATTAGCGAAAAATATTACTTAGATTAAAACTGAAAATTATTATTTTATTTTATCTAAGCATTTACATTATATTATTTTGAAGTTTTTGAAAATATCTCTAGTCTGGTCCGTTTTTGAAATTACGTGTTTCCGAATTGTGGTTCGTGTTCGGATCGTGACTATCTCTAAAGTGTTTCCCAATATGACACTGCGTGCTTTCCAATTGTGTCTCGTGTCCGGGTCGTGTCTGGTTGTACAAAATTCGTCACGCGCCCATCTCTAGCTAAGATTCACCTGTTTTTTTCGCGTTCAATAGCTGCAGCTGCTCGTCCAGGCTGTCCCGCACGCATGTGCGCATTAATTAATAAATTAAATTTAGCAAAAGTATTCCTAGTTTTTGAATGGGCGTCCACGCGTGCTGACCATAGAATCGTTGCTAGCACTGGCTCCAGACGGCATGGCTTTAATATTCATGGCACAATGGCGTGTCTTGGGTATATGATATGGGTATCTATTATGCTCGGGCAATTACGCATGCCGGCACTGTCTCCAGTTGGGATTTGTCTTCGGCGTTTAATTTATACGCGGCACGTTTCGCATTTCTTTCGGTGCTGTGCATTAAAATTAATTAGACCGCACCCCAATAAACTTGACTTAGTTCAACTAATGCTGGAGTATTTACTTAATAGGAGGGTCCACATTCCACATTGCCCGAGGATGAGTTCTTTGATGCTGTTGAGACGGGCCTGGAGAAAATCGAGGAGGACATGCAGATGCGCTTCAAACTGAGACTCCAATCGCAAATCTCACAGACGCTGGTCAATGTGCCGCACGAGGCCGTTGCCGAGGGCGAGGAGGCGCGCGAAGAGTTTGGCACCGGCGCCGAGGCCAAAAGCCACGCCCTCTGGCCGGAGGTAAGCCGGAAATTGTCAAATTGTCCATCAAAAGTGTTCATTAATTGGATTCATGTCCCATATGCAGATTGATCGCGTATGCAAGGAGCAGCTGCACTATGCGCGCGAGGGCGTTGGCCAGGATGGCAATGGCTGGCAAATCTTTGCCGACGAGGGTGAAATCAAAATGTACAAACGCGAGGTGGAGCTCAATGGCATGGTCATGGATCCGCTGAAGGCCTATCACTCAGTCAAGGGCGTGACAGCGCGTGAAATGTGCCATTATTTCTTTATGCCCGAGTTCCGCAACGATTGGGAGAGTGAGTCGAGCTATTAAATTGCCATAAAGCTAAAGCTAAAGCTTAACGTACTTTGCAGCCACGCTGGAGGACTGCACAATATTGGAGAAAATCTCAGCGGACACATTGCTATTTCTGCAAACCCACAAACGCATTTGGCCAGCCAGCCAGCGGGATGCACAATTCTGGTCGCATATGCGCAAAATCAACGATGGCCTCGAGCCGGGCACACGGGACATGTGGGTCGTGTGCAATAACTCAACGGAATATGCCAAACAGGAGGTGCGTCTGCGATTCAGCTCTTAACAAAAATACAATGAATCTTAATGTTTACTTTTGCTGCAGTCCAAGAATGGCAAATGCGTGCGCATCTTTCTGACGGTCATACTCGCCTGCCAAACACATCTGCCCGACGATTATGTCAAGGGCCAGCCGCTGAGCCGTGATGATTTAACCTGCAAAGTAACCTACTGCTCTGTGGGTGCGTATATATTCCAATTCAAACCATGACTGACTAAATTCTACGTTGACTGCAGCTCTTCAGAGAGATAGGGAATTACGTTGCCAGCTGGGTTTGACAAAAAAGTAATAGATCCATTCTGAGAACCGACTGATTGCCTGACTAACTGATTGTTGATCTGCGCACAGATCAAACCTTAGGAGCGGAGTAGTTTGCTTGTATTTTTTGTAGCTACCTTATGAAATTCCACTAAGAAACGTGGAAAATTGGTGGATAAGCTTGTATGAGTCTCTTTGGTTTAATATTTAATCGGCTTCTAACTAATTTTCGAAGGTCTTTGTACAAATTGAATTGAGACGTGTTTCGTTTTGTTAGTGGAAAGTGTTTGTTGTGTTCAATATTCGTCCGATCGTTTTCAAACTATTTTAAAATGTTGGAAAATCTAAAAAACCGGCAAAAAATATGTGGATTAAAACTTCTTATTTGTGATTTTGAAAAGCTGGTTAAAAGGAGATACCGACTTGAGGAATACCTACGCAGATGCGTGCAATGTGGGCTAGGCAGCAAACTTGACCTGGACAAAGTCGGCTAATACACGATTTAATTGAATTTTTTACTTTTAGTCAATCCCGGCGGCTGGGCACCCGCTAGCGCCTTACGGGCCGTTTATAAGCGTGAATATCCCAAGTTTCTGAAACGCTTCACCGGCTATGTGATAGACCAGTGCAAGGATAAGCCGATTATGTTCTGATATTTGCCATAAGCAACAAAGCAATCAAAATCAATCAAAAACAAAAAATTGAAAAAAAAAGAAGCAAAAGAAAACAAAAAACAAAGCAAATGTTATTCGTATAATGTTTCTAATTAGTTTAACGTTTAACTCTTAAGATGCCGTTGAACTTACAAAGTGGCTAAACTCTTAAAGCGTTTCCTTTTTTTATACACACCTAATCGTAGCGTTTTAGCCAGTGTAAGCGCATATTTCCCCGCAAACCCGTCATCCCCTCCGCTAACTATTAACTTGTAAATGTGTGTGCTTTAGCTAGTTAGTTTTGTTCATTTTGTAAACCAATCGCTGTTTAGTCCTAAGTTATTGGTAAGCGAAAAACAAAAACAAACAAACAAACAGAACACAAACAATCATTGTATAGCGCTCAGCTGTTTGGAATTTGTATGATCGTTGTTGGTATGCAACAATATTATTATGTCTAATAACTATGAAATGCTTTAAATGCAACAATTGCAAGGAATTTTAAATATTTGTTTGTATTGTGGCTTATGCGGCATATTATATTATGTAAGCTCAGCTCCAATTTCGACATGCCTGAATCTACATGCCTTTTGTTTTAAATTCAATCAAACAAACAACCAAAACTATGTCGAATGTAAATAAATGCGATCTTTTGTTATTCTCGAGATTTGTGCACTGCAGCAAACTAAATGATCAAGTGTTTTTTACTACCCCAATATGGGCTGACTTAAGCATTACCCGGTTAATTGAAATCCGATCCTAAAAAGATAAGGTTGTTTGAACAATAAGATTTTTCAAATATTGTAAATGTCCATAACTCGGCTAATTGAAGCCCGATCATGACGAGATACGGCATTTCGGACTCGTGAAACATCAGAGAATAGATTGCAATCAAAAGTTTTTGATTTAGGAAAAAAACCCATTTTAAGAAAAACTGTGATGTTACCCCTTGCCATTTTTGAGAAATCTGTAAAAATTTTAGAATTCGATTTTTTAATGTCAGTCGTTTGTCTTGGGGTGTACAAGTAATTCGAGGTATTCCGTTCAAAAATCGGATGTTATTTAACCGAGATATTCGAATTATAAGATTTTTCAAATACTGTAAATGTCCATAACTCGGTTATTTGAAGTCCGATCATGGCGAAATATGGCATTTCGGACTCGTGAAACATCGTAGAATAGATTGCAATCAAAAGTTTTTGATTTTGGAAAAAAACCCATTTTAAGAAAAATTGTGATGTTACCCCTTGCCATTTTTGAGAAATCCGTAAAAATTTAAGAATTTGATTTTTTAATGTCAATCAATTGTCTGGATCTGTACGAGTAATTCGAGGTATTCCGTTCGAAAATCGGATGTTATTTACCCGAGATATTCGAATTATAAGATTTTTCAAAAACTTGAAACGACCATAACTCGGTTATTTGAAGTCTGATCATAACGAGATATAACATTTTAGACTCGTGAAACATCAGGGAATAGATTACAATCAAAAGTTTTTGATATCGGAAAAATTCCCATTTTAAGAAAAATTGTGATGTTACCCCTTGCCATTTTTGGGAAATCTGTAAAAATTTTAGAATTTTATTTTTTAATGTCAATCGATTGTCTGGATCTGTACGAGTAATTTGAGGTATTCCGTTCGAAAATCGGATGTTATTTAACCGAGATATTCGAATTATAAGATTTTTCAAAAACTTGAAACGACCATAACTCGGTTATTTGAAGTCCGAATAGTATTAGAAGTGAAAGTTCAAGAGTTTTTTGTTTTTATCATATCATGTCATTTATTTAGACCACAATCATATAATTGTACATAAACAAATGTACATTAACTGTGCTTATATTTTGTTTTTATCGTTTTGTAATAGGTATTTTCCATATGTTTGTTGAATTTTACAATTTTCTCAGGCGTTTCGTTTGGCTCTTTTCAAATTCTTTACAACCAAGTATTGTTTATTCATTTATTTCAGTAATTTTAAATGCCTAAATCTGTTTTTATTTTATTTTTTGTTTTTATGGTGCAGTCTGAAATGTTGGATTGCCTAGAAAGTAACTCCATAGAGATTGTTCGGTAGTTAATAATGCTTGATGGAACAGGCTCTAAATGACTGAGTTTTGTTTTTATATTTATTATTATTATTATTATTATTTTTTGTGAACTACAACGTTGTGTCTTCAAATGGTATTACGTTATGTATTGTTTGTTGTGGATCATATTGTCATGTAAATTGGTTGGTTTGTCGCTTTGGCTATTGTAAAATATATAATCAGAGTCATGCGCTTGTCTATATAGTACAGGAGCAGTGTCTGTGTGTGTGTGTGAGTGTGTGTGATCTATAATTTGGCAAACAAGAATCGGCGCTATATATATACTTATACAGTTTATTGTTTAGCTTGAGCTGCTGCTAGAGTTCGGTTTGTTTTCTATGAAAATGCATGCTGGCTTACGACTTTGGCTTTCTAAAGATTCCACTATTTGTATAATTAAATGTTATATGCTTAGCTATGTACAACAGTTTCATAAACTATTAGATGCGTGTTATTTTTCATTAAATTAATTTATATTTCTCCATTTTTAAATAACTAGCTAACATTTGTAAATTATATTTCTCGTTTACTTACGAACTTATGCAAAACTTTGGGTTGGAACAAAAAAAGAACAAACAATTCAACGTAATGTTCGTTAATTTACTACAAATATATATATATATGTGTGTGTGTGTGTGTGTGTGTGTGTGTGTGTGTGTGTGTGTGTGTGTGTGTGTGTATATATGTATCTTATGCGTGTATGCATGTATTTGTGTTTATTTTTTTCGCTTAGCACAAAGGCCTTATTTAGTTTTCATTCGTGTATTATTGTTGATTCCAACTATTTGAATGCTCTGCATTTAACTGGCAGCTTGAAGAGTTTTTTTTGTTTTACTCTAACTTGTGTAGTTCCTTTGGCTATGCAGGACATTTTAAATGCGGCCTGCCGCAGTTTTCGCTTAAGTTTTTAATTGTTTAACATTGATTTATGTTTATAATTTTTCGTTTAACTTATTTTCTGCAGCTTTTCAAGTCCAACTAAGCATAATCAGTGTGTAAATAAGTCTTATTGTTTATATACGTTTTTTTTTCGTCTTTTCATTGGGGCAAATTATTTACTTTTATTTTTTTTCTACTTCGTTGAAAATCAAAAAACGCTCGAAAATTTGCTTTAAATTTACGTTTTGTTGTAAATAGTTGTAATACTTTTTAAACGGCGCACACACAATTTTTCATAAATTTAGTATTTGTTGCTTCTTTCAATATTTATTTTAAATAGTAAGTAGCTCTCGTATTTGTGTTTAACAATATATTGCTAAAGAAATGCCATTTAGTTAGAAGTCGGGAGTGCGTTAGCCAAGTCTGCCTTATATCCTATATATAGGGTTTTGCCATATGCTGATTATTTAGACTGAATTTTACAACAAATTTGCTTGCCAAACGGTTTTTTTTTTTGGCTTGATTTTTGCAACAAATTTCACAATTTTCCTTGTTTTTAACACGTTTTTCTTAATATTTCTTTGGGTTTTTTTTTAACTTTAAAATGTATTTTGCTGTAATATTTGTAGTATATATGCTTTAGACATTGATCTGGAATGCCTCCCGCTGCAGTTTCTGATTGGCACGCATACGTGGCGACGTCTGGGTCTTTGTCTTGTCGTTGGCATCCGAGAAGCGCGCCGGTGGATTAATGTGGTCCTGATAGTTTGGTGGATAATTGGATATGCTAAACGTACAGGGTTCTAATTATGCATATAGCGACAATTACTATTGTTAGCATCCCGTTTTACGATCCTTACCTAAATGTTGTCTCCTCATTGTGGCTCGAATAGCCGCTGGAGCTGCGCACATGCCGCTTGCCGCTGGTGCCCGGCTTGCCCGACTTGCGTGCCGCAAATGGAGGCTTCGATTTGCGGGTCATGCTGGTGGGCGTCGTTTCCGATGACGACGAGGTCTCATCTTGTGTGTCTGCACGGGCGGAGTCAAAAATACATATACATTTATTTGGGCCACGTTGCGTATACGTAATATTTGTTTAGTTATTTTCTGCTTACCGCGTTGTGCGCGATATTTGGCCGAGTTAAGAGCGCGCGCGGACACATCATTGTCGGACTCGGAGCCGAGTGTGTCATATTCTGTAATTGGTATGTGAAGCGTTAGGATTTTCCTAACTTCGGAATCTGTTGAACCTGGATTGTCCGATTCTAAAAAGTTTAATACGGATGCGATGGTTTTTTTTTTTTGGATGAAGTTTTGAATGTGAATGTTAGTATCGAAGTTGATTAGAATAAAAAATATATGTATATGTAAATCAAGCATATAGAAATCATGAACAGACATGATGTGTGGCAAAATAATGAGCAACAATTTTGCTTAAAGCTACATTTTATTTTGGGGCACAACTCTCAAATGATCAGGATAATTATAATTGATATATATCTTTCATATACATATAGCATACCTTGGCTCTCGGAGTGCGGATCGCGTAGGCGGCCCACTTTTCGGCGCACCTTCGTATACTCCGGCTCCTTGGACTGACAAGAGAGAGAGAGAGAGGGGGAGAGAGAGGGGGAGAGAGAGAGAGTGAGTCATATTAAATAGCTTTAGCTTTTTATACCCTGAACCCATTGAAAAAGTGGAAAAAGGGTATTATGTATTTGTAACAGGCAGAAGGAAGCATTTCCGACCCATAAAGTATATATATTCTTGATCAGCATCAACAGCCGAGTCGATCTAGCCAAGTCCATGTATGAAGGCAAGGATCTTAGAACCTATAAGAGCTAGAGACTTGAAATCTATAGCTGTAGGTCCTCCTAGTCTCTGCGCAGATCGAGTTTGTGTCCGATAACCGATAACTTGCCCCGTTTCCAAGTAATCGATAAAAATCGATATCGAAATCCTGTTTTTTGAGCAATTTTGGTAAATAATATGAGCTAGAGTCACCAAACTTGACATGTAGCTTCTAGAATAGTGTATATATATCAAGTATATCAAGTACCTTTCATTTTATGCCTATCCCCTGTTGAAAGAAGCGGGTTCAGGGTATCCCCTAGTTGGGAGCTCCCGACTAGAATCTCCGACTTGTTGTATATTGTGCTCTACTTACGTGATAGCTCTCTGGCTTGACATCGTGGTAGACAAAGGAGCCGCGCACCGAGTGATAGGGACCGCTGTATACGTTGCCGCTGTAGGAGCTCTCGCTGTAGGTTTGTTTGTTCAGCTGGAATGTGGCGTAGGGGCAAATATCCTCGATATACTCATTGCCCTCGGCCTTGCCAAAGCTGCCCGAATCGTTGGAGTTGGAGCCACGCGGCGCTGAATTGGTGGGATTACAGCGCACGGCCAAATATTGTTGATCGCGATTCTGTTTGTTCTGCAGATTGGCCAAGGAGGGCGACTCCGACATCGAGGAGCTGGCCAGACGCGCCTGATTAGTGAGCTCTGTGGGCGACAGAACTGTTAATTAAATACGTTTATATAATAAAATTCGGGTCAGGCCCTTCACTTACTCCGCTTGCGCAGAAATAGGGCGGCGGCAACTAGCGCCAGCATCATCAGCAGCGAAATGCAAATGGGCAGCAACAGCTTGAAATTCGCATAGAAAGGCAGATCGCCCAGATGGGAGACGGGCGGGGAGTGATCGTTATTATAAAGCACTGCAGGTGAGACAAGAATTGAATATGATGTTAGACATATTTATAAGCCTCTCCGACAACAAGGTGAACATATTCTCGAGCAAAACTCGAAGTGGACTCAAGCCAAGTCCGTC
Organism: Drosophila borealis; assembly: GCA_035045885.1. Classification (NCBI taxonomy): domain Eukaryota; kingdom Metazoa; phylum Arthropoda; class Insecta; order Diptera; family Drosophilidae; genus Drosophila; species Drosophila borealis. The sequence goes on from JAWNOR010000094.1 coordinate 560,188, forward strand.
TGTTCGTTATTATGTCTGTCCATCTATTGATAAACCGTGCCCGTAAGATAAATGTTTTTATCGATAACTGCCGTCATTTCCCCGATAAATATCGAATGTCAGAGATTATAAATTTGCCGTTAAGATTCTCGCTTATCATATGGGGAGCAAGCTATTTAAAATTGTCTTATATAGAATGTTGCCTTGCTTTCGATAAATATCGATTCGCAGTCCCACATATTTCGCCTGTTATTAGAGCTACACCAAAATAGGCTGATAGCCTCTCATTTTAACTTTGAATGATCGATAACTTAGCCCGTTTCCCGGATATCGATTAATATCGAGATGCAGTCCTGTATTTTCGACTATATTTCATCTGTTAAAGGATTTACGGACACCAAAATAGGCATATAGGCTCTCATTTTAATTTCGAATGATCGATAACTACACTCGATTCTCTAATATTGATAAATATCGATTTGGAGTCCTGTTTTTTCGACCATATTTCGTCCGTTATAAGAGTTAAAGTCACCAAAATAGCCATATAGGCTCTCATTTATTAGACGGATATCAATGTAAATTTAAATGATCGATAACTACGCCCGATAACGAAAATATCGATTTGCAGCTGTTTGTTTTTGGCATCTTTCGGCCTTTATCGTATATCATACGCTTATGAAGTTAATTGTAAATTATCGATTACGAAGCCCGGTTCCTTAATATCGATAAAAATCGAAATTGTTTTGAGTATATCCCGGAGATGATATACAGCTACAGCAAATTTGATATGTACATTTTCGTATAACATACACAGAACAAGTTTTTTTCGCGATATCTTGACGCTTTTCGAAATCTTCCTCATATGTTGGCAAACTGAAAATAAGGGATAGAACCTTGGGTATAAACACACATATCAATGCATTCTTTAAGTACTTTCAAAACGATCGGACAATAGATACCGATGTTATCTGAAAATAATTATCACAAAGTGTAAAACAGAGAAGGGGCGACAGATAACTCCTAGATTAGAGGTCTCTAGCTTATTAAATCTTGTACTTACCGCCCTGCGGGGACAGCGTGGTAAAGTTGTAGACGGCCGTGGTGGAGCCGGCGTTGTTGTGGGCCGTGACCTTGAGCTGATATTTGGTGCCCGGCACCAGATCGCTGACCGTGTAAATGCGTTCGGTGGGCGGAATATGATTCGAGACGACATTCCAGGTGGAACGGCCATACACTCGGGACTCGATCATAAAGTAGAGTATGCCGCAGCCGCCATCGCCCCAGGAGTCCAGCCAGCAGGTGACGCTTGTCGAGTTGTTCGTTATCATCTGCGAGTGCTTCGGCTGGACGGGGGAATTGCCTTTGGTGTAGGAGTTGACAATGTCGCAGGGCAGCCCGGTGCCGATCTTATTGTAGGCGGTTATATAGAGCTGATAGCGTGTGCCGCACCAGAGATTGCTGAGCAGATGCGAATTGGTCTTGGCATCCACCTGCAGCTCCTCCCAGTCGCCATTGTCGCGCTTGTAGTTGATGACATAGCCCAAGATGGGGCTGCCGCCATGGCTATTGTCCAGCCACTCCAGATGCAGGCTGTCCGTGTAGCTGCTGACCACGGTCAGATTGGGCGCCTCGGGCGGCACCTTGACCACAATATTGTAGACGATCTCGTCCTTGCCCCAGGTATTCTCCACGCTGCACGTATAGTTGCCGGCATCGCTGGCCTGGCACTCGCGCATATAGAGCGTGCCGTTCTTGGCGATCGTCTTGCGGGCGCTCGTCTCCATGTTGTGCCCGTCCTGGCGCCAGATGGTAACCGGCGCCGGGGCGCCCACCTTGCGACAGGGCAGCTCCAGATGCTCCTTCCAGGGCGTCACAATGCGCTGACTGAAGGATACGATGCGTGCGGGCACCTTGTTGTTCGGCGGCACCGTCACCACCTGCGTCTTCTCGCCCTCGCCCATCTTGGTGGATGCAGTCAGCCAGAATTGATACGTGGCCGACTCCTGGGTGCGCACCGTCTCGTGCATTTCCACATAGGGGCCCAGCAGACGCTTGTGTGTGCCCTCCTCGCGGCCACCCTCCAGCATGGACATGTAGAACGTGTAGCCAGTCTACAAGCAGATGATGATGGAATAATTTTGGTTGGAATTGGTTGGAGCGCGGGCTACTTACGATGTCACCGTTGGGCAGGTCGGGCGGCAGCCAGGAGATTATGATTTTGGTGCTCGACGCGGGTATCGCCTTGATTGCCTGCGGCGCCGAGGGCACTACACAGGAAGAAAAAAAAAGGCGGGGCAAAGCGGAGAAAACATATAAATAAAAGCAATTGCAATGGCAAAGCGAAGCGCACAAAAACAAAATAAATACATATACATATATATAAAAAAATGCGCTGCATGAAATTGCAAAACGAGGCGACGACGTTGACGACCCAGGCGCTGGGCGAAAGGATTGAGGGCGGATTGGCTGCCATAGGATTGCTCTATGAGCCATGACGTGCCACGCCTCCGCCTCCGGCCACGCCTCCGCCTGGCACGCCTCGTTCTGGCTGCGTTCATTGAACCGGCGGCACTTACCATCCTCATGGGTGCGGCAATAAAATGGTTTGGTTTTCATGCCATCGCCCACTTTGGTGTAAGCCAAAACCCAAACCGTGTAGTTTGTATATTTGCGCAGATTCTCAATGGTGACATATTGATTTGTTGACTTGACAACCTCCGGCTCCGTTTCTGTGCGGAAGGTGGAAGAACAACGAGAAGACAACAATTAGCGCTGATTGGAAATATGAAGATGCTGCAAACGAGCGGCTAATTAAATGGAAAATCTCACAGAAAATGGTTTATTACTGTGCCAGTTAAACAGAGAGAGAGAGAGAGGGGAGCAGGAACTGCAACTCTAGCAGCAGTTATTAAAATGTTAAAGCAAGAGAACGCATTCATATTTTGTTCTCTCTTGTTGTTCTCTCTTAAATTTTGTGGAATTTTTATTTTAATTATTAATTAATTAAATAATTATTTTAAGTCCCAAAAGTGCATTTAATAATTTAAACAATTGCGTTCTGTCGATAAGCAAATCGCGTATTAATGGATTTAAAATTGGGTAAAAACTTTATAAGAGAGACAACAGACTGTTTCCTGCTGAACACATACTTCTCTATTATTCAGAATCGTATCGATTGTTCAGATCGATATCATTTATATATAATGCTGGCTTTGGCGACCTTTCCATTTTTGAATCTTTATTTTAGCTTAGGCTTGCGGACCTCGAGCCAGCTAAATAAAGATTTAAATATAATTTGCATATTCTATAGACTTTGAAAATACATTTTTAAATTGAAATTTCAATTGTCATTTGCCTCGAAGTCATTATCAAGTTTTGAACTTTTATCTATCTGTAGGCAAGTTTTACTTTTGGTAAGAATTAAAAATAATTAATATTTAAATGGATATTAAAAAAATCGGTGCTTCGCAGCACGATTCGAGCCAAGTCTCGGATTTGTCACATTCCTTAAAGTAGATTTTTGTTCGAATTTTCATGTATGTTATCAATTATTATTATTATTATTTTTTTTTTTATTTTTGCAAACAATTCAACTTTTATTTATTTTATTTATTTTTATTTATTTATAATTGCGCCCGTTGTGCTGAAAATATTACAAGCCATAAATATTTTCATACACAAAATGCAGGCTAGATTTGAACTCCAACCAAAGTTGGCTTTGGGACTAAGTCTTTCTTATGTTTATTATTTTAAGCCAAATGATTTTATTTGAATATAAGGTATAGTTAGGGTTAAGGTTAAGCTGATTTTTGGGCAACGGGTTGGATTTATAGTAATATATAAAATGGAGTTCAGGGTTTGAACCAGCTCCTTCTAAAAGCTGGTTCACAGCCTGCCTTTAACTCCAAAAATTAACTCAACATTTTTCAATAATTTTTAAAAATATGTAGTTAATAATTGAAAAGCCGTTTAGCTGATTTTTGGGCAACGGGTTGGGTTAATAATATAAAATGGAGGGTTTGAGCCAGCTCGTTCTAAAAGCTGGTCCGCAGCCTGTCTTTAACTCCACAAATTAACTCAACATTTTTCAATAATTTTTAAAAGTTTGAAGCTAATAATTGAAAAGTTCAATTGTTTTCTTTTGTTTTAAGTTTGGTTTGAACCAGCTCGATTTAAAAGTGGGTTTGCATCCCTGGAGTTTGCTTCACAACTTTCAGGTTGAAATTTCAAATAATACGACATTTTTCCATAATTTTTTAATGTATGTAAATAGTATAATATATAAATAGCTAAATGCTGCTCAATTTTGTAATTGAAAAGCTGTTTATTTGCTTTGCTTTAAGGCAAGGTTGATACTTAGTAACAGATAAAATGGAATTCAGGGTTTGAACCAGCTTGCAGCCTTGGAGTTTACAAACCAAACTTTCAGATTGAAATTTCAATTTAACACGACATAGTTCACCAATTTTGTAAAATGTGTAACTTTGCAAAAATAAAATACAGCACATTTTGAGTATGCCTTAGAAAATAAAATGTAGTTCAGAGTTTGAACCAGCTCGATTTAAAGCCAGTTCGCAGCCTTGGCATTTGCTCCACAACATTCAGAACAACATTAATTTAAATTGAAATATTTTGCAAATTAACGGCAAAATTCGTTGAGCAATTTTTGAAAAATGTGTAAATAATATTTAAATAGCTGTTTGCTGTCCAATTACAGATTGAAATTCCAATTGAATTTTGCGGGTTAATGGGCTAATGGCATTGCATAATTGCTCTGCATAAATGCCCAGTCCCCGATGCCGCTGAAGTAATTTGCGAGCCAAACAATTCGCTGCCCAGGGACAGACAGACAGAGGGGGGATTGGGAGGGGGGGGGGGGGTACTTACCGTAAAGCTCATCGACCGATATGTAAAACACTTTGTAGCCCTTGATTTTGCCATTTTGTCCGTCAATATCCGGCGGTGACCAGGTGATATAAATCGATGTGGAGCCAAGCACATCGCATTGCGGCGACTCTGGCGGGGATGAGGGCACTGCGAGAGACAGAACGAGACAGAGAGAGAGAGAGAGAGAGAGAAAGAGAATTGAAGAGTGAAGGGGCATTGCATTGAGAGTTTATTAAACGTTTTGCCCGGCTCCGGCTACGGCGAACAGACGGCGCCAGCAAACGGAGCTGGCCTCAGTTTTTGTGCACGGGCAATTAACAAATCCAATCAATGTGTGCCGGCAGACAGAGGGGGGGGGGGCACCATGGTTGGGTGGGGGAGGGTAGTCTACACATCCACTTACCATCCTCCATTGTTTGCACAGCAATTTCCTTGGTGGGCGGGCCGCTGCCCTGGCTGGTATAGGCCTGGACAATGACATGGTATTGGGTGAACTTGTTGAGATTTGTGAGCACCGTCTCGCCACCGAAATGGGAGCGCACCTCGACAGTCTTGAAGCTGAAGCCCTGCGTGGGATTCACCTCCTTGTCCTCGGGCGTCAGCGACATCTGATAGCCGACATAGTAGCCCAGCAGAATGCCATTCCAATGATCACGTTCCGGTGCATCCCAGGTGACAGATATTTCCGTTGAGCTCTTGGCCTCGGCGCGCACCTGCAACGGCGGACCGGAGGGCACCTCCTCCAGCGTGGTTACCTGCACCACCTCCGAGTATTCGGAGGCGCCCAGCTTATTCTCCGCCGACATGCGTATGTGATAGGCCTTCGCCGGACGCAGCTGCTGTATGTTGACCACAGTCAGAGCTCCGCCTATATCAATGTGCTCCGCATTCTGCCAGATGTCTGCAAAGGGGCAAGAAGGCTGTTGAGTGGCACTGCCACGCCCAGTTTGGTCTGCCTGTCTCACCTGAGATTTGCTTGTAGTAGACGTGATACTGCTCGATGGGACTGTTGCCGGCAAAGGGCTGGCTCCAGGTCAGCTGCAGGCTGCGCGACTGCTGCGAATTGATGCGCAGATTCTTCGGCTGTTCCGGCACCTCCTGCACGATTAGCTGTATGGACATCTCGTCCTGTGAAGCAGCATTTCAATTTGTTTGTTTTAGTTAAACCAGCGCCAGTTGCAGCCGGCTCATTCTAATTGCCATAAATTAGGGCCAACAACTGTTGCCAGCAATGAGTCGACATTTTTGCTGTGCCGTGCTGCAACTCGCAAACGTACGAGACAGTCTGGCCAAAAAGTATGCTCCAAAGCACACAGAATATAGGTGTGTATTTGAGTGTGTAACTGAGTGTGCGTGTGTGCTGTATGTGTGTGTGTAGTGTGTGTTGTGCTTAGCTTCTAGGGCTGGCTTTTAAACAGGATCGTTCAGTTTTTAAGTCACAGCAAATTCAACTAACACAACTTTAAAAGCTTTTCTTGAGCTTTAAGCGAAGTTTACTCAATTAAAAAAAGGATATTTAGTTTGGCAAAAAGCTTAAAGCTCAACTTGCTATCAATTAGCAGAACATATAAGGAAACTGGCCGGATCAGACCAATATGTCGTGTAGCTGCCATAGGAAAGATCGGTAGGAAATGAAGTTCTTGTATAAGCAACTTTTTATACTCTTCGAGGGGATAGTATAATTATGTCATGAAATGCGTAACGCATGAAAACATCTCCAACCCCATAAAGTATATAAATTCTAGATTGGCTCCAACAGCTGAGTTAATATAGTCATGTCCGTCTATACGTCCGTCCGTCTATCAGTCCGTTCGATTGTCCGTCTATCTGATTCTCTTCCAGTCTCTCAGTTTTAAGGATGTCGTCTTGAAACTTTGCATAGGTCATAGGACCTCTATATCATATATCATATCATCATATATCATATATCGAAAATTATGTTTTCTTGCTTCTAAAACAATCTTGACTAGGCATTTATTAGTTTCCCTATTGCTCCTCCCTTATATTTAAAAACTTATCATCATCGGACTTTTATATTATTTAGCTGACATATAGAAATGATCTGTCGAAAATTGAGTTCTTGTATGAAAGAAGTTAGCTGTTCTTTAAGATATCCCGACTATACTTATAAGCTTAACCATGCTCCTCACTTATAAGCCAAATTCTAACAACAACAATCTATTACTACATAATATATATCATAAAGGATGATATCATAGTATGATATAATATAGGTTTGATAATTTACTATGATATTATAATAGCAGAATTGTTCGCACAATAATTTATTGATATGAGAAAACCTTCTGCTTTTCTAGATTATCACAGTTAACTTAGGAATAATATAGGAAAGCATAACAATTATCCTCACGTATCAGCAAAGCGGTAAGTCTTATGTCTATAAGGGTATTTGGTCTTCGGCGTGCCGATTATAGCCAGCCCTTTTTTTCTAGTTTAGAGCTGCATAAAAACCCACCAAATATAATCAAATATTCTAAATGCAACTTAAGGAACCACAAAACTTCTGATTGCTTTTTGTGCGCCAACAGACCTGATTGTGGTTTAGTTGTGAGTGTGTGCTGGTGTGTGTGTGTGTGGTGTGTGGCACAAAAGTGTCAGCATGCACTTACCTGTCCAAATGCATTGTTGGCATGACAGATATAAATGCCTGTATCCTGGCGATATGTGTGCGAAATGCCCAATTCCGAGACCATGCCGTCGTCGAGCACTTGATCTCTTATTGTGTAGCTGTGTGTGTGTCAGTGTGCGTGTGTGTGTGTGACAGTGTGTCAGTGTGTGTGATTTATATGCAAGTAAATGCATTTAAGAGATACAAGATACACATACGTCGACATGCAAACGATGGCGTTGGCGAGATACGGATACGTGTACGTTTGCGTTTACGGACACAGACGCAGACGCAGATGCAGATACAGATGCACAGATACAGATGCAGATACACAGATACGGATGCACGGATACAGATGCGGATACGTGTTTGCGCAACGTGAGCGAGGCAATGCAATTTTATAACAGTGTTTTTCACGTTGCAGCAGTTGTTGTTGTTGTTTGTGTGTGTTGACAAAGACGAAGACGAACGAGGCCAACACGCACGCACGCACACACACACACACACACAGCAGGCATGTGTGCACGTGTGTGTGTGAGCAAAAATAAATAAAACGCGTGTTTGGTTTTTGGGCAGCAGTTCCATGACGACGGCGCGCAGTCGGTGGTCGTTGGGAAATTGCAGGAGAAAGCCGGAAATACACATACATTAAAATACTTTATATAGGCACGAAAGTGGAAAATACTTAGGCAACTAAAATGGGAACAGCTTTTATAGAATAAAAATGCAAATGTTAAAACCTTGATTACTCTGAGCTGCAGTTAACAATGATTTTTTTTTGGCATAACTGAATCGAATTGAATGCCGAGTCGAGAGGCAAAGTCGAGCCATATTGGCAGCTGGGAAATTGAATTTGCGAACGGGTCTAAGAATCAGCTCTCGGTTTGTGTCCCCGCCCACTTGGCTATTTGCACAGCTCTTTTAATTAAAAGCAATTTGCAGCTTGCAATCGACTTGCGAATTGATTTCCAAAACGTTTTAAACACTTCGGGGCACTTGAATAGGGTCAGTGAGGTAAACAAATTATTTGATGTAAATAAAGAGACAAATTATTCACTATTTTAATTTATTAATTTGCATTGATTTCCAAAACGTTTAAAACACGTCAGTGAAGTAAACAAATTATTTGATTTAAATAAAGTCCAAAATTAATCGAATCAACATTATTCGTAAGAGACAAATTATTCACTATTTTAATTTGTTAATTATTATGATAAAATTTGCATTGATTTCCAAACGTTTTAACACTTCGGGTCATTTGAAAAGGGTCAGTGAAATAAACAAATTATTATATGAAAATAGAGTCCAAAATGAATCGAATTATAATTTTTCGTAAGAGACTAATTATTCAATTTTAAAATTTATTAATTAATAAAAAATTAAAATATTAAATTTTTTATATTTAATGCTTGGAGAATATATGCTTATGCACATAAAGTTTTTTTATAAAAAAAGCTATTTGTCTCGATTGACCGTTACAATTCTTTGTTCAAAATCAGTTGTGGGGGTCAACGATTTTATTTATTTTTTTTAAAATAGAATTAATATATGTATATATTAAGCACAAAACGTTCCACGGACAAGCCCGCTAGTATATACATATATACATATATACATATATATTTTTTAAGGCAATTTAAGTTGAAGGCCCCACAAATGTCATGCTGTACCTAATCAAGTGTCGCGTGCTGTTAAATCCCACAGACCAGCTTCAGGCGTGACGGGGAGAGGGATTTGGGGGGAATTGTAGGTGATTGCGTAAACGAGACTTACCGTGAATCGAGCGACTCGTCAAGATACTGTTGCGTTGCCTGGATTTTCCATTTGAAGTCAATTGGATTGTCGCCCTGCACATTGCACTGGACGTGCACCTGTTTGCCCTTGGCCACGGAGATTTGTTTCGTTTTCGTTGGAAAATGGGCGGGCACTGCAAGGGCGGGTGTCATAAATAACCGAAAGGTATGTGGCAAAATTCCATACGCACCGTTGACTTTCAGGAAAATCACCTTGCTGACGCCGGAGCCAATGTTGTTCTTGGCCTCGCAGAGAAAGTGACCCTGCGACTCCTTGCTGATCTTCTTGAAGTAGATGGTGCCATTGGGAAACAGCTGCACGCTCGGCTCGTACAGGAAATCCTTGTACTCCCCGGGCGTCGGCCCGATGGCCTTCTTCCATGTTATTGTCGGCTTGGGATAGCCCGCGGACTGACAGTGCACGAGCACATCTGTGCCAGACTGTGCGCTCGAGTCCTTCGGCTCCAGTATCCATTTGGGCGGCACATTCACTGTCAGCGGCACCGTAAATCTCTCCGTGCCCGCCACATTGCTGGCTATGCACGTATAGTTGCCCGAATGATCCGAGGCAATGTGCTCGATGACCAGACTGGCCGAATACTCGTCCAGGCGGCGAAACACCTCATTGCTGCAGTCGGATATTCGGTTTGTGTGTGTGTGATAATTGAAAACGGGCATTTTGGCATTTGCTACACTCAGCGAAAAACCGATGCTCTAAATTCGATTATGCGCGAGTTTATGTTTGCTTCCCAGACTGACAGTACTTTTTTTTGAATATTCTTTAATTAAGTGTGACTATCTGGGCTCAGACGAAAAAAAAGCTACACGAATTGAGCTCAAGGCGAGGCATTGGGCCCGAACTAAACCTTTTTCTCTCTTTTGGACTTACAGTCAAGCTTTTGATAAGTAAAATGTATGAAGTAATATTAAAATACTCTACATTCAAGATATATTTTGATTTTTATGCCTGAACGCCTATTCAAATAAATTCTGCATTTAATATATATTAATTAAATATTAAAATATGAAGTAGACTAAAAGACAGTTCTTCTCATAAAAAGTTTGTGCATAACCGAAGAAATTTTCACCTGGTTTATACTCTGAGCATACTAGACTTTTTCTCTGAGTGTAGACATTGATTTGTCTGCTTGTGTGTGTGGGTGCTTACCCTGTGCCTATAAGCGGCTTGCCATTGCGCTCCCATCGAAAGCTGACCGGCAAATCGCCCTCCAGTATCTGGCAGGATATGGCCGCCCGCATGCCCTCGCGCAGCATATTCGTCATGGCCTGAATGGGCATGATTTTTGGCGGCACTGCAAGAGGCAAGTGTGTGTGTGTGTGTGTGTGAGTGGACATAAATACACATTGAGCATATCTTTAAGCAGCCAAAAACAAAATACATGAAAACGAAACTCATAACAAGTCATGCCAAGTTGGCTTAAGCCACAAAAGCCAGCCTGATTATCAAGGCGTATGCTAGCTTGTGGGCGTGGCCATCAATGCAGCTTAGCAACAGCTGCCGCACTGATAACAGCAGCAGCAGCAGCAGCAGAGACACAGCGCAGCGCAGCGGAGTCAATGACTTCATTGTGGCACGCCCCCACCGAGAACCTGCCGCACGTTCTACTGTGCTCTGTGTGCATGTGCATTAAAAAGTGCTGGCAGGCTGGAAATAGTTGCTGCGGCTGTCGCTGCATAGTTCTGTTGCCACTCTAATTGGAATAGTTTCATTGTAGTTGCTGCTGTTGTTGTTGCTGCTGCTTCAGCAACTTTCTAATTTGAATATTGGCACAGCAACAAACATAGAGAGAGAGAGAGAGAGCATCGCATATTACGCATACGCCTCGTACGCCACGCGGCAAACTTACCCAACACTTGGATCTCGACGTTGCGCCTGGATGTCTGCTTCTGCTTGTTTTGGGCCATGCACGTGTACGTGCCGGCATCCTCCAGTCGCTGCAGCTGCTCAATAATTAAGGTGCCATTGTTATAGGCTCGCTGTCGTCGATTTATGGGCAGGGTTTGGCCATCTTTTTTTTTCGTGCGAGCCATGAAAATAATATGAAAAAGAAAAGAAGAAAATACCCGAAACTTCCGGCAATTAATTTCACTCACATAAAACAAACTTGCGCAATTTATGGCTGGCTATTTATAATCTTTTATTATTTATTTGTTTTGCGCGCAAACGTTTAAAAATGTTGTACATAGCAAACAAAGAGCTGAAATCTGTGTGGAGTAGGGGTATTCCATGTATTGTTTTTTTCTTCAGACTGAAAGTCTTTGCTTTGAATATCTGTGTAGAAATGCATTCAAGATGTGCTGTGTCTCTTTTTGGCAAGTTCCACATGAAGTAATTGTGGCAAATCCACTTCGCGGAGTGAATTTGGATGGTTTGATGTGGTATGGGTGAATTTAAATATTCCCATGGGCGGGAAATGCGTGGAAAGTAAAACTTATAGAGCGATTGTTCGTTTAAATATAGTTCGATCTTAAAGGGAAATATGCTGTTTTGTATTTTTGAAAATTTAGAATGTACTCAAAGATTTTTGTTTTCAGAAACTACCCCATTTTGAGAAACCTTGTGATAAAACCCCTTGCTATATTTGACAAATTTGCTTAATTTTGAAGGTCCTAATCTATACGAGTAAAAATAGGTATAACACTCGAAAATCGCACCTTGTTTACCCGAGATATTCAAATTATACGATTTTTCAAAAACTTTTGTCCATAACTCGTTTAATTGAAGTCCGATCGTGGCAAGATTGTGCACTAGAGAAACTCTACAGAATCGATTGAAATCAACAAATTTTAGGTTTAAAACTAACTCTATTTTGGGAAAATTTATAATGAGAATTGCCAGTCGATTACGCGATCTGATTTGCTCGAGTAAAAAGAAATGTAGGATTAGAAAATCTTATATTAGATAACTGAGACATTCCAAATATATTTAAAAAAAATTCAAATGACTTTATTCTGTTAATTTAAAAATAATTATAAATTTCCACATTTGGAAATCTAGGGAAAAAATTTAGACCAAAATGTTTTCTAGTCTAAAAATGGCTTCAGTTTAGACAAAGTTATGAAACTTTGAGCTCTAGAAAGGGCATTTCCTAGTCCAGACTAAAGACTAAATATATATTTCGCTTTAAAAAAATGGAAGCTGAAGTGCACAGAACACAGAACGAGCTGCATTCATTTCCGCAGTTTTAATAATAATATTCATTGATATGCGCAATAACAAACATGAGATTTTTAATACCAAACGTTGGCCGAAAGGCAACGCAAACAACAATGATGAAAACGGGCCGAAGCGGAATTAAAGTATTGGATTTAATGGACTTAATAATACCAGCAGCAGCGCGACGGTACATAAAAAATAAAAATAAAAAAAAAGGGGGAAAAAAGTAAAATAAATAAATTGCTTACCGCGCTCCCAGTGTATTTTATCGATGGGATAACCAGCCACAGGACATTTTACAATCAAATCAGAGCCAGAGATGCCCGTTATTTTTGGCATTTCCCGTATGTAAGGCAGTCCATAGATGTTCACTTTGGCGCTATGCGAGACCCTGCGGCGATATAAAAAACATACACAAGTCATAACTAACATTTAACGGGGCGTCAGGCAAAGGGGGGAAAAAAACTACATGCTTGTGTGTGTGTGGGAGTGTGTGGGTGTGTGTGGGAGTGTGTGTGTGAGTGTGTGGGGCAACATTTGTACACAGTTGCCGCAGCTAAAAAGCCTGACTCGGCAAATTGTTTGAATTTTATGTCGCTTTTGCCTGCAAACAATGCGGTTCCATTGTTCTTATACCCTATGCTAACCTAGAGTAAGGGTACACAGCATATGTTCACTATTGCATGCAGTTGGTATTCACATAACATAGGGTATGTTAAGTCGTCATAATCGTAAGTCGACGAAAGATTATAAAGAAAGAAAGAATAATAACAGCGCTTAATTTAAAAAGGTAGATTGAAATCCGGTTTGATTTTAACCTAACCCATTCGAACTTGAAATTTGAATTTCGAGCTTGAACCTAGTTATATTTCCTTCAAAATTACAAAACCTACAACAAATTTTTATTACTATTTAAAAATAACATAATCTATTATTTTTGTGTTCGATCTGCTTTAAAGTTGCATTCATTTTAACAGATTTTCGTATGAACTCGCACTTTTCGGAAATTCCACTGCTCTGGGTGGAAAATGGGATGTGCATAATATATATGTAAATTTATGTGAATGTAGTGTGATTGTTTGTGTGTGCTCCTATACCAAACGCAGACCAAGTTTACGGCCGGCTGCGCTGCGTATTCGAGAAAAGAAAACTTATTTTCAAATATCGCCCTACTATGTGATTCTCATAAACGTAGGTAAGACTTGCGGGCCGTGACAATAGAAGTTGTAACTTCAGTAATAGAAGCGTTTATCTTCTAGCCAAGAAGAAATCTTTACAAACAATATTAAGCTCAGTCACTAAGGTAATTCTATAGCAATGTTTCCAGGGCATCCGAGAGTCGTGCAAAATGTTTAGCTGCATTTCATGTCTATATATTTTTTCTATTCTATGCCACAATTAAATTTATGATTTAGCCCCTATCAGAGAGCACAGGTTTTTATATTTAACTGTATGTGTGAGTGTGTAGGTGTGTAGGTGTGTGTGTGTGTGTGTATTTTATTTATGGAAGTACAGCGACTCACTTGCCAATCGCGTTCTGCGCCGTGCAGGAGTACTCGCCGCCGTCCTCCTCCTTGACATTTGAGATATTTACATGGCTGATGACATCGTCGTGTATGGTAACATATTGACCCACTAAAAAGCGAGAGCTGTCTGGTATCTATATGGAGTAGAAGCAGTACAAGAAAATATATCAAATATAGTCACAAAAAAAAAAAAATAGCTGTATATTTGGCAATTAGACGATAAAGGAAATTCTTTCATTCAGCGAGTGAGAAAATTCTGAAGAAAAACGGCAGAACAACTATAAAAAATTCATGTAAATCGAATTGATTGAAATTGCATCAAATTTACACTAGGCTTAGGAGTGTGAGAGGGGTGGAGAGAGGGGGGGGGGGGTTGTTCCTGGCTAAGGCAAGGCAAGCGCTTGCTCTTGCTGCGAATGGAAAAAGAAAATGGAAATTTATGCAAATAAACGAAACAAATCCTTGAAAATGCGCCATGGACCAGGCCAAGAACTACAGAGCGCAGTACAGCAAAAAAATGCTTGAAAAGAAAGTAAAATAAAAAGAAAAATCAAGTGTACGAAAAGCAAAGCAAAAGCCATGGGGCGGCATGCGGGGTGGTGGGCGAAGTTTTCGGGTAGAACTATGCTAGAAAAAAAAACTAGCTGTTCACGCTTTTCGTGAGCATTTGTGCATATTCTTGGGTGTGCGTGTATGTGTGTGTGTGTGTGGCATAAGAAACTCCATCATCATCAGCTCGCATGTGACGATAGCTGCGGAAACGGAAACGCTGCCTGCATTTCCGCTTGCGCCTGCTGTTGCTGCTGCTGCTGCTAAGTAAGTGCTCAGTACGTGTGTGAACTTTAGCCCAAGCACTCCCTCTCTCTCACTCTTGCTTTCTCCCTCTCTCGCTGGCTGTCAAGATGGGGCGCAGCTGTGTGGCCCTACTTACCGGAAATCCGTCCAAAGACCATGTAAATTGCGGCAGTGGATTTCCGGTGGCAACGCATTTCAATGATACCGTTGGACCCGGCTGCAGTGTTTGCTCCGAAAACCAATAAAGCAGTTCCGGCGAAGCATCTAAAATAGTCAGAGATAAAGATAGTGATACGGTTTAGACTATAGCATATATTTAGTGCTTAAGGCTCTCGCTCTCTCTCTCTCTCTCTCTCGCTCTCTCTCTGTGTGTGTGAGGGTCGGGACTTGGCTTAAGCCTTATGTTGCATAGCTTGCAGCTGGTTAAAGTGTATTTCATAAATGAGCGCGCTTTAAGGTGTGTTTGAGTGTGTGTAGGTGAGTGTCTGTGTGTTCGTGTTTATGTGTGTGTGTGTGGACTGTAGTTTACTTCATACGTTTCATATGAGATATTAACCTAAAATGCAGCTCTTTAGCAGATTTCATGTGAGATATTAATTTAAAATAAGGACGAATATTGCCTTTCATATTGTGCGATTTGTGCCTTGATATATTCATAGATAAATTTGAAATTTAGCAGACATATGCTTCAAAATTTTTGATAAAATCTTCAAATTTAATTATTTAATACAATTTTCGTATTTATATACTTTACAGTCAAGCACAGATATAACCTAATAAAATAAAATTTAATTGCATTAAAAAATCCAATTAAATCTAAAACATAAATCAAGCCGCAGCACACAAAAGCCAAGCCACGCAATCGTCTAAATGGAAGAGCTCAGATTTTTCGAGCTGCTGATTTGAAGTGCATATATAGCAAATGATATGAATTTCAGCTTCTACTTTTATATATTTGTGCGATTTTCCAGCAGCTGAAGTGTGGAAGTGCATCTCCCAGCAGACGCAATCTCATATAACATTTTCTGCTTCCATTTATATTTATTTAGATATGTTGTATGTTGTGCGCTTTGCTTGCAATCAAAATCAGATTGGGAAAATGCTTTTTCGCATTTGCTTTGACTTTGACCTTAGGAGCGCAGCGGAAAATGCATTTGACAAGCGAGCGAATGTTATCCAGCTGATGAAAATTGTATCAATTTCCGCCCAACGACAGCGACACAAGAATTTCCCCGATGAAAATATCTACGCGAAGACGACATTGCCAGTTATAAGCTGCCACACACACACGCACGCACACGTATACACACCCACACACACACACACAGAGAGGCACACTCAGTTGACACAATTGCTGCCATATCCGGCCGCTTAATGGCGCTCCGTTGGGTGCCGGCGCAATTTTGTGGTTGGGCCTTGCGCCGCACAGCAGCAGCAGCTCTTAACACCACAGCATATATGTGTGTGTGTGTGCTTGTGTGTGAGTGTGTGTGTGTGTTTGGGGGTGTAAGCAAGCCAATAATATATCGAAATCAATTTCCGTTTGTGCCTAAAAGCAAATCAGAAACGTTGCCAAAGCCGCCAAAAGCGACAAAGCGCGAATCTGAACCGCCTGCTGTCTGGTTGAGTGGGTGTGTGTGTGTGTGTGAGTTCGTGTGTGTGTGTGTAAGTGTGCGTGTGTTTTGGCCCCGAGCTGCTGAATATAACAATGTGCTTGGCTCTAGGCGCAGCTGAGCGTGTGTGCTTTGGTTTATAGTGAATGTGGTTATTAGAGATGCGCCACATTTTGCAGTCACAGTGACAACAGTAACTGTTACTTTAGAATACTGTTACTAACTATGAGTGTGTCTAACGTCAATATTTGTTTAGATATATGTTCAACTGGTTACATCACAATTTATCGAATGTTATCGGAACTCAGACTGTGACTGGAACTGTTTGAATTTGGAGTAAATTACAATACTAGACTGTGACTTTTGAAAATTGATCTGTGACTGCAACTTTTAATATCGCAAGCGTGACTGTCACTGTTAATATCAGAACTGTGACTCTCATTGTTAATATCGGAACTGTGACAGTCCCGACTAATATGGGAACTGCGAATGCCATTGTTTATATGGAAACTGTTATTGTCACTTTTAATATTGCAGCCGTGATTGTCACTGTTAATATACAAATTGCGAATATCGCTGTCAATATGGAAACTGTTGCTGTCACTTTTAATATGGCAACCATGACTGTAACGGTTTATAATATGTGACTGTCACGGTTAATATTGGAACTGCGAGTGACTGTCACTGCTAAAATTGAAACTGCGACTGTCACTGGTAATATCGGACATGTGACTATCACTGGTAATATAGTAACCGTGCCTGTCATGGTTAATATCTCAACTGTGACTATCACGGTAATTATCGAAATTGCGATTGTCTCTGTTAACTATGGAACTACGGTTAATGTCGAAATTGTGACTGTCACGGTTAATGTCGAAACTGTGACTGTCACAGTTAATATCGCAACTGCTCCTGTCACTCATGATAAGAAGTCACAGTTTCACAGTTTCAAACGTTCTTTGTCAGTCACAGCTACTCAGTCGGGCACTCAGCTGTTGCTCAACACTGGTGGCTAGAATTTTAGTGCTGCTAATAAAATTAAGTTGCTAGCCTGCGTTTTATGGCTGCTGCGCGTTGTTCTTGTTGTTGCTTTTGTTGTTGTTGTTGCAAAATGCGAGCAATTTGCTAAATTAGAAATTAATGAAATGCAATTATGACAAACATTTATTTGTGCGGTTTTTGCGGTCATCAAGCGACGTTTATTTCGCTTTTGATTTGAGCAACCAGCAAATTGGCAACACCCTTGCGGGGATGGGGGCAAATAGAAAGGGGGCTGCGTGTGTTTGTCTGTGTGCGGCGAGAAGTGCGCCCATTTATGGCCATGGAAGCGTTAATTTATGACAAATAGAAAATGGGCTCTGTGGCTATTTAATTTATATATGTGTATGTGCTGTGACAAATAATATTACTCATACGCCCACGACTTACCGCCCAGTTGAAGCTCAGCTGTCGATTGGATTTGCTCCCATTCGTTGGACACAAAGCACTGATACATGCCCGGATCATCCTTTTGCACCTTCTTGATGATCAGACGCGCCGGATCGGTGAGTATCTGCAATTGTTATTTGATTAGTTGGGGTCTGAGGGAGTGGATGGGGGAGGGGATTGGGCGGCACCCACCTCGACGCGATTGTCGCGCAATATGGGCTTGCCGTCGTGCAGCCAGTTGACATCGTGCACGGGATGGCCAGAGACAATGCATTGGAATTGCGCATCCTTGTCCACATCAACGGTCTGCACCTGCGGCTGCAGATGTGCGGTCAACGGAGCTGTGTGCGAAAAACCAGTTATCATAGCATATACGGTCGGTCCAGGGGGCCAGGCCCAGAGCTCGGATACGGATACAAACCTGTCACCGTGAGCGACACTTGGATGGTCTCCTCGCCCGCCGTATTATTGACCCAGCACAGATATTTGCCGCTGTCCTCGAGACGGGCCTGCAATGGCATAAATCAATGGCAATCATAATATTTGGCTTTCATTTTGCAGGCGGCCATGGGGGAAAGGAGGAATGGGGGGGGGGGGGGGGTGATTATGGATAGATGTGGAAGCGCACATACCTTGGTGATTTTCAAGAGACCCGCAGATACAATTGTTATGCGTTCGCTGAGCTGCAGCGGCAGCAGCTGCTCGTTCTCCTCCTTGAACCAGCTGAAAGATACAAATGAAAAGATACAAAGATACTTTGAGCAAACGAGCCAAACAAAGGGCCAACAATTGATTTATTTCATTAAAGTTGAGCGTTCCTTTGTCCGTTGTCTTCATCAAATTAATATGTCGATTGCATTATCAATAAAAATTGCCCACTGTGGCCCCCGATGATTGCCCGCTTGTTGAGCGAATCCCGGCAGCTCGAGAATGCATTCAACAATTTTTCAATAGTATTGCAAAATGATTACCGCACTTCAATAATGTGCAGACCGGCGGGGGGATGGGGGTTGGAGGGGGTTAATGTTAATAAAAAATAAGCATATAAAGTGTTGCAGTTGAATGGACGCCGAGTGCGGATCAGGACGAAAGGTCGTCGCAATCAGGATTGCATTTCGATTGCCTTATTTAACGAGTATTTATGATAAACTCTGCCTATTGGGGGTATGCCCAACGGCTGATAAAGCTTGTGCAACATGCAACATAATGTGCGCCTTTAAAGGCAGCACATTTTCTCTGGGTTATTTTTCAATGAACTTTTAAAGCTTCTGCATTTTTAACTGCATTTATCGAAGGTTTTTCAAAGCTTTTTATTTGTATTTGACTAGTTATAAGCTTGATATCGATTTTACGACTCTAATGTTATCGACAATAATCGATTTACAATATAAACTCAACTTTAATATCTTTTTCAATTAGAATTTATTACAGAGCTCATTTTAATCATAAAGAAAAATCTTCTCTCTCTCTGTCTCATTTTCTCTCGCTCTCTCTGTCCCCCTCTACCTCTAACATTATGCTTAAATTATCCCCCAAGATTCGTATGCATAACCATAGGTCAAAATTTGGCAACCCTATAACTCGGTCAAATCTCATCCGATTTTCACGAGGTTTGGATCTTTGTTCATGGTTTGGCATTTAAAATCTGGCTGTATTATTTTTAGTCAAAATTTAGGTAATAATTGGATCTCAAATATCCTTTTTATTGTTGCTATTTAGTCTTTCTCTCCCCTTTCTCTCTCTCTCCCTCTCCCTCTCACTCTCCCTCTCTCTTTCGCTCTCTCTCTCCCTCTCTCTCTTCCTCTCCCTGTCTCTCCCAATCTCACTCCCTCTCTGAAAGTGAATATGTCTGACAATTTGCAAGTTTTTCACAAATTTTCCAATTAAAGAGCATTTCCAGTTCGTTTTATACGTTGGAGAAAATGAAATCCGTTTTCATATTTTTCTTGATTATTTTTAATTTGAATGCTGTAAAAATATCAATTGCGAAAATCAACAACAGCGAAACGTATTTCGCAAGCGCGTGCCATAATCTGTTTGATGCTGCAAGGACGTCTGCCCCTGCCCCCTGATGTTGCTGCTGCAGCTCGTCAGCCCCTTGCCCCCAAACCAGCAGCAATGCAAATTGTGTTGCATTTTTAATCAAGTTATTGATTTTAATTTGGCTTTAATTGCACTTGAGTGCGTATTGCATCTTATGGCATGCGGTGCGCGGCGCGTGGCACATTGCAAATTGCAGGTTGCATATGCGAGTTGCCTGGGCATTTTTTTTCTTAATTGAAATCATCGTAAAATGCGTCAAGCAACTCAGCCATATGCTGCAATATAATCGAAATATATATATATATGTATATATATACTATATGCGAGGGGCACGAACAAAAGGTGCGCGGGCGCCAAAAACTATGCAATAAAAAATGATTTCCCAGAATATTTCTATGCCAACAGAAGACGAGGCGAACCGCAACCGCGTCATGCAACATGGCAAATATTTAAACATTTATGAGCAGCGGCCAGCGGCAAGCAGCACCGCGGGACAACCAGGATACGGACCTTGCAACAAAGCAATGCAGCTGCAACGGCAGCAACCGAGCAGAGCAAAGCAGAGCTGAGCAGAGCACAAAACAAAAGTTGGCGTTGTTGTCGCCTCGCTGGCTACCAAATGTTGTTGTTGTTGTTGTTGCCTTTTGTTGTTGTTGTTGCCTTTTGTTGTCGTCTTGGTCTTGGTCGTCGCTCAGCAGGCGACATCAAATAGCAAACAAAACCAGCGGGCTGCTATATTTTCGGCATGCCGAATTAATGATGCCCTAAAAAACATAAAGCTAGAAAATTCTATATATCCAAATCCAATTTTGGACTGATTGACATATTTCAACTATATAAGATATGTGGATATATGTATCGGTGCTGCAAAGCCAACAAGAAATAATCTT
Source organism: Drosophila borealis (assembly GCA_035045885.1). Classification (NCBI taxonomy): domain Eukaryota; kingdom Metazoa; phylum Arthropoda; class Insecta; order Diptera; family Drosophilidae; genus Drosophila; species Drosophila borealis. The sequence continues at coordinate 580,949 of JAWNOR010000094.1, forward strand.
TGGATTGTTTCAGGCTTTTAGCCAATTACCTAATTTAGGGTTCGGTTTGTTCAAGTTTTGGCTCAAGTCCCGCTTTGATTTATATTTGCAACATTTTTATGCATTAATTCAATTTACGTTTACCATTGCCCGATTGTACTGAAAATATTTCAAGCCGTAAATAAATTCAAATACAAAATGCGGGCTAGAATATCAAGTATAGAATATCTAATAAAGTTGGCTGGGACCTGAGGTTTTTTATGCCTTGGTTTTGTTTCAGCTCAACATTTGCTTGGTGAAAAACCATATTAAAGTTATTAACTATTTATAGAACTCTAATTCTGACCGATTAAATCCTTTGGGAGATATTTGATGGAGTAGTCAATTGTTGATAATGTGTTGCTGATATGTTTATAGCTCGAAGTCTGATTCAAATAGCTAAAATGCAAATAGATTCTTCTAGCAAGAGCTCAACTTTAAATCGATCGTTAGGTTACATATAGCTATGGGCTATAGTAGTTCGATCCGCTCACATATGATATATATATATAATGTCTGCAGCTAAAGAACATATCTGTTGATGTAAGTTCTTCAAGAATGCACAATTTAAGAAGTCTCTTAGGTCTGTTTATCAAGCAGGAATATACATATATATATAGATATAATAAGTCTCTTAATCAGTCTCACATATAGTTATATAGTCCTAGTCAGAAAAAGTCCCCTTGCTGCCTGACCCATTTAAAGGGAAGGGTATTTTGGTTTATATGCGCCGTGGCAGCGGCAACAGCGCATAACGTGGCGTATCCTTGCGCATCCTTTATGCATGCACTACGAAGGCCACCACCAAGCAGCTACAATGACCCATTATCCTGTTACATTGCGTCCTGGCGGCCACCATAAAAAGCAATGCATGTTTTAGCACTCGAGCATTTGCCATGATGATGAGCCAAGTGGCCAAGTGGACGACTGGACGAGTGGCCGAGTGGACGAGTGGCAAGTATCCTGTGTCCTGTGTGATTACCTGTGCCAGCGCAGCTTCGACGGGCTGTCCTACAACTTGAACGAAGCCGTTCAGCAAGCAATTTGCCATTTTGGCCATAAACGTTGCGCATTTGATTGATTTGTGCTTGACACACAGAAAAAATAAAAGTGGCCAAAGAAATTTGTTTGAACTGGCCCCGGGGAAATCTCCATAACGCCTCAAAGACTCCTGCCAGATGAATGCCAGCGATTGTGACAAGACTTTCGAGTGGCTCAATAAACAATATTTGATGTATCGTGTCGAAAGTCAAGCTAGACAGCACTCCAGCAGGGGGAGGGGGAGGGGGGGGGGAGAGGGGTGTGGAGTGAAAGGAGCTCGTTTAATCGCATAACATGCTCGCATATTGTGTGAGAACACACGTTATAAATTGAGCCGTGCAACTGAGCTGTCAAATTGTTATAATCAAATCATATACTAGACTTTTTTGTTTGCGTAAAAAGTTGAATTATCCCTAAAGTCGAGCGCCTTGGAGGTGTCTTGAATATAAATGGGATATAGCTGACTTGGGAACTAGCGAAAATAGGAAAGAAAGAAAACAGATTTCTTCTATGCGTTGCACATTTCATGACAAAATTATATTGCCCTTAACAGATATATGCAGGTATACAAGATATACACATATATATTTAATAGCCTCTTGGGGTATAGTAGGATTGTGTATAGCTTCTAAATCCTCAGAGCTTCTATGTCGTAGAGATTCCGTTTAGAGAATCATAGTATTACCAATTTGTCCTTAAATGTGTAACGCATGATAGAACCAATCTTCCACCCCATAAATTAAATAACATATATACTAGATCCGCATAGCAACAGCAGAGTTAATATAGTCATGTCCTTCTCTACGTCTGTACGTCCCTCCGTCTGCCTTCGAGCTAGTCTCTCAGTTTTAAGGCTATTGTCTATCAACTTTGCATAGGTCCGTCTTTCTGATGATGTTGAAACCAGATCGAACCATTATTAGTATCACATAGCTGCCATAGAAACGATCGGTCGAAAAGTAGGCCCTTGTATGGAAAACTCTTAAGATATCTTGGGTAAACTGTATATGCAAAATCTTATCAACATCGCACCACTATATCATATAGCTTTCATAGGTAGGATCGATCGAAAACTTAAGTTCCTATAGAAAAACCTTTTTTATTTTCTCAAGATATCTATTGTATCTAAGCGCAGCCATGGCTAGCTTTACTAACATGTCTTCAATATATCCTCTAGGAGCAATTAGTAAAAAGAAGACTTTTTGTAGAGACTCTCAGATCTGCTGCATGTCTGCAAGGGTATAGAATCTTCGGCGTGCAGATGTGGGCCTCTCTAAGAGGCCCACAGAAGTTATACTAAATGTACTTTCAGATCGTTTTTCTTCTACAGCAGCTATTTTTTATGGATTTTATTAATGTTTCTTAAATTAATGACCTTTTTTCGTATGCAAACAGCGACTTCTGCTTCCCTAATTTTTTTTTAAATATATTCTCCTGTATTCAAATATTGACTTCATTCTTAAATTTTAACCATCTCAAGCACAGGAATTTGGTTCACAAATCCCATTTTTAGCCTCTCTGAAACTTGGTATTGCTTTTAAAGCATATCTAGGATTTATATATTTGTATATGCTCAATATATGTTCAATCTGTATCTGTATCTTCTCTGCGCGAACGTGAACAGCAATTTCTACGTTAAATATCTGCTGCTGCTTGTTTAACTATCCATAACACACTGTCGCACAACCTGCTGCATTTTTCGGTGAGCTTTCACATTTGACAATTTGCCTGACATTTTTATTATGTTTTCCTCTTTTTTTTTCTGCGCACATTTTTTGCTTTATTTTATTTTTGTTTTTTTTATTTTTCTTTTTTTTTTCTTTGGTGGGAGAGCGTGCTAAATATTTCACATTGTGTCATAAAATGCGCGGCAAGTGTGTGTACGCGACCCCGCACCCGCCCACGCCCCCTTACTCCCTACCCTTCCGCCAGATGTGACCTGTGACATGACAAAAAAATAATCGCGGTTGCCACGGGGTGTCTGTATGTGTCTGTGTGTGTGTGTGTTTTAATACAAGTTGAAAGAGTCAAAGGAGTATATTCGTTTTAGGCAATGTCCAAGAGTACATCTGCCCGTGTTAAGATTATGTATATATATAAGTGGAAAATCTATATATATATATATATGTATATATATTTATCTGTAGCTACCTATATCCAACTAGACTAGGCTACGGATGAACTTCTTTAAGGTTTAGCAAGGGCGTGTCATATCAATAAGATTGATAATTCTTATCAAATTTGACAGCTAGCCTTCCAGGGGTACGATCCCTGAATATCCTGATCCTAAGTATGTAGTTGCAGTTGACCAAAAGCAAACAACTCGAAATGAAAGCGAATTAAGCAGTCGGTACGACCCGTTGGTTGATAATCTTATTATACCCTGAACCCATTGAAAATGGTTAAAAAGGATATTATGTATTTGTGCAAATGTGTGTAACAGGCAGAAGGAGGCATCTCCGACCCCATAAAGTAGACATATTCTTGATTAGCATCAATAGCCGAGTCGATCTAGCTATGTCCGTCTGCCTGTCCGTCCGTCCGTCCGAATGTATGAAGGCAAGGATCTCAGAACCTATAAGAGCTAGAGAAACTTGAAACTTTTAGCTGTAGGTCGTCCTAGTCGCAGATCGAGTTTGTTTCCGATATTCGATAACTTGCCCCGTTTCCAAGTAAACGATAAAAATCGATATCGAAATCCTGTTTTTTGAGCAATTTTGGTAAATAATATGAGCTAGAGTCACCAAACTTGACATGTAGCTTCTAGAATATATCAAGTATCTTTCATTTTATACCTATCGCCTGTTGGAAGAAGAGGGTTTAGGGTATCCCCTAGTCGGGAGCTCCCGACCAGAACCGTTTACTTGTTTGTTTGTTTTTTTATGCTGGCTACTCACCGATATGTCGGCACCGGATGTCCTTGAGCAATGCACGGCAACGTTGTTTGGCCATTAAGGACGACATGTCGCATCGAATGCTTCTCGACGTTAATGCGCGGCTGTACCATGCCCTTGGGCTCTGTGACAATAATGCGGCCGGGATATGTCGAAATTTGTATTTCACCTGCAGAAACCGAAAAGAAAAATAAAAGTAAGAGAAAACGCAAATGGTTAAAGGTAAACATGTGTCTGGCAATTTTAACAAGTGGCAGCTGACAGCGCGACGCGCTTTTTGGTTAGATTTAAGTGCGCGGCTTCTTTGCCAAATTGATGGCAGCACATCAATTTATATATATACTTTTTTTAATTAATTAAAAGTAAATAAAAGCAATCAAGTTGATTGCATGCGCCAGGGAGGTCAGACCGGAAGCAGGATACACTTTTGCCTGCTTTATTATGCATGCGCATTATAATACCCTGCCCTAAGGCGCAGTTCGCAAAAGGTGTCGAGTGTCATATGAATATATATTTTTGGTTATCTATAGATAACTCCATATAAATCTGCAGTGATAAATTTAAGGTTTTTGTTCAAAAACATGCTGGAATTTTATTTTAAGCGGACAACTTTAAGAGGAACAGAGACACAAGTTCAGGCAAAGAAATAGACATGATTAAATCAACACGGGAGTTGATGTTGGTCTAGAATATATATATACTTTATGAGATGTCTCCTTCTACGCGTTTCACATTTAATGTAAAAATTATAATACCCTCTACAAGAGCATACAAATCGTATAATGTTTTCTGTGCACGCGTATCTAGAAGAAGATGACATCTCGAGCTTTAGCACAATAGCTACAGTCTTCCGATAGTTTGTTTCACGTTATCGATAACCTGCTCAGCTTTACTGAAATCGATAAGAACCGATAACGCCTTCTGTATCTTGAGCACATCTCTAGAAGAAGATGCCATCTCGAGCCTTAGCAAGATAGCTACAGACTTTAAGCTCCGATAGTTTGTTTCACGTAATCGATAACTTGCTCCGTTTTACTGAAATCGATAAGAATCGATAACGCCTTCTGTATTTTTAGCACATCTCGTAGCTTAAAAAAGCTAGAGACGTAAATTTGGGATGTAGATATATATATATATATATATATATATATATATATATATATATATATATATAAAGTTTACACAGATCCTGTAATTTCAGTTGCCTGTGACCCTATCAAGTCAATATTTTCTTCGTATATTAAGAAGAATTTATATCTAGAAATATCTAATCACAGCTGGTCACAGAAATAAGCAATTCCCGAAAAGCTCCTTATAAATAGAGTAGATCAAAAAGTAGAATTTGGTTAGGAACGGTTTTTAAGAGTTTTATCATTTATCTTTTAGATCAACTGTTGTTATTCAATAACATAGTTTTTCTGGCAGTGTATTTAAGTTTTACTTATATTAGCCTCATTTCATGTGTGATATTTAATTATTTATTTATTTCCCCCCTACCCCCACCTTTTGACCTTCTCGACCTGCAACTATGGACTTAAATGGCAGCTGATTTAAAGCATGTGGTCGCATTCGTTTCTATTTGTGTTAATCCAATATGACATCTAATCCAGGAGCGCGTTTAGTGGGCCATTGGGCCAACAAAATCTGTTTCCAATGTTCGGTCCATTGTCCTTGCACACAGGCTCTCTCGCTCACACTCTCGTTGTCTCGTTCTCTCTCGCTCTGTCTGCCTCTGTTGTTGCTGCGCAATTTAATTTATAATTTTACTCGAACATCATCATCAGGTACAGCCCTTTGCCCTTGCACAGCCACCCCTACCCCTCCCCGCCCTTCGCCCTACGCTCCTGTCTCATTGCTCCATTGTGCATTAGCAGTCGTATTATTGTTAGCCGCCATTGTTGTGCCCGTTATTGTGCAAAATAAATGGATTTTTGGTTTAAATTGTAATTATGCGCTGCCAGCATAGCATAGACAGACACGCCCACAGCCCACAGCACACACAGAGAGAGAGAGAGAGAGAGACAAAAACTGTTGCCTACTTTTGTGCGCGCCAGGTAAAGCTCGCGCTTAAATTAAGCGTAGCTCATGTGCAAGCCTGTGTGTGTGCATATGTGTGTGTTTGTGTGTGTGTATGTGTCTGTCTGTGTGTGTGTTTGTTAAATGAATTAGTTATGACCAGCTCTCTGGCCAGCAGCCAGAACTGTTTCATGTTACACTTTTAATGAGTGCACTCTAAGCAGTTTTTAATGTCCGACTGCGAGTGTGTGTGTGCTTGTTTGTGTGCGTGTGTGTGTGTGTTGTGTGTTGGTCACTTGAATGGGCATTGTTTAGCCTTGGTTATGTGTAGTGCACTGGTAATTAATATGCGGCGGCTTACACACAGGCGCACACAAACACACACACACACTCGCACGCACACTCGAAATGCCAAAAATTGGGTTGGGTTTTGGTTGCGGCTTTTGCGGTTTTGGCCAAATTGCGCGCTACAACAATGGTTGATTAATTGAAAGTATATATATATATATATATAAATACTTCTTTTTAAATTTCAACAAGTGCTTGAGAAATCAGAAGAGCACAAGCCAAGGGTCAGCTGGTTTCTGAAGGAAAAAACAAATTAAACTTGCAGCGAACTGTGAATAAACTTTGCCCAGGCACACACACACATACATACATACACACACACACGCACACATGCAAGGAGGGGAGCATAAACTTTTATCGTATTGATTGATGATGTGTTATGTGCGCACAAAAGGCTAATAGAAATTCAGCTTAAGCGTATTTTCACACACAATAAACTTCAAATAAGCACAAGATACACGCAACAAAAAGATCTCTTCACGTATACAATTCATCTCTATCTCCCACAACTCTCTCTGTCCCTCTCTCTCTCTCTCTCTCTCTGTCTCTTTCTCTATATATATTTATCTTTGTGTGTGCGTCTGCAGTTGGCTTTGCTCTGACAGCAGCTCCCTGGCGCATTGGCCTTTCTTTGCCGGCGATTGAATGTCACACATCATAAATTATGCACAACAGAACTGAAATTGACTTGGACAACAGCTATAAACTATAAACTTCAGATATTCAGACACACACACACACACACACAAAAAAACAACAACAAATTGTTGTGCAAATAATTTGCTGTTCTTGATGGTAAAACAAGATAACATTGCGTAATACACAAAGGAATTTGGCGCATTTCAAATGAAAACTGACGAACTTAAGGCCAAGTTTACATATTAAAAACGGAACTTAAAAATAATTTATGGTAACTCGAAAATAACTAAGAATTTTATAATAATTATAACGTTTGCATTGCTAAAGGCTTAAATTTAATTAAAACTATGCCAAACTTTTACAAGAACCAACGACCAGACAACAAAAACTCAAACGGGAGTGCCCGACTAGAAGACACCCTGCTTCTACAGTCACCAAATGCAGCTTACGCTAGGATTGGACGTGCGGGAAGGGATGCTTGCTGTAAAATGAAAGATACTTTATCTGTATATATTATTCTATGCTGACTGTAGCTCTTGAAACCTATGAGATTTGCTTTAAGAACAGTATTTCGTTATCGATTTTGATCGATGGCTTAGAAACGGGAAAAGTTATCGATTATCGGATAAACTTGTGCTGCGCGGGCAGTTCAACATTTTTCTCTGCCTCGAGCTCTTAAAGGTACGGAGATCGAAACGTTCATTCATACAGATAGCCGGACGGACGGAGAGACGGACGGTCGGACAGACAGACGGGCATGGCTAGATCGACTCGGCTATTGATGCTGATCAAGTATATACTATATATATCTTTTATGAGGTCGGAGATGCTTCCTTCTGCCTGTTAAACATATTTACAAAACACATTATACCCCTTTTTATCCATTCTCAATGGGATCAAGGTATACAAAATTAAGTTGAATATTTGTGGAAAACAAGTTTTAAAATTAATCTCAATTAAAATAGAATAGTTGCATTTAATATAAAATATAGTTTAATATAAAAGATTATTCAACCTGTTTATCTAACGTGAAAACTTCGTAAAATCTTAAATTGGAATGCTTAAAACATGTCTTTTAAATTTCCAGAAGAAAAGAAAAAATTATTTAACAAAGGTTTTCCAAAGTCTTTTCACTTTTTGCCTTTGTTTCCTTTGAGCTTACACAGCATGGACTAAACATAATATAGAACGAAACTTAAAGGAGATTAGCTAAGTATTTCTGATATTAAGGTTATTAATAAATTTAATGAACAAACAAATTGGAGCTTATAGATTAAATTATGTGGGTTTAAAGCATGCTTTTGGCAGCGCAATGGAACCTTCCTGCAAAAGCTGTTTTTCCTCCTAGCTCAAAGCTTATACAAAAAGAAAATCGAAGTTAAATTTTCTATATATTACTCAATAGCTTAACTAAAGATAACCTTTGCTTGGCCATAAATTATGCAACCAAATTTTAATGGTGAACCTACTTGAGAGTAGGGCAAAACTTTTCTATTTGCTGCACAAAAAGCTGATGAAAAGCAATTTCACAAAATACCAAGTTGATGGCATTCAATTTTAATATTGTCCCAGTTATAAGCCGGGTATAACTTTCATAGCAAGCCATGCCCCCCAAGCTGCTAATTAATTCAACTTAATTATGTGGCAACAGAGCTTGCCACCAGCAAGAGGGGCAAGGGGCTGGGTGGCAGGCATGCGGGAAGGATGCAGTGGAGCATTGCTGACTGGACGATTAAGCTGAAAATGTGATTATCACGTACCTGTCAGTCTATTTACAGTGCGGCATGTGTAGCTTTTGTACGCATCATTGGGCCCCGCATTATTTATGTACAATTCGCCATTGGATAGGACCGTGTACTTGCCGCCAATGTCCGTGTTTGGATACAGATGCATGCCCGTGTCCTGCACCCAGGCGGTGACCATTACAAATTCCGACATGTAGCTGGGCACCTGACAGGTGAGCCGGGAGAGAGAGATGTAGATGGAGATGGAGAGTTAAGCAAATTTGATCAGCTCGAGTTAAATTTAATTTGCGTGTTAAAGTGCATTTTGTGGCTGACTGGCAGAGATCCCGAAGTACGCTAGCTGCCCTTCACCTGGACGACCTAGGAGCCGTCTCCTTGGCTTACCTGACATTTCAGCACCGCCGTGTTGCCCGTCATCACGTATTCGTCGTGCACCTGCACCGTGTACTTCTGGTTGACAACTGTAACAAATGGGCAACAATATTTTTTGTTAGCTTTTAAATTATATATATATATATATTTTATATATTGTGCAGCTGCTGTCGGGCGCATAAAACGTAAGGACAAACAATTATGTTACGTTTTTATAAGCCCAAATCCTTTTTGTTTAATTTTTATTGTTGGGCTGCAGCTCATAAAAAAGGACCTTAGCCCAAAAAAGGTTCGCTCGCCGTTGCCTGACAGCCAAAATATGTCGCACATTAAACAGGCGCCGCCAACACACACCATATCGAAGTCCTTTGTCACACTCACACACACACGCATACACACAAATCATGTCCAGGACATTGTGACACTTGGCAAAAGTGTGACCGTTTGTCGGGGCTGCCGACAGCCGCATTAAAAATTGGTAGCGGCAATTTTAGTTGAAGATTCTTTTTGCCTGTTCTCACGTCAGCCAGAGCCCAAAATTAAGACTGACAAGGATTCTAAAACAGAACGTGCTCGCTGCACAGTGGTACGAGAGTGCTCAAATTGTTGAAATTACAAAATGTGGCTGCCATTTTTAAAAGTGTGAGTGTTGTTGTATTGCCAAGAATTTCTAGAATTTATTTGAAAAATTACTGAGTCCAAATTGAAAAATAAATATTTAGTATATAAAAATACCGCAAATATTTAAACATGCTTTAAGAATTTCCAGTACTTTTTCCTTAAAAATTACTCAGTTCGAATACAAAATATATTTGTGGTATTTTATTTGGTATTTTTGTATATGCAGGAAAAAATAATTTAGTATTGAAACATATTGAAAAAATTTCTAGAGCTCTTTAGTTGAAATCGAAATTATATTTTTTGATGGCGTTTTTTATATACCAGAAATATATTTGGTATTTTAAAAATTTAGATAACTTTTAGAACCTATTTAAAAAATGAATTAGTTAAAATTTTGAAAATATATTATTTATGGCTTTTTTTTCGGAATTATTTAGTATTTGAAATATTTAAAGAATTCTATGAACTTGTTTGAAGAATTACTTTTCTCAAATATTTTTTGTGCCAAATATTTATTTTGTTTATTTATTATTTTTTTTTATGGTCGACAATTCTTTGAATTGTTTTGCACCACTGTACGCACTGTACGCTGTTGTCACATGCTTACCACGAGCGCCTAGCTCTGGTAACCGCATTCAACACCCCCCCCCCCCCCCCTCCCCGCTTACCGTCCCCACAGTTCCCCTTTTAAAGCCTGCTGTTGGCATTTGTAAATTAATTAAGATGGACAAAGGCAATTTTCTGCACGCCTCGCCCGAAAAATATTTGGAAAATGCGTTTCGCGAAATGTTTTCGAATTTAAGCTTCTTACAGCAGAGCCTAAAAACTAACTGTATAAATGCGAGGTTGTGTGTGTTGTGTCTGTGTGTGTGTGTGTGTGTGTGTGTGGAAGCTCTTTTAAATGCCGCTCACGAATTGGTTTTTGTTTGCCTAACTTTAATATGCTAAAATTGGATAAAGTTTAATTTGAAAAGTTGTTGTTATTATTTGGGAGTTTATTTTGTTTTCGTTTTTTCTTTTATTTTTTGTGCGATTTTTGTACGTTTTTCTATGCTGCAACAAGAACAACAACAACAAGAAAAACAACAACTGGCAAAGTCTGTGACAACATTTTATTATAATTCCTCTGACCAGCGCGGCTGCTGTTCTCAGTGAAGTTTAGTGAAATTTTGTTTTCTATATATTTTTTCTGTTTATCTTCATTATTTGTATTGCTGCCGGGACGGGAGCAGGACCAAAACAGGATCAAAACAGGACAGCCGGCAACCGGGCAGGACTCGAGTTGCTTCGGCTTGAGTTTTATTTTTCGCTTTTTGGCAATTTTTTGTTGTTGCATATTTTTTCTATTTTTTGCTGCATAGTTTGGCATTTTAGGCAAAGGCAAAGTTTCTTATTTTTTATTTTCTAGCTTTCAAGTTGCATTTGGCAACATTGTGTTGCATGGAAGGACAGGAACAGGACAGCTGGGCAGGAGCCGTAAGCATGAAAGCTAAGTTTATAGACGTCACACAAAGTAACTGAGGGGGATGGGGGGGGGGGATGAGAGGGGGAGTGGGAGGGGAGAGCAGGCTGCACTTGCATTCTAGGCGGAAATTCATTTCCGCTTTGTTTTGTATGCGTCTATCTGTGTGTATATCTTTTAGTGTATCTGTGTGTGTGTGTGTGTGTGTTTGTGGCAAACTTTTTGTTGCACAAATTTATGTTTATGATGTGCGCCGGCGGAAAGATGCTTTTGGTAGCGCCAGTCTTTGGCTGATTTGCAGCTATTGTGCCGAGCGAACTATTAAATTATGGCCTAGCCAAGCGCGCTGCTCATACAACGAAGGAGAAGGGTGGCGGGAGGTATGAGGAGAAGTTGCGGCATGCTCAACGATGTGCATTCAACTAATTACGAACAAATTACGCAGGTTTCATACACAAGCAGCCAGACGGACGACAAGGACAGCAGCAGGTGGGAGAGCTGCAACCGGGGCAACTTTGTAGCTCAATCAAAAACTTTGATAGCACAGACAGAGACGAGAGAAAGGGAGACAATGTAGTTGTGCATGTGTGTGTGTGTGTTGCACAAATGCAAAAGTGCTAGCCAAGTTGCAACTTTGTGGCATCATTCATCAGCCGCAGTCGCTGTGCGGCATGTCCTTGGCCTGACAGAACCAAAACTTTCCGACTTTTTGTATTGTATGCTGAATTTGTCAAGCTTCCTGCTCTTTTCTCTTCTTCTGCTCGTTGTTGCGCTAATTACGCGCACTTATGCCAAAAGGACCTCAAGGATACGCACGCCGCGAACTAAGCGCTGGCAATTAAATAAAACCCAAAAGACGCCAAGGCGCCCAACATACAAAAGTCAACTCCGCACACACACACACATTAGCTGAGAAATTAGAAGCTGCCGGTCGTCAGGCGAGGGGGTTTGTGGGGGGGGTGGTCCGCCCGGGGCGACATCGCCTGGCAACTTTTGCAAATTAGGCAAAACGTTTTGCGCCAAATCTACGCGCTGTCAAATTGTTCGAGCGTAAAGCGTTGCGGCCACTCGCCTAGAAATTGGTCGACAAAAAAAATAAAAAAAAACAAATAGACAAATACAACCATTTTACACACACAAACACAAACACACACACGCATGAGGGAAAAACAAGCAAAGCGACTGCAAATAAAACAAAAAACTAAGTGGCTCTTGTTGTGCATGCACGACTAGCATATACCCTGTACGCAGCTCGGGTTCTTATATAAAAAGAAGATTTGTACTTAACAATTGATATTTCTAACTTGAATCTTCTTAAGATTGAAATGAGTAGAAAATTTCCTTTAATTACTTTAGCAATAAAATATATTCAATCTGAAAACAAGTGCAAAACTTACTTGCACTAAAACATTTGTTCTTAAGTCAAGCTCACTTTATTCTTAAGTCAAGAAATTTGCGTAACTTGTACAAAGCTTTTGCAAACTTTAATTATAAGAAAAAAGTGTTTGGAAGAAGTGCTTTTGATCTTAATTCGAACTCAGGCTTAAACAAAGCTTTTTTTGAACGAATCATTTTTGATCCTTATGCAAGCTTAGACTTTATTTTAGAATTATTGTAGATATAAATTCAAGTTAAGCATTAAATAAAGCTTTTGAAAACTTCATAGAGTTTTTGAAAGTATCATTTTTGAGCTTAATTCGATCTCAAACTAGAACAAAGCTTTTGTAAGCTTTTATAATAGACATAATGTGTTATTTTAGGAAACATTTTTGATTCTATTCCTGTTCAGACTATAATAAAGCTGTTTAGAACAAAGCTCTAATCCAATGCTCTGATGTGAAGGTGAGTTCTACGGATTTTTAAAGCCCATCTGCACAACTTCAACATACCCCTTTCTAACTCACTTTCTGAATGGCTACAGGGTATAATAAGCCAGCGACATGGCGTATACGTAACATTGTTGAGTTGCTGAAAAATGACCGCCGGATGTGGAAACTTTGCATGTAGCCACGGTTGCGTATCTACATGAGTGTGTTTGTGCGTTTGAGTGTGTGTCTGTGTGTGCGTGTGTGAGGAGGGGTTACGGGTGCACCCTTACATATCTAAGATCTTTGCGGTGGCGACTTGTCTGTTTGTTTTCGCTTTCAACTGTTTTCTTTCTGCACGGCTTTTGTGTGTGAGTCTGTTAATTAAACGGAGCAGCAGCCGCAGCCGCAGCCCAAAAGCCAAGAGTCACGAGTCGTGAGCTCTTCCATTGAGAGTTTTATCTACGCAACTGGGCATTTTATATGGCATTCAAGGCTTTTATGGCCAGTGCTAATTGTTGTTTTTGTCTGCCGGCATTCACTGTAGTTGGCTGCCCAATGAGCCGTAAAATCTATGCGACATGCGATGCCAATCAAAGTGATTGGCCGTGGCGACTTTTCGACTGCTCCGGCTCCGGCCCAACGGCTGCTCATTAATGCACTTTATTAAAGTACCTCGCCAAGTGCCAAATGAATGACAAACTTTTCTAGTTGAAACTGGCTAACAAAAAATAAAAAATCAACGACGAAGTTTTCGTGCGCTTGAAGGGTTGCAAAAGTTAAGAGCCGAAAAGTTGTTTAGTATTTATTGAGAATTCAACAATCGAAAAAATTGTACTTTGCGCTGTCTCAAAAGTTAATTCATGTACTTTTTCATGGCTTGGACGAAATACGGAAAATATAAACAGCCCTGTCCAATTTTATTTTGAATACTATAAAACTTTACTTTGAAGTACGCCTTCTACCTGTCAATTTATATTTTGAATATTGTTAAACTTTAGTTCTAGAACGTGCTCTTCAGTTGGCCAAATGCAGTTTGAGTTGACCATATAAATCTTGGCTAAATTATGTTTCCTCTCGGAAAAACTCTTGCAAGAAACTATTTTCGTTTCCTTCGAGCTGTCTAAAACTCTATGATAAAATTGTTTGGGGACGTGCCCCGCATTTCTCGAAAAATTGAGGACAAAGCGGCGAAAGTTTTATGACCTATTTTTAAATCTGTATATTATAAACATTTAAATATGTTTTAGGCTTAGTAAAGTCCAGGACTCGGGCGAAAAATAAGCTGAAAACTATTGTTGGCAATTTAGGCATCCATTTGTATTGCCCTTCTATGCGATTCTCATTTATTTAAGTGCGTTGCCTTTCTATGCGATTCTCATTCATTTAAGTGTGCTTTGTCAACAAGATGTGTTGGCAATTTAACAGAGCGTATTTCTGCTCATATATTCAATTTAATTTACTCTCCTGCACTCTTTTTATTTAAAAACCCATATTTATCTAATTCCCTTCTATGTGATTCTCATGAATTGTAGAAATAGCTTTCAATCTAATAGAGCGTATTTTTGCTCATACTTTCGATTAAATGTATGCGCTTGTTCTCTCTATATTTAAAAATCTATATTTATCAATTGCCCTACTTTGCGATTCTCATGAAATTACGTACAGGGTTTCATGCTTCCATTCTGTTAACTAAATGTATTTGCAACCTAACAGAGCGTATTTTTGCACATTTGAAATTCAGGATAAACGAACTTCTGGAACTGTCACAACAGTTCTGCGTTGTCTGCACCAATTTGGTTGCCTAGTAATAAAACTTCCAACGTGGTTAGGGCAGCCAACCGACCGCCAGAGTCAATTCTCGCGCTTGGGCGCCAAATTAGCGACGAGTTGTGGATCTTATCCGCCCCGCCTCACCCCGCTCCGGTCCGCTCCGCTCTGGCAGTCAACATTTTGGCAGTAGTAATTAAAACTTGCGTTGCCTGCTTTTAGGCGCTGCGTTTCGAAAACTTTGCAATTAAGCCGAAAGTTTTTGCTAGCCAAACGACAAGCTGAGTTAGCGCAAAATCAACTGCCGCACGCGGCCATAAAAATTACGCTTAAATTAATTATACAAAAATTTTATTAAATCTACTTGAACTTACCGCCGCGCACGTGCACCTCCCGGCTGAGCACCGTGCCGACCAGATTGCGCAGTTTACATCTGAGGAAAATATACAACAAATATGTTTTTACAAAAAAAATATTAAGTATACGCCGTGTGCAGCTGGCGCTCACCTGTAGACCGTGGCGTGGACCTCGTGTCGATATTTTTCGGCTGTAAATGGATAAAACATCATGCTGCCATTGGACAGCTGAAATACCATGTCCTGCTGCGGAGGTATGGGCGTCCATTCCACCTAGAGAAAGAGAGAGGGAGTGAGAGAGAGAGAGGAGCGCGAGACAACGGTGCGTATTAGATTTTTGTTTTCTCTTTCTGTTTTTCGGGCAGTCAATTAACTTGGAAATGAGCGGCAGACTAAAAGTGGCATGCATAATTAAGCAGGCGAAAACAAAGTGCAAAAAGAAAGCCAGCCACGCCCATTTTATGGAATATATGGAATATATATATATATATACATATGTAGTATACAAACCTCGGGCGGTGGGCTGCCATGGCCGGAACATTCTATGAGGCCGCCGGAATTGTTGGAGAACTCAACGCGATGCGGCGGCTCGTGCAGAAATATCGGTCCCTGCAGATCCAGGCCATTAACTATGTAGCTCGTCTCAGCTGCAGAGAAAGAGAGAAAAAAGAGAGAGAGAGAGTCAGAGAGTGTGAGAGAGAGAGAGAGAGAGTGTGCTATATAGATTAAGATGCCGCGTTTTCTGTCGTGTAATGCACGAGCGGCCAAAGTTAATTTCAATTTCATTTAAGCCACAAACTTTTTTGGCCAAAATTAAGTGACGCAGTCCTTGTTGTTGTTGTTGTCCTCATTGTTGTTGTTGTTTTTGCTGCTGCCGTTGCCCGGCGGCTTGGCCTAAATTTTAATGAGCATCTCTCATGGACCACAACAAAGGCACGCACAAAGCGAAAAGACAATTGCTTTTTACCTGCGGCCAACGCTTCGTGGCTTTATTATTTTTTTTTTACTTTTTGTGGGCGTGGCTTGGTGGGCGTCGCCGCCGAGTCCTGCCTAATTGCTGTGACGCAGCAGTCGCTGGCCAGGCATTGCATAATTTTTGGCCGTATTTTAAAGGCGCTTTTGATGCGGCTTTTATGCCTTATTTATTATTCACTTGGTAGTCAAGGCAGCCATCCTGGCCGTGTGGGCGTGTGGGCGTGACTTATGTGTGTGTGTGTGTGTGTGCATGTCAAGCTATATTTGCATTGCGGCTGCCTGACAACTTGAGGCGTTGCCTCACAGTGCACTGACCCGTTTTTGTGCCGCACAGCAACTCGTGTAGATAACACATATATATTTTTTTTTGTGTTTTTTCTACCATCCAGCTGCATGAATAATTTAATTATTTTTAAAACAGTGTAAAAAATATATTACACGCGTTTTTTTGCGTTAGGCAAAAGCAAAAAAACTAGGAACATTTATGAGA